>CATKUY010000460.1:0-567463 GCA_949802685.1 Dicyrtomina minuta
ACACATAACAATTATTTGTCACTTGAAATTTCTTAAAGCTACAGTTAAAATGATTTCTGCTTGTTTTGCTATATTTGTCAAACTTTGCTAAAAAACAGATGCACTATAACATACTGCATATTTAAATCATGCCAAAGTCTCAACTAGAATATTGTATTTTCTATCTTTCTTAGAAATGACTTGGCTAACAAGCTAGTTTTAGATACTATTCCCAATGTGTGTATTAACATTATTAAAACAAAACGCAATATTTTTGATAATCAAACCATTAATATAATCAAATTTGGTATAGTAACTTCAAATTAGTTTATAAGTTCATGAATATTTTGCAGAAACATCTCAGATTCTGTGCTGGTAACTATATTTTTCAACTACCTGGCTAAATTAATTGCAATAGCATAATACACGTATGACTAGGCATTGCAATACACTAGACACGGAACAAATTATGTTAGCTTATACATTGTATTGGCTTTTAAAAATATGTATATAGCCATTTCAAGTTTTTCTAAAAACGGTTAGCTATTAAACAACAATGACTTTACAACAATCGATAGACAGAATACATGCATTTGTTTCTTTAGACACAATAAATATTTATATTCAAGTCTAGTTTATTAGTTGAAAAAATACTTGATGCATTGTAATGATTACTAAATTAGCTTACAGTAGCGTCAAAATCACAAACAACACTGTTCCTCACATAATTTGCTATGCAATAACACATGTATGCACAATAAATCCGACACATAATGCAAAATGTTTTCTCGGTTTTGTAAATACACACGTCAATTGTTGCGAATAAGATTTTATTCTTGCAACAAAAGGTTGTTGTTTTGAAATATTTACTGAAGTATTTCTGATTCACTAACCAAAGTTTAAATAAATACCCACTAAAAGTCAGCGTGCCCTATTACCACTACAATATAGAAATACAAACTTTGTTGATTATTTTGTTTGGTTGTGTATTGCCATTAGAGAATGTATAGTATTTTTTATTTTTTAAGACAAATTTAAAGTTTAATATTTATTATAATTCGCGCAACTGTCATATGATAAATACGTTAGTAGGACACTGTGGCCACCACAATATTAGTTGGTTAAACAATTTTTTATTTCACTTGTTTTGGCAAAAGGAACCGTTATCAATTATGGAATTATTTTGTTTGTAGCTACAAAAAACAGAATGTTTTATTGCATTTGCCAATACTTTATTAAAGCAATACTAAACAGCGGGGAAATTCCTACATTCATACAGAACAAGAGTAATGCGTACCTCCATATTATAAGAATTAAATATATTTTAAAGAGTTAAATTTAGACGTAGTAACCGTTCAAACCTAAAAATATTTATTTTGGTTCGCAAAAATGATTTAAATTTATTCTGTACTATGTACAACTTTCTGGTGCAACTAAGTACACTGGTATAAGATTATCACACATTTACGACAAGATCTGGCATGTAACGCTATGTTTGTGTAAAAAACAAAATTATTATTGCTTTGAAGTGGTCATAATCAAGAATCAGTGAATTAACATTGCATTCTTGGGTCTCAGTTTGTAATTTTAAGCAAACATTTCTTAGAGCGCTAGCTAAAATTGCACCAGTGTTAGCATATAAAACATTTATTTTTTATTCGACTTTTCTTATTGCTTTAAATGATAACACGTAATTATTATTGCTTAGAAACTTAATTTTATTATGTAGCAGTTTAAAAAAATTCCCCTTAGTAGCAATAGCTAATGTGTAAGTAGGCACTTAAGAGAGTTTGTCAGCTTTTATTATGCAATGAGTTATAAGTTGAGCAGACTACATAGTTTGATCTGCAATATATTCATATAATGTATTTGTTTATTCTAGTTCAACACAATCTGAAGTTTGAAAGAACTCGCTAAATTCTTTTCAAATAAATTGACGAATTTATTCAACATAACAGTTAACTTTGTTTTGTCTTACAGTTTATTGGACATAACGATTTTGTTTTTAAAACGTTTTTTGACTTAATTGTCTAAGAATAACAATTTTTCAACATTTTAGTAACGGATTTTCATAAAATGATAGAAAACTTTGTTGCATGACACGCCGTACAATAAACTTTGCTGTTATTGTATTAAATACTTAATTTTACTGTCTATTTACATCAGATGTTTGCAAGATACAATTAATTAAAAAGCAAAGAAACAACTTTGTTTTGCAAAAATCACCTAAACTCGCTTGAGTAACAAGCCAACATCGTGTAAATTAACGCCTTGCACGCGACATCTAGTACAGCGTAGTACAATGTTAGTGGTCAAATAGTATATTTTACGCTTTTAAAATACACTTGTTGCTTTAGCGCGCAACGTGTTTACAGCTTTATTTTATTTTATTGATAGTCCGACCAAAATTAAATTTGTTTTTCAAAGTTATCTAAACCTTTTTAGAGTGGGTAGCTGACGCCACGTAATATTAAGCTTTGCACATGAATGGCGCTGCAACTCGGTAGTATGCTACTGGATTAAATATTTCATCTTCACCTAAATAGACACATTGCATGGCGTCTCATCTTTTAAGAGCACCTAAGGAATTGCTCGGTGCTGCATTTAATTTAGGCCATTAAAGTGCCACTAAATCACATTACCATGCAGGCCTTGAGAGGCATCTAAATAAATATTTTCTAGTACATTCCAGCTTTGCCTATCGTCTAAAAGGCACTTGATACTCATCTTGATTTTTTTGACAAATTTATCTCAACGATAACAGAATATCACCAAAGCAGTCTGAACATAGACACCGAATTATAATTAGCTTCCAATTCAGGAATCATCTCATGATGTACTCCAGATGATCCGTATATTCTGCACGTTGTACTCACACTATATGTTTTTCAGATGTCTTTCACATGTTCTATTGCGGTTAGTGTAGGTAGGTATTTAAAACATTTTTTTGAAACTAGAATTTCGGTATGTGATAAATGGGTAAAGTTTGTGGATACTGAGATTCGAATTTATGCACTTCAAAAATTCCCTCCTATGCACTAGGCAGTTGTACCACTAACTTGTGCCACCAACACATACGAGTTATTGTGTCACTACAATGCATCAGCCTATTGTGTCAGTACAATGCATCAGCCTATTGTATCAGTACCATGGACCAGCATGTTGTAGCAGTACCATGTACCAGTTTTAAGGGTTGCAGCCACGGAAGTGTAGTGGACCCCAATTTAGCTCAGAAAAGTGCGTTTCCCTAAAATCTGACTGATACTTGTCAACAAATAGAAAATGTGCGTACATACCACAGTCATTGTAAAGTTCTGCAGGGCGAATACTAGTACATCTTATAGGATAGCCGACTCAGCCACACTTTTCAATAGTCTGTAGTTTGCTATGTGAGACACGTAGGAAATATCTTATAGATATTAAGGGACAGCCCATCATGACTTCCTTCAAATACCCTAGTTTTAAGTACCCATATTTCCAACTTTAATATTTTGTTGCCTCTTGAACTACATTTAATGAACATGTCTATAAAGGTTGTAGTAGGGGTGCTCTATAATGACATCATTCAAATATCGTAGCTTCAACTACCCTCATTTCAACCCTTGGAATTTTTCCAAGTCATCTGCTATGCTCGTACGTATTCTAGTAAGACTCATAATCATACCACATCAATGTCTACTATTCACAACCGTACAGCTTGTACCCATGCGACTCATCTTTATATTACTGGTTTTCAGCCCACTCGTAATAAATATGGTAGTTAAAGGAACGTTATCACACGAACGTCTTTTTTTAAGCCCGAGGTTTTAACGTATAATTTTATATCTTAAGTCGTACCTACACCATATGTACGACCGGCAAACCTCCTGTTCTTCGCTCAAAAAACTGGCTACATAGTATGTATGTTAGTCGTACCGCACTTTCAGGCCTAAGCCTACGCCCACTACAAACAATTTACGTTACGGTTACTTTTTGAGATAAACTATTCTAGTGTACTTATGGAGCTCGTTGTCTGTAATTGTAAATTATACTGGCTTACTTGGGAAGACTACCAAATAATCTGGACGCCGTACTCTTAAAGACGCGATAATTAAACTCCAGGCTAAGGTGACATAAGTTACTGTTTAAAGGCCGTGATGCTCAGAGTAGATTCAATCTCTATGGCGTGTCAAGTTATAGCCAGAGAAATACTCTATATCACTCAACACCTTCCTAAATTATGAGACTGCCTTCTATGAGATGACCCTCGACAGTGTCATATCGGATTGAGTTGTTTTTGGTCAAGCAAATACGATGTAGACGTGCTGTATAATATTTTATGTTTTAGTTATAAATGGCTCCTCCCCTTCTTTACTGCCGATTGTCCTGCGGACATATATGTTTCTTGTGAAGGTTAAAATTAGAGATACAACCATCAGACAATTACTATTAGCAACGATCCTCAAGGTAATTGCCTTCATGCCCGTGCCGTTGCGTAAGCGACCCCAGCAGCCTCCCTGCGGAAATTTTATGTGACTGTTGTTACATTGCAAATTTCCTCTAAGCAATGGTGACATAGCAATTGCTACCCGGCTGATGCTACAAGCCTGTTGCCACATAGTCACTGCCCATCCATAGTGGTTATAACGCCGTTGCTGGTTGGCAGCTGCTGCCAAGCAAATGGCTCGAGTAAGTCGTCACCACCATACGGCAGTTGCCATGAGGTGGTTGCCACAAGCCAGCTGTACTACACGCTTATACCCAATTTGTTACAAGGCACGTGCCGTGAGAAGGTAGCCACAAGGTGATTGCCCCGATGCGGTTGTCCATACACCCGTTTTACAATGCAGTCTCCCCCGGCTGCTTGACGCAAGGAAACTGCCACAAACCGGCTGCCGGCAGGCAGATGCTACTATGCACATGCAATAAGAGATCTACCTAAAAGGCAATTACCCTAAGGCAGTCGCCTCGAACAAATGGTCCTAAGTTGCATCAAGGCCGTTGCCTACTGACCTTTTAGGCTTTTACAAACACTCATATGGATCGTACTGCCGTACGCCTGCTAGCTTCAGACTTGGAACGTCCTATACTTCCGGATAAAGTTAGAACCGAAACGAGCTATGTTATAAATAGAATGACGTATATGCGTAAAACTTTACGAATTTCTGAAATTTTAAAAGAAGAATGCAAATTTTCTATTTGCATGTTTTGTAAAGTGTAACATGTTCTTTTACATGTTTTTGATATTACGCGCTGAACTCAAGGTAATAAAGCTGGCTGTTTCGGAAGGAGCAGATTCCGCTTTACACAGCTGTGGTAAAATTGACGATCTTTTACAGTCCAATTTTTGTCGGATAAAGATTCTGAGATTTTATTATATTTTTTTGAAGTGATTTTATCTAAATCTAGTTGAACACTAAACAACGGAGAGCAAAGCAGGAAACGATGTAAGAGAGAAGAGATTCAAAGTCTGAATGAATGAGATGCTGCTCATCTTTACCGCTCTTTAAAAGGGATATGCTTGCTTAAGATACCAAACTCCCTACCACCTTCCTTTTCAGATCATATCTTATTTCTTTTTGCTTCTCAACACATGTAACATAGTTGACGTACTGTCATTAAGTTTATGTGTTTGACTGTACTGAATAAGTTTGCACAATGTAAGCTTCTTTTATACTGCCACACACTTCATTCTCGAGTCCCGTCTGCCACGTTTCATTGCAATGAATCAGGCCGTAATTTTCCTTATAAACATTTCAGTGGAAAGATACGGATTTGATTCTACACCAACAACATACTCTAATAATAGCATACCGTATGTGTAGTAGTGAAGCAGTAGTATGCCCCGGGTACTATTCAAATTTCGGCCTCTCAGATTCGCGTACTAGCCAGATTTCAATCTCTCAAACCCGCGCATTATTCCAATTTCAGCGTACATTTTCAAATTACCATTTGCTAAATGACACCTCTTGTATCTGCGTACAATTACGCATTCAGACATCATTTTAAGAAAATGCAAAAACTATTCTTGCTGTACGATCAACAATTATAATTGCATGACTCTGTGTCCAGACACTATAAAAGTGTATCAGCAAACAGATAAAGTACAGATTAGCATACGTACATATGAGTAGACTTGGAAAAAGGAAATTACGTTATCCTTTGGCATGCTACTGCAGCACAACTATATTTTACACTATTGGTATTAATTCTGCTATTAATAATAACGTATTACTTCCAGCGACAGCTTCAATAAATGCAGCTGAGTACAAGCGGCTAAGTAACTACTGATAGCCCCTTTTATTAACGCCTATAGCCTTATTGTTTTAAATAGGGATAGTCTATAAAGGACGTTATTCAAATAACACTTTTCTTTGAGAAGTCTATAAAAATTACGTAATGGCACTTATCTTTTTGCATAAGAAGAGTCTATAAATGACGCCTGTTCAATTATCGTACTTTTATTTAGATTATCTATCCATAACATCATCTACATTATAGTGTTAATAAAATAGTTCATAAAGGACGTTTCTGAACCACCTTAGACTTACTTTATCATAAAATAATTATTATGTTCCGTAAATTTATCAAAAGTTACTTAAGTAATAATGCTCTTGAGCATCAGGAAGCATAACCACACCTTTACACTTTTAACGCCATATTACACAACCTGATGACCAACTCTTGTGATTTGATAATTATAACTTGCCCATATTCCACCTTATATTGCAATAATGTCCTTGTTTTATTTATACGTACAAATTTACGGTTTATTAAAACTTATTAAGTATGCTTTATGTCAGTAATGCATATGATTTAATTAACTACTTCATACTAAATTGTTTTCTTTCAGATAATGCAGGAGTAGCATTGGGTTGTGGCGATTAGCATTACCTCGGGCATATCATTGTACGGACATCCTAGTTGCAATTAAGCTATTAAATTTGCGTTAATAATATTCATTAATATTATTGCATATGATTAAGCGAGAATTTAATGACCTATTAGCCTTACATTCAATTCACACCTTTAAAACAACATTTATTTCACTATATTGATTACACATTAAATACACGTTGCACACGTATTCGTCACGTTTTCCTTAATTCTTAGTAATATTAGCATAACTGTCTGTCCTTTTCTCATCACCCTTAATTTAATTAATAATCGACTAAAGTGTTATTTATGAGTTAAATTAAAATTTTACTAAAATGAATCCATCGAGTAACTATGTCTGTAATTATTCCTGAAAAGGCTTTCGAGTACTGATTATGTAAAAAAATAAGATTCAACATTTTAAGTGTTGAATCCTATCTATCACCTGAATGTATGATTAAAGAAAAAGACCACGAAAAGTATCCGATATAAATATAAAGTTACTAGGACACTAAAGATAAAAACTTTAACGGAATTTACTATGGCATTGAATTTGCGGATCACTGAATCCGATCCTTCAATGCATATTTTTACCTTATATGTGATAGCCTGGATACACGTCTTATTGCGGGTGTGATACCCTACTTACAGAAACTCTTGCTTAAGCAAAAGCTCAAGCACAATATCAAATTCCTATTAGTAATCATAATACGTCAGTGGCCACTATATTACTTATACAATCCCCACCTAGTCTACTTCCAATTATATGCGAAATGCTTCCTGGGACGCTGGAGAAGTTATGTTTGCATACTAGATACTAGTCCCGAGGGGAATATGATATATTTAAATGACTTCATGTATTTACAAAAGTGCCGCCCATGTTGCGTTGGAGAGTTTAGTTTCAATATAACAGTTCCCTAAATAAATTTGCCCAGTCTTATAAACGAGACTTGTCCCCATTGTTCCTATTGTTCCCAAAAGAAAGAAAGTCTCAGAAAAGAGAATTATTCCCATTGTTCCCAAAATAAAGAAAGTCGAAGAAAAGACAATTGTTCCCATTGTTCCCAAAATAAAGAAAGTCTCATAAAAAAGAATTTTTCCCATTGTTCCCAAAATAAAGAAAATCTCATAAAAGAAAATTGTTTCCATTGTTCCCAAAATAAAAAAAGTCTCAAAAAAAAATTGTTCCCATTGTTTCCAAAAGAAAGATCGTCCAAGAAAAGAGATTTGTTCCCAAAAGAAAGCCAATAATGCAATTCCCTAAGCCAATTTGCAACTCCAAGAAAAGAGATAAGTTCCCAAAAGACGAGTTAACACAATAGTTCCGTAAGACATTGCAAATTCAAAATTAAATGCAATAGTTCTCTAGAAAAATTTGCAATTCAACGATTTAAAAATCTCTAGAATGACATAATTAAAAGAGAAAATGTTTTTGTGTTAAGATAAAAATAAAACTTTCTGATATAAACAAAAATGGGCACAAGACGTCACTAAAAGTTCATACAAAGCGCGTACGTACACATGTAAATAATTATAAATATAATATTCTGAAAGATTATATTACAGACACAGTTTTAAAAAAAAGAGGTAACGCAATGTGGTAATGAGAATATGGTTCTATAGTATACCTCTAACACGTTTGTATTGAAAAACCAGTTAAGTGGCTTTGATTGATCGTAGTCGGGATTACAACACTGATTATACAATTTAGTTAATATTAGACCTAACTATCTAAGTTCTAGGTAAAATTTGATTATCTTAGAAGTAACAAACGTTTTTTTCGAGCTCGGATACGAAAGCAGGAGGGCCATAAGTTCAATTAAGATTTCAAAAGTTTACTCCTTAACGACTGCGTACAGTCAATTGTTAAACAAAAAAGTTACTTTTAGTGTGACACTTGTTTCAAAAACTATTAGATTCGTGACCTTGCATAATATTTCAACAAATTACGACCTTGTTTTCTAGGGAGTATGTTGTTGTCAGAAGTAGAAACACGTGAAGCAAAATTGGCAATAAATAGTAAATATATGCGCTAGCCTAATTCTTATTATAATCATCTTTTAAGACTAGAGTATCAAGACAACAATAAAATGCTGTTCGCCTTACACATTAATTATAACCCGCCCATGCGCATTACAGTTTACCGGGCCTTGTGCGTTCATTACAATTGAAAATACACTACGGTGGTTGCGTGAGGATTTTAAAAATATTTACAGCAATATAAACACATTACAGATATTAAACGTTACTTAATTACCATGGTAAGGTGCGCGCATACCCTGCAGCCCTGATCAATAGCACTACAGGAACCGCATAATCAGTTACGGCATATAAGGATCGAATTTTGCCATTTACTGTTTATTTGCCTGCTTTAATACCATGACGCACTATCGAATTGCAGTACCGAAAGTGTTTTTGTCATACTAACGCTCTTCCTGCCTAATAAGTTTATTTACACTTATACGTTTTAGTGGTAATGAATAAATAGGCTGATTGATCTATTTTAAATAGAACTGTTACATTATAAATTTCCAATTATTTTAATAGACACGTAGAGCACGTTTTACATATAGCCAGTTTCATATTTTAAAGTTATAGTATTAGTAGTAATTAGATTTTTTTTTAATACTTAGTTTTTACAAAATGCGTACGTAGGCAAAACAAATTACCAATACATCTAGACCTATAGGTACATTAGTAGACCAGTTTTAATTTAACTATAGTTGCGTTGCTATTTCTGAGTATATTTTAATTTATGAGCAGATGCTTTTCACGTAAACGTACTCACAACATAAATAGCTCTCAGTTTGTTTACAAACAAAACTATGAATTTAGAATACAGTTAACATTGGTTTTACTGATCTCTTTATAATTTCTAAAATTCGTTATTGTTGGATTCTAATATTTTATTTTATATGATATTTAATTTTATTTAACGCAGTTATGCGTGTACAATGATAACGTAAACCTGTTTCTTTAATTATAAAAGACAAGTTCATACTAATTGTAATTATACCTAAGATTTACGACTTTTGCGTTTCGTTTCACTTAAACGTTATTAAAATTAGTTCCAGTTGTTTTTAAGCTTCCACGTGTTTTGCGTTAGCTATAATTGCAAGCTACAATCCTGGTTTTTATTACCTTATAAGCACACACAAGACACTTGCACATACTATCCGAACGCTTTTTACGCGTCGATTTCACATACACATTTTACAGTTACAAATGCTAGCGACACATTTTATATGTAAGTAAAACATGCATAAATATACTGTTAAGCATAAAATAGGGTAACGATCTAAGCTATCGAATATTATCACCAATTCCCTTGCGATCCCTCTAACAATATGTTGGTAATCAAAACAATTTTTCTGTGGCGGCGTAACTAAAAACAAAACCCGCGTACATTCAATCTCTCATCAAAAGCAACCACGTCTATTTTTAGACCTTCTTAATTTTGGATTTCTATCTTGTGCAACAAATTTGCTCCTATTCAATAATTTTTCATTAAAAACACCGCATCCTGCTACCCTGACGCAACGTTACCTGCAAAAGACATCCTCATTTGCCTTTATTCAAGTTGATACTTGCAATGTGGTCTTGATTTTATCATCACTTCAATATGAATTTACCATTAACGCATTGACGATGCTTACGGTTGTTAGCACTTTTATTGCAGCTGCACACGACTATCTTGCGTTCATCTTGGACGACATCTTTATTGACGACAAAAACCTACCTGATGGCTCCAAATCAGAGACATTACTACTTTAAAACTGAAGTTACACCTGTATACTGCCTGCTTTACCTGCATCTTACACAAACTTCTTCTAGCAAACAGAACAAATTGATGTTTTTGTTGATATGCAGAAGTATCAGGGTTCATTTTCACAAGAATAAATAATCCACGGTTGGTAACTACATTTTGTCAAAACATTTCAAAGTCTATAACTTAAAAGCTATAGCTATAGTCTCAAAGCTGCTACAATACGACAAGTCAGCATTGCAAAACTCACGTATTATTATCAGACGCGTTGCAGACAACTAACCGTGATGCAAAAAACTTATCGTTTTAGATTTAACTACTACCAGCACAAAGTGATACTGATTACTACATGACTTTTACAATCATTTTACCTTCACCTCGAAACTGTTAAAGCCAAATCTACACAACATTAGTTACGCCTCACGCCACTTATACGAAACCATTCACCCAATACTGCGAGTGTTTATTTTTTAAACTTAAATTCTTTGCGCGTTGTCAATAAGTTAATTACCTATTTTCTGCGGAGACCGCAAATTGTTTGCGAGGGGAGGCAGATCATAATTATTTACGTCTACCTTTATATCTTTAAACTAACCATATATACTCGATGTCCAATTTTTCTAAACGACATACCGTCAAAGGTGTTTTCTTTTATTGCATATCGGTTATAGCTATATTTATTAGATTATTACACATTCTGTAGGTTTCATTACACAGTCTGGAGCGCCACTTTATTTAAGTATGTTATTTAAACAAATGAACAGCCATACAAATATCTATACAATTGTATCGAAAACAGATAAAACTATATAATACAATATAATGCACAATTAATTTTTATATTATGCTTTAATACTTTTGGTTAGAATAAATAGAAACAAATTATCCCAGCAAAAATATACTATACAAGCAACTTTATTGTATGAGATAACACAACAATAACTTTAAGTACATTAACGTTGCCAACAAAGTTGATTCTATACGGACACTAATAATTAAAAATGAAACATAAAACAATTAACTACACATGCGGTTTCTTTTTTAAAATTTTATTTAATACAATATAATAAATTTCATAATATCTATATAAACACCACATTTATGATAGTTTCTATGATATGTTATAATTTAATAACTTCAAATTGAAAATTGAGTTATATCTTGCTAAACCGTTATTATGTGCATACATATAAATACAAGATCAAATGAATATATACTGTTCATACACACGAAGCCTGATCTACACACACTTACTAAATCTGTTATTATATTTTTCTAAGAAACACAAAGTTGTAATAAACTGACTCTGTAAACAATTAATAATTACACAATTTACTTAAAATTACCAATTAATTAATATTTACATGATTAACTCAAGACTGAAGTTTTAGTTAACTGAATTTGAACATAAACCTAAATTTTAAATATCTGCATATTAAAAACTGGTCACGTAATTTGAAGATGATTTTGTTATTTAATAAAATTAACAGCATTCTACCAATAATCAGTCAAACTACAATGCATTACTAAATAAACACATTAACACTTACTTGTGTAACTAATTAGTTGTCACCCTATTTTTAAGAACTAGGACTGTAGTTAATAAACTATGTAATTCAAATACTACACTAATTCATAAAACTATTCTATACAAACTGCTGATGATACGTACTATATAATGACTTATCTTCTATGATCAATTTTGTAAGTAAACTTATTGCCATTAAAAATATTATGAATTTTACGATAAGCAACTGATACAAACATACTATATACTACAACTTTTGTATTACTAATTATTTAATGTACTAGAAACTAAAAAAAATTAAGTCTAACATTATTACAATGCAAACTGATGATATACAAAGATACTGAAACATAAGAATACTTATCATCGTTATTATAACAACACATGACATTATTAACCTATGTTCAACACAATTTCAATAACACAAAATTATGATAATACTATAATGAGATGTCGTCTTAGTATGAAGAGTATTGATTTTTTGGGTCATAATTAAGGTGTCAAGATTAAGATATTGACATTAGTTATAAACATACTATGAATTTTTTTTATATAATTTATAAGATATCCTAATGATCAAATCTAAATCTCGTAATTAACTAAAGGTATTGATGTTATGTTGTGTATGTATACAATTATCTTATTGAGTAATTTTATTTTATAATATTTACTTATTTACTTTAAGTTATTGATAGTATATGGGGTTAAACAAAACAATGAATGAATAAGAAACTCGTAGAGTACCTAACTACTACCTATTCAAATAAGAAGAGAGTAATATTTGTAAAGAATATGATAAGCACGATTTATAAAATATACTGTAAGAGTTGCAGACTTTACTTACTTAGGACTGATATAATTAATTATAGTATCACTTTAGCTAATATTAAATATTAATTAAGTATAACTATATTTAACATTAGGATAATAACGTAATAGGTTAAGTCTCTAATAGGTTAATTAGTAATATTAAAGCTAGGTTAAATAGACGTAGTATATCTTAATAGTTAGAATTATTACTTCATTTAAAAGGTCTGCACTATACATTGATTTTATATTTACAACATTATTCTGTTAATTCACTACATTCGTTCAAATCTACATAAATATGTGTTTGTGTGGCGGGAGTGAAAAAAGGAATGAAGAGTGACGAGGAAGACAGAAATTCATGTGCGGACAGCGCATGAATCCTGTAGAGTGAGCGAGAAGAGAATCTCATCTTTTCTTCTTGTTTACTCTGATTTGAGTTTCTTTCGACTACACATCATTCCCAATTTTACTCTCTCCGTATATTTTTTAATTTTTTCAAAAAAATTCACTTAAAAAAAAGTAATAAAACTTGGGTTCTCAACCCTCAAAAATCTTTTTCAAAAAATACGATCTCTTATCACAAAAATGTAAGATTTATTTATTATTTCATGTTTATTTAATTATTTCCTCCCGTCCCTTTATTAAGATGATTATATTATCCCTCCATCAAGGCTGACTCCCATTTCCCATGTCAGTAACGGGAGCTGGTGCAAAGCTCTCCAACAATGAAGCCACACACATTCCCTCCCGTGTGTAAGTTCCGATGACTTGACCCGTGCACGTTCAGGTTAGGTAGATAAATTATGAGAACGAAGAATCAAAGTCAGAACTGGATTTATTTACATTTGCAAGATAATAATGCTCTCCATCTGTTTCAGGTCCAGCAAAGGTGCCGGTTTCAGTTCAGATTCCGCTGCAGTAACAATTTTGGGTTCGGTTTCGGTTTCAGCATCCGTGTCTGTTTTAGTTTTGCGCTCGGGTTGAGAGTCGGGTTCGGTTTCAGTTTTGGCATCGGGTTGAGATTTGGGTTTGGTTTCAGTTTCTGTTCAGCTTTGGTATTTGTGCCTGATTGAGTTGAAGACTGGATATTCTGAGGTTGAACTTTTAGCTTCACTACTGCTCAGAACAGAAAAATTAGTTGCTAGGCTAATTTTATCCTCTGAGACTCCACAATGAAGTTCCACATAAGGCAAAAGTAAGTACCGGTCCTAGCTTCGGCGACGATAAAAAAAGTAAAGAGCATATGCAGCCCAACTAAGAACAACCAAAACAACCACGACAGCTAAAATTATCATCCTGATCTCTGTCTATAAAAATTGACAATACCAAGTTAAGAACAGTGTAATGTTTTTACGCAATTTAATATAAAATAAGCACTAGTTATTGTATGTTTCTAGTTGATTCTACATATTAGGCTTGTTACCAATAATATATAATTATGTACATCATTTACAAAAATAGAGCTTAAATGTGTTTTACATGAAAATAGGTACAGTAATTACCTGCTTGTGATTGTATATTTGACTCTTGGCATTTCTCACTTTTAGAGACGAATTAACTGAAGTATTTCCTCCATTGAACTAAATTTTCAACACACAGCTCCTGCTCCTTTATCGTTGTCATTCATTTATTTTCGTTTTTTGTGCAGCTATCACAGGTTTCTTTAAAAACAGAATTTAAAATGTTTTTATTGTAATGCAAAAAAAACATCAAAATGGATTTATTGTTGCACTTTGTTCACGAAGAACAATTAATTATTACCTACATGAAATTTAGTCAACAGTAAGAGTTAAATAATGATGAATTAAAAAATGGCATAATACAGTCATGTTCAAATTTAGTGCACAACTTAAATACTACGTATTAATTATCTTGGTAATAATCTGTTCACAAACATCAACTGCTAATAATTTGCATAATATTTAGTAGACAGTCACGAATACATACTCATAAATTTAGGAATGTTTAAAAATGTAGAGTTTTGATCAGGTAATGTAAAATTACGATAATTATCACAATCAAATGGCAGCAATCAAGAATAAACTCGTTTTGCCCAATTTGAGGTATTCATAATACTATGCATTTGTGAACAAAATACAACACCAGACAAAAATGATTAGGACTAAGACTTTTGATGTCGTTCTTACAAAATCCATCAATTAGTAATATCTATAAAGCTAAATGTGTAAATACGGAAGCAACTTTTATTTATTGGGTTTGAAGTTGTAATGCGTTTTAGAAAATACATATTATTGAAATTTTTACCCACACATAAAATGCTCAAGAATAAACTGCATGCATTAACAAATATTAATTGTAAAGTTTCTCACCTTCGAATGACATCATAGCTTGAATTTTGGTTTAAAACGTTAACAAAAATGCGGACTTATTGTGAGCTCTCACAAAGAATAAAGACTTGATCGCAAGACCAGATAGGGCACGTCTTATCCATGCTTTGATTAACAAATCGCATTCAAACTTGAATACAAAAATGTCATGGGGCACCATGAAGCGAAGGGTCGCTATGTTGACTAGTTTTATTTTTTATGAATAATACTATTTTAACTTGACATGTGACTGCATAGCCTAAATTATTATTATTAAATGACAGGGGTTCGGTCTCAAAGAGACCAACGTCGCCGAGGCCTTTATAATTATGACCTATTGCAGACTCCCCCTACAAAAAATAGCAGAAAGAAAAAAAAAGATCAAATCGCAAGCCTGCCAGTAGAGCGCGAAAACGCCACTAACATCGCCACCGACGCCTGACCCAACATATCCAATGATATAAGACACCCCCCAAGATAGAGGTTTCTCACAAGTACAAAGGCTGGGCACACAGTCAAATAGTGAATTGGTGTATCATCCTTCTCCCCACAGTGCACGCACGTAGGGGAGTCCAACACTCCAATCCTCCAACCGTGAGCTCCCCAAGCCCCATGCCCCGTCACTAGCCCAATCAACCATCTTAATTGATCTCATGGATAACGCACCAACGACGCAGTGCCGTAAAGTGGTGCCGATATCTAGAGCTTGGCCTGCCTACAGTTGCGTAGTCCAGTCCATTGCCTTCCATGCTCACGTCTAGCCCATTGCGCAATTGCGCAGTGAACAGAGGAGAGTGGAACTGGAAAAATTGGTCTTGGACCAAACTGCCTACCGCAACTCCCATTATACGAAGCCTTCGCCAGCCTATCCGCCTCCTCGTTACCCCTGAAACTGAAGTGCGCAGAAATCCATACTAACACAACCTCACAACCCCTCTCAGCGAGTCTGTTGAGGTTAGTGTGACAGTCCCACACGACACTCGAGACAGTGTAAAGCCTGAACAGTGCTCGCAAAGAACTCTAACTATCACTGAATACTCTAACCAGGAGATCCTCAGTGCCATTCTCCAGCAGCCAATGGCCTGCCAAGGAGATACCAAGGATCTTACACTGGAATACAGAAGCATCAGCACCAAGATACACAGACGAAGCCATAAGAGTTACTTCTTGGTTTCTGTCCTCAATCACAACTCCACAGCCAGCATTATCACCAAGGCGACCTAAGTTCAACAGTGAACCTCCGATTCTCCAGGCTCTTATACATCCAGTCCACTGGCATCTGAAGAATGGGAACATAGGAGCCCCACCTCTCACAAATCACAGTATGGCTGGTTAAACCCCCAAACTATGGATTTCTTGTCCACAAATCCCTCGTTTTCAGCCTATGCATAGACCTAACAGCCACCGCCTTTAGACAGATGTTCAGAGGCGTAAGGCCAATAAGACAATTCATCGCCGCCCTAGGCGTCGATCGAAGCCCACCTGTAATCATAAAGCACGCTTGATGCTGTACTCTACCCAACAAACTAACATACGAACTTTTCTCTAGTGCAGGAGCCCAAACCACAACCCTATACTCCATCACTGGACGGACAAGGGCAGTATAAGTCCATCTAGCCACGGTGGGAGATAGACGCCATTTCCTTCCGACCATGCGTTTGCATCTAGCCAAGGTAACCTGCGACTTGCTCTCCACTGACTTGCAGTGTGGCATCCAGGTCAAATGCTTGTCCAGTACAACGCCTCAGTACCTAACTGTTCGCCGGATCTTCAGGCTCACTCCCCTGTACTACACAGAATTGGGATAGAGCGTGGTGTTCCTAGTGAACAGAATCAACTCAGTCTTCTCAACATTAAGGTTTAGTTCCACCTCTACACACCAGTCACTGATAATATCGAGACCATCAGTGACCCGATGTGTGAGTGTGCGAAGCACCTTGCCGCTTTAAAGCACCCCTGTGTCATCGGCATACCCTTGTGGCAGAGAATAAGACGCCTTTTGCCTAAGCCTAGTTAAATGACCATCTATAACCAAGTTCAACAGGAGGGGTGAAATCACCCCACCTTGCGGACACACTATTTCCACCCTCCGTTTCCTAAAACAACCTCTATCCTCAGACCCCGCTCGTCTATGTCTAAGACTGAAGTCGATCCAGCTTTTCAACAAAGAGCAAATACCAAACCTATCCAATGCTGAAGTTATAGCACTGAATAGTACATTGTTGAAGGCCCCTTCAATGTCGGCAAAGGCCAAACTAAAAACCATCATTCCCGACTCAAGGGCCCTTTCCATATACGCTACTATTCCATGAATAGCCGCGTCCGTGGAAAGACCCCTCCAGTACGCAAACTGATGATTGACCCTGAGCCTGCTCTCCAACTCAGGTGTCCTGATGTGCCCGTCCACCAGTCTTTCCAGGACCTTCAACAAAACAGGAGCTAGCTGTATGGGTCTCCACGAGGAGGCCTTACAGTAGTCCCCTCTACCCAGCTTAGATAGAAATACTACCCTAGCCACTCTCCAACACAGCGGTACAGTGCCCAATGCCAGGCTAGCCTGATACAGCGCAACTAACCGCCCTAAAATCACCGGTAAACTCCTCTGCAATAGCACAGGTTGAATACTATCAGCCCCCGCAGACTTGTATGGACTAAAACTCTAAACAGCATTCTGCACCTTCCTCTCAGTGACGATCTCTGAGCAGCTATGCAATTCCAGGGAGCACATACCATGCTCCATGATATGCCGCTCCCCACTATCTAGCCTAGAAAAGTGATGCCGAAGAAGGACATCCAAAGTCTTATTCATTGACGTCGTAGACTGATTCGTCCCATCATCATAAATTGACCCCAGTGTCCTGGTCACATTGCCCTCCAGACTCCAAAGACACTTTATAGCCTCTCTATACTACCACAAAAGTCGGTCCATGACCTTCGTTTTGCACATCGAACAGCAGACAAATAAAAATTGCAAGCTTCCTTATAATCCCTTCAAATACCAGGGTCACGTCCGTGACGACCCACTCTCTTAAAAAGGGTGGTTACACACACTCGAAGAGCTGTGAGCTCATTTTTCCACCACGACGCCACCCTGTCCTTTCGTCTATATGTCCTTAGCGGACATACCTCATCAAGAGAGTCCATCATGGCCTTTCCGATTGCAGCCGCCTCAGCATTAACGTCATTAACGCTGTGCAGCAGCCCATCAGACACCATGTGAACTTTTTCCCTTAAACAAGCAGAGTATTTTCTCCAATCCACCTTTCTAATGTTTCTACAAAAAACAGCCACTAGCAAGCCAGCCGAGAAGCGAAAACGGATGTACCTGTGATCAGACCCCGATTCCTCATTCGACACAGCCCATCCGTCAACCCATGACTCAGCCAATCTACTTGCCAGCGTGATGTCAATTACCTCACTCCTGTTAGCTACAACAAACGTAGGAGCACTACCCTGATTCACTACCAAAAGATCAGTAGACATAATGTATTTGAACAGTACCTCACCTCTGCGATTAGTGTCGGTGCTGCCCCATACCCGGTTATGTGCATTAGCATCAGCACCTATGATAAGAGGCAGTTTATTGACCTATCAGTAGTCAACTAGGTTGCGCACGAGATCCTCTGGAGGATCAGTTGCTTCACCCGGCATATACACAGAAGCGAAGACCATCGGATCCTTACCCCACCAAGTTTGAACAGAGACTTCATCCCTGCTCGTAAACTCTATCAGCAATTGAGATCTCACATTTCTCGAAATCAAAGCACATGCACGCGGCGTAGCATGCAAGTCAGACACAAAGAGTTTATCAGCCTTACCTAAACCCCTCACAACTCTTTCATAACAGTACGGTTCTTGAATGAGACAGATATGCGAGCAAACTGGGCGATTAGGGGCGGCGGCAGCATTAAGGTGATGTTCGCGTCGCATCACTTCATCGCGAAGACCACATAAGCTCATGGCCCACGCTTTGGAGTGGTTTATATTAATTAATAGTCTAAATGTATAGGTATGGACATGGTCTGTGAAGGAGACCTTTTAAATGCCTATAAACAAATGCTATGAGGACAAAAAGTACGTACACATATTTTTGAGACTTGCTTGTAATATTTTAACAAGTACATGTTGTAATTTAATTATAGGGTTGTAGCTTTTCAATTTAAATTTTATTTTATTTACTAATATGTGTGAGGTTACGCACACACATCGTGATGTGTAATAATAAACTTTCCATTGCTGTACATAACTTGTTTTTAAAACAAATGAACAGTATTGTATAGACTAAGTTAAACAAATATATACGGTTATTACAGTTAATCAGTGATAAAATTCTTGTTTCAAGCATGTCAGTTAAGTTCTACTGTTCAACTTAAGACATTATTTGCAGATGTAAGTTATTATACCACTACTTACTGTAGGGGCCCAGGGAATGGAAATCCTTTAGTGTGGGGAAAACGACAAGGATAGGTGAAAGGGTACAAAGACAGAGACGATCTAACGCGGTAGCCTCCTATTTTCTCACCCACAGTGACTGGTTGAGTCTGGTTGTGGGAACTTCGGTTAAATCGACTTAATGAATATTCATTTATTTATTATTTTATTTTTTATAATATTTATATTATGCTAAATTAGTAATACGACTGTAAAAACGTTGCCTCAGGTCAGTAATAAATAAAGCTGGTACTTTCTTTTTTATTATTATTATTATAGGTTTTTATTCAGCATATACGAATCAGAATGTAAATACGCACCATCAACACAGAGTTGCTTCGCTGACAATGTAAATAGTACACCAAAAATTACGATAGAAATATTCGAATTCTAATTTGATTTTGACTACATTAATTCCTATTTTCTATTGTACATAGTTATTAAATTTTTTTTAAAGAAAAACGAAGGAGCCCACGTTTAAGGGTTACATTTTTAGTATTCTTATAATTAAAGGCAGAGTGGACTTTCTGTACCTTTCAGTTCTACATTTAATTATTCTAAAATTAATTTTGTCTCTGGCTGGTCTTACATTAATTCTTTTATACAGTTTTAACCAATAGCCAAATCTTGGTGATTCAATTAATTTTTTTTCTAAATTCACTAACACGTTTTGTAGTCTTACTTCAATTAAATCTAATTTTAGTTCTTTGGCCACAACTTTGTAATTTCTATCACTAACATATTTGTTTGTTATAATTCCCAGGCACCTCTTTTCTAACAATTTAATTTTTGAGAAGATTTGATATTAATTGGTTGACTCCACGCTGGAGATGCATACTCTATATTACTTCTAACATACGTTTTATATATTGTCAATAAGTTTGTTTTACTGATGCCACATTTTTTTAGCTTTCTGAGTATGTATAATTTTTTTGCTGCTTTATTTACTACCTAATCTACTTGATCATCCCAATTTGCATTGTCATTGATCATGACACCTAACAATTTAGTTTTTTTTACCGTAGGGATAATTATATTATTTAATTTCAATTCTAACTTTTTATACTTACTTTCTCTAGAGAAATCCACAATCAAAGCACAGCATTTATCGGGATTTAACTGCATTTTAAGGTTACGAACCCATGCTTGTATCATTAAGGTATTCCTGTATTTTAGGTGATTTACCATAATTGACATCCTTAGCTAGGGTTAAGTCATCCACAAATCTCTTTAATATTGACTTATCCAATTGATAAGGTTGTTGATGTTTTTCTTTAAAATTACTTAAGATTCTATCTATAATAATGACAAATAATAGTGGAGCTAGCTTCGTTCCCTGAGAAGTTCTGTTAAATATATATGTAAGATTAGGCATCACATCACTATCTCTCACGCACTGGCTTCTTTCAAACAAAATTTTTTCCATCTATTTGACATCAGATTTGTCTACTTCCATTATTATTAATTCTTTTATCAGTGCAGTATAGTCCACTTAGTCAAAAGCCTTCGTTATATCTAAGAGCACTTTTACAACGTACTTTTTATTAGCATCTAATGCCTTGTTAATAAAATTAAATAAATTCACTAAATAGTGGGTAGTTAATGCGCCTTTAATAGAGCCAAATTGGTTTAATGAAATTTTGTCAATTATATTTTTATAAATTTTGTCAAATATAAACCCTTTCAGTATTTTTCCATAGATATTCGTTTAGGAAAGTGGTCTCAAATTTTCAATATTGACTTGATTATGGTTCTTTAGAACTTGGGTTATAAATCCTATTTTCCATGCTTGTGGGATAACACAGTTTTTAAGAGAGAAATTGTAAATAAATGGTAATGGTGTTGCAATTATAAATCCTAGTTCCTTGGCCAGTTGTGGAGGTAGACGCTTTGGCACATTGGACTTTTTTGAATTTAGTTGATCGAGTTTATGTAAGACGGTTAATTTAATTACTTGCAATGGCTCTGATAATTCATCATTGTTAGTCTGGAATGTTATTGGTTCATATCGTCGGTTAATTTCTAAAAAGTGGTTATTTATTTTGTTCAATGTTGAGGCTTTGTCACTGTTATTCTCAATTAGCATAATTTGTGTGATCACAGACACTTTGTGTTTGGAACTACATAATTGGGACACTACTTTGTACAGATCATTTACTTTCGCACTGTTTATTTTTGTTTGAACTTTGTGATTGAATTTTTCTTTGGATTCTTAGATTCGTTTATTTAGTTCAACAATTTATATCGTTGATTTTGGCATTAAGTAAACTCTTCGCTGATTTTATTACTTCCTTTGTTATCCACGAGTTTTTATTTGATTTTACTTGTTTAGTCTTTAGTGGGAATGTATACACAAAGACATTTGTTGTGTGTTCATCCAATATCGTTGAAATAGTATTTATGTCATCATATACGTAGAATTGGGTCCAATCACATTCAGATAAATAATCTATGAATTTCTTTTTATTTTCATTTGTAATCTCATAATACGATTTTTTACTTTTGATTTGACTATTGCAGTGATGCACAACTTTCGGATTAAAACCTATTGCCACATGCCCAACATTAATTAACATTAATGGTAGTATTGGGACTGGGGTTTTATACCACTGTTTCATATTAGTGTAAATTAAGTCCAATAGTTCGTTGTTCTCAATACTAGAATTACTAGTAAACGTAGGAAATTTAACGATTTGGATTTGATCAGTTAATTGTACTAATTGTCTATGTTTTACCCATCAGTTAAAATCTCCAGCAATTATTAGCCCAGGCGACTCATATTTGTACTTTACTTTTTTATAAATATCAAGAATTGCTTCTAAAAGTTTATTTTGGCAATTAAAAATTACTGCATTTGGAAGGTACACACAGACAATTACAATTACGGAGACAGATTTAGGTAGGTAGTTTGTTCTGAGTACAACACAAGTTATTTCAAACTCACTTTAATTATGAAACACAAAAATGTTGAATCTGCTCACATAGGTACCTTTTCGTATGTATATTGCCGTTCCCGCTCCTCTTTTATCCATCCGGTTTGTTTCATATAAAGAGAAATTTAAAATGCTATTGACTTTTGAATCGTTATTCCATGTTTTAGTCACTAGTAGGAGATCAAAATTGTCACTTATTGATTTAAGTACTTCGAGTTTCTCTTCATTAAGCGATGTCGCATTTGTATAATACATTTTGGGGAAATTGTACTTTATTTTTTTCAATTTTGCCTCAAAATTATTGTTATTTTCAATAGTAGTAAGTTGTAACTTTTTGTTCTTGTTTTTGTTTCTTTTGACTACTCGTTTTCTTTTCCGAATGACAACATACCCTGAATATCGCTAATAAAATGATGGGAAGAAGATCATTTTGGTTAGAAAAATTGGCAGTTAGCAGAATTTAGAAGTATGTATATGATGTGAGAATTTCCTATTTAAAAGCACTTATATGGAATGCCGCAGGTTCGAATCTGAGTTTATGCATTATTTTTTAAATCAGTTATTGACGTAACTACATTCTAGGTAGAATATGCAGCACAGAAACTAGTACACTCAATCTAACACATTAGGATGTAAATCAGTAACTTAATTTTTTTGCGTGTACTATTATCACACGTTGTGGTGTCGATGTGGGAGTGACAAAATTAAGTTACAAACTAACACGAATGAAGCTAATTTACATATATTTTTGTAACCGTGTTGTATTGTTTTACATATCTGGCAATTGTGAAAAAAGAATGCATTCTGATTAGTTTTTGTCATATTTGTCTGACTACGATGGACGTCCTACACATTATAAAAACATTTTTCACGCAATTCTTGAGCTAGTGACAACTAGGGGGGAACTAAGAAATTAAAATATTAAGTTGACGTCATTGATGAATGTCCTATAACTGTTGTATTGTTAAGAGTTAAAACAGATTCATTTAATACTTTTGATGGCGTTATTTAACATATTGAAATCTTTTCGCGTAATCAAAAATTGAAATTTTCTTATGGAATTCAAGATGCAAATTAAATACACTAACGGGATCTATGGTAATTTTTTCAAATTACCTATGATATCGACACACTGGGCCTACGAAAGAAATGATAAGTGGTACCTTTTCTAACTACCATCGGTTTATCTAGATGATCGACCCACGATCAACACATACATGTTTTAAAGACTTGCCAACCTTCGTGACATTTAGATGTCTTTTAAACAAGAGCTTTTATTAAATTTGATACAAATTTTAAGCTGTTATACTGACAAATCCGAATATTAGGGAATACGCGGGACCAGCAGAATATGTCCCTTATAACTGGAATTACTTGTAATAGTTTAAGGGATTTCCCTTATAAGCGAAGATATTATAATTCGTATTTGTTTAGTTTTTATTGTTAGCTAAACCAAGCTAGATATATACAGCTTTTTCTATTACAAGAAAAATTATACGTGTTATTTAAAATAGTTAATGTAGTGTGGTTCTTTTTAGTTTGGTTTTTACACGAAGGACACGAACACGTAGAATTATGTTATTTTTATTACAAAATGTAGTGTCGTCAGTGCTAAGCGAGTTCATTTTCCTCTTCGTCGACATTTGAAACTCAATCAAACATCCTAGTTTACACTTGGGTAAGAGCTACTATCGACAACCTCAAAATCTTCAACATTTATGATTACTTAAATGTAAGATAATGTAAATGATTAGATAAGAATGACACGATTTCTTTGCTGACGTAGTAGGTGCAACCCTACTTTAGTCATGCATTTTCTAATGTATTTTTATTATTATTTTTAGAAAATCTCTTATGCGTGACCTGAAATTTCCAAAAATAGTCCAAAAGTCGTCCCTTATAACTAAATGATTCCTATTATATTGGTTCCATTAAATTCGGATAATTCTTACATAGCAAGCATAGCTGGCCAACCAAATAATTTAAATCTGTCCCTTAAACCCAGTTTTCCGTTTAGACCGGATCCCTTATAGACGGAGAGGTCATTAATGTGAGCACTATAAAGGCAATACTATTGCGTTGGTTGTGTGTTGTTTACAATTTTTATGGAAAAACCATTCGCGTTGATGCATTGTTGCCAATAAATATATGCATTGCTCTTAAACGGCTCAGAAACATTACACTTGTTTCCGGCTATATATTTCACATGGAAGAGTGTAAAGTGAAAAAAGCTGGTTCAGTGATTGGTTGCATTTATATACTATGGATAAGGAAATGTATGGCATTGTATTTGTGAATTTCTTTTACACTAATTAATTGAAAAATCAACACAAATTATTATTTTAATTTTTCAAAACATCTAACAAATAAGCAAGCAATTTACAGAAATTTATGTTGTATATTATTGTTAACAAAAGCATATTTTCAGAAAACAAATACATATATTAACTTTAGTTAACAACTTTGTTACTAGCTATATAGCGTCTTTTGTGTTAACGTAGACATGTTTGAGTAGTTGCAAACCTCGAAAGGTGGACGGATCCAGCACAACAGCGAATGGTTTGCATGAATTATTAGTACCTAATATACTTGACCAATTTAAACAGATAATATATCAATACTAGTGCTTTAAACAACTAGAATGTAAAACTTCTGGCCCATACAACACTTGCACAGGCAAAGTTAAACTTGTTTGTTTCTACCTATCTACATAATTTCGACCAATTTTATTGAGCCATATACCATTTGTAGGGTAATCTTAAATAGAATTCAAATAACGGAATGCGGCTCCAATAAAACAAAAGGTTTAAAGATACCAGTCTTTTAATTTTTTAATTTTACCTAAACTGTGTTGTATGGGCCACATTAAAAAACAAAAAATGATGTCTGCTTATTTTTAAAAAGCTTTTAAACATATATCACTCTATAGATTTCGTTAACTTTTTTAATTTGCAATAATGTTTATTTAGATTTAAATCACTGTCGTAAACAAATTTTCTCAAACAATGTTGCCAATTGTTACTGCTACACGATTTCACTGATTATAGCGACTTACATTTTACTTATCATGAAATTAATTGTTTTAAGTCGAGACAAAATACTTTACAGATAATACTCGTGTGCATTTGCAGCTAAACAATACATAAAATTTTGAAGCATCATCTTCTTCAAGAAAATTGTTACATATTACAGCTCATAATATTAAAATGGATGTATTAACCATGCATCAATTTAAAAATTTATGCTGCTTTTAAAAATTGGTTTAAGAAAACATAAATAAGTAGCTTAATTGAGCACTAATAATCTTTCAGATGCATGGGACTATTTACACAAACTAAGAAGTTTGAAAACCGAGTTTATTTGAATTTTGTTTTTGTGAACTTAGTGGTTTCATGGCGCTCAGTGGTTTCCTCAGTGCAGTAATCTGGCAGATCCATGACAGCTCTGTCTTGTGCATTAAGCTGCAAATTGAAAATACAATAGAAAACGTTTTCATGAAATGCGTTTAAAAAAAATTAATACAGGTGTGACTACATGGAGTTACTAGGAGATGAAGAAAGTAGAGATGGATGATGTGGAGTGGATGGGAGTAGAGGAGGAGAAGTAAAGAGATTATTTGTCCCGGGTATTCTGGAGGCCGTACAAGAAGAAACGGGCAGAGTGTTGGGATTGAAAGGAAGGGGGGAGGTAGATAGATTTGATAATGTGTGAATAAATGCAATTTAATGCGACAAGAGGGAAAGAGAGTCAATGCATAGTTAGTCTTGCCAATAATTTATGTCTCAGCTGCGGCGTGCTAATTCTAATGCAAATTGAGAGAGCAATGTGATCATATGTGCAGCGCCATATAATTAGATGCATCATCAAGGCGAATCAAATTGTGAATGAGCTGTAATAGTTCAAAAAGCAGGTTTATATACAAAATTACAAGTTTTTTGAATTTATTACAAATAAAACATTTATATAAATAAAATACAGAACATTTAATCATTCAACCGTAAACTTAACATTTGTATATACATTACGTATCTAGGTTACATCTACACTATACTAACAATATACACAGGTCTTACAAGCTAGAGCTTAGTATTTAATAAATAAATGTAGTCCACAAGTAACGTTTACATTAGGCAACTAGGTTGCATATATACTGTACAATTAAAATAAACGAGTCTTACAAATACAGAAATTAGATATCTAGGTTACATCTACACTATTCTAACAATATATACATGTATTACAAGCTACAGCTTAGTATTTAATAAATAAATGTAATTCACAAGTAAAGTTTACATTAGGCAACTAGGTTGCATATATACTAAACAATTAAAATAAACGAGTCTTACAAATACAGAAATTAGATATCTAGGTTACATCTACACTATTCTAACAATATATACAGGTCTTACAAGCTACAGCTTGGTATTTAATAAATAAATGTAATTCACAAGTAATGTTTACATTAAGCAACTAGGTTGCATATATACTATACAATTAAACTATATACGTCTAACAAGTACAGAACATTTAATTATTCTATGTTATATTTTCTATACAGTGTACAATTAAAATCTAGATTACATCAATACAACTATAAATATACAACTATTACAGAATAATATATTTACTTATCTAACAAATCTTTATGGCCAAAGGGCAAACTAAAATTACAATCGTAGGGGTCTGAAAATACCCTTAATATATCTAATGTGTTGAATGCTAATCTATTTACACTCACTACGTACATGTTATGATCTACAGATCGTATAGAATTTACAATAATATTGCACGGCTTGTTTGTTTCAAGCATTTTTTTATACTTTTTGTGCCTGCATTGGCGTAACGCAATAGCCGAAACACCTCGGCATTTTTGTTGTTCACTATTATTTAAATATAACATACTATAGATTTCAGGCTTAAGTATAATTAATTCTAATACATCTAAAAAGGGAATGCCGCCGCATGTACTCTCTCGATTTTAAAAACAATACCCATACTAAATTTGGCTGCACTTGGTTACTACAGATTTCAAGTAACTCGACTGCATTTTGCGCCGTTCGCTCACAACCACGCGCCAAAGTTCAAAAAAATCAATTTTTTACAACTTTGGAACCCTGTAGCTTCTACAATAATTGTCCGATTTTCAAAAAATTTGAAGTTTTGTGATCTCTACAACATTGTCTTATGATAAAAATTAAAATTTTCATAATTTCAAAATTTTTTTATTTTTTTCTGAAATTTTTTTGAAAACTAAGTTTTTTGAAGTCACTCAAAACACCCCAATTTTATAAAAAAAATGAACATTTTTCAAATTTTATTTAACTTTTTAGATAATGTTACAGCGATCACAAAACTACAATTTTTTTGAAAATCCGACCAAAACTGTAGGAGCTTCAGGGTTTCAAAGTTGCGAAAAATTGATTTTTTTTTAACTTTGGCGCGTGATTGTGAGCGAACGGCGCAAAATGCAGTCGAGTTACTTTGGATCTGTAGTAATAAAGTGCAGCCAAATTTATTATGGGTATTGTTTTTAAAATCCAGAGAGTACATGCGGCGGCATTCCCTTGTAAGCTCTGTATTCCTATTTAACCACTCTCGTCTCCATTTAAAAGATACAGATCTGGATATTTATTTTCGTACCGCTTAAAAAACTCATGATTCCATGGGATGTTACTAAAATCAAATTCTGCACGTGCACTAACTATATCGTCCCACAGAGTATTTAATGGGTCTAATATATCTAACTTATATGTGTCGGTATCTAAGTAATCCAGGTGAGCTCTATTCTGGAATATTCGACAAAGCATATAAAACTTTTCATAGAAATACACTTTTCCATTAGCTAAAATTGCCAGTCCTGTGAGTGACATATCATTTGCACGATAACTCTTAAGGTATTGCGTAATAATACCTATGCAATCAGACAGACCATCAAAATCTTTACATCTTGGTCGTGCAAGTAACTTTTTAGCATGTGCGGTACTGGTGCAAACACTGTTTTCAACAAAATCTTGAACTTTTTCTAAAGTCTTGCTATTAAGAACATTGGATTGAAATTTAAGTAATTTGTTCTCAAAAGGGGTTTTTGCTTGTTTTTGTCTTTCTAAATTAGCATCTATATATTTTTTAAAATAACGTTGTGGTTTAAATCTTACAACACAGTGTATTTCAAAAAGTACTATTCCTTTTGAAAGATAATAGCGCAATTCCTTAAAATGAACTGTGTAACTGTATTTGTCATAAAGAGTTAACATAAGTCTTAGGCGGGATATAAAATATTTAACTGAAGCGTTTTGGCGGTATTTTAAATTTAATTGGCTCGGTATTTCTTTGAGCTTTATTAGTCTCTGTTCCATGGCAAAAGGCAAGTTTGCGTTCCGATTATGTTGATGTTCTGGGTATTGCAAGTCACAAACGAGTACGTACCCATAGCTTCCTTCCGTACTTCCTAATTCAGGGTCAGTCCTGTCAATGTTTATAAAATTTTTGTTTCCATGTACTCGTAATTAGACAATGGCATTAGTGACTTCATACTGTGTGGATATAAACTATTTATGTCTAGTGAAAGTTACTGTCGTTGTGGCTGTGATGCGTCTAACCTACCCGGACAACGCTCGTGATTTGCAGTCACATGTTTCTTTGCAAATATGCATTGACGCCCCCTCCTTATTTCTTGTTTTGCAATGTCAAATACTCTGTAGTCTCTTATGTAATCTATTTCAGCTTTTGATTGCTTTAAAAAAATTTCCATGAGAAGCTTGGCAAAGTCAAAGAATAAGAAGGACCCATTTCGTATGTTTTTATTCCAAATTTCTGAAAGTTTTGCCAAACCTCTGCGAGTAATACCGTATTTAACAAACAAGTAAAACGCATGTAATCAGCTAATGTAACTAGGTTAAATTTTGCAAAGATGTTTTAAACAAGCTCCAATTCACTTTCTGGTATTGGCAGATCATCAAGTAAAGATTTTTTAAAACAAGATCTCATGGGGATGGGACTATTAAGACAGGCAATATTGGTAAGAGACGGAAAACAAAAATAAACATGTTTATGTAATAACACAAGATCGTCTTGGCACGGTTATAAGACTTTAAGTTTTTTTGCAAAGGAATCATGAATTGTTTTAGGCAAAAATTTAAAAATATACTGCTGTACTATTTTAGGTGACTGAGAGGTTTTTGCGTTAAGTGATTCTACAAGTTCAAGTAAATTAGTGTCAAAAAATAAATTTGCATCCATAAAACGTATTTTAACTTTTGAAGAAAAAGATTTTCCAGTATAGTTGGACTCTCGTATTTTTAGAAGGATATTCGAAATGTTATTTAGAAAAAAATACTTTATAGAAACAACGTTGTCTTTATCTTTTATTCGTCTAATAATAATAAAAGAATAAGCTGCAGGTTTAATTTCTGTTGGATACTTAGTGTTCTTTTTGGTGAGTTTACAATCTTGAATTGGGTTTGCAAACGTAAAGAACTTATAAACAATGACTGATGAAGACAGTTATAGACAATGAAAAAAAAGCTTTATAGTTACGTCTTTTGCACATAAACGTATCAGGATCAGTGATAAGAACTAAATGGTACGAGTTGGTCCTGTCGTCCTTTTCTTGATAATAAATTAAAAACAAATTACACATTTTATTTAAATCAAAATTACGCGACAGTTTTATAGAAACAATTTAGTCCCTGCGATGACTATATATTAATACCCAGATTGTTCTTAATGTTAAAATTATTTAAGTTCCCGCTAATACGCAACGGGCAATGAATATAAGTAAAATCATATTGCAAAAAATAAAGAATATACTGGCCTGGGTCTTCTAGTTTTTGTTTGGCATAGCGATTAGCATTAGATTTATTCTGCTGCTTATTAACTTCATACCCAGCTAAAAGTTCACGGCGGTATCTGTGAGCAGCAACACAAAATTTAAAACAATCATCAGATTTGTTTTTTAAATTCAAATATCCTAATTTTCTTGGGTTAAGTTTTGGAAATTTGATATATCCTTTTGCTTCAGCATTTGAAAACAAGTTTAAAACTCCCACTTTAAATTAAATCGATGTTATTTGCTGAAGTGTCTAACCAGTAACGTGCTTATTGAATTCGTTAAGCTTTTGTATTACTTCACTTGCACTATTAAATATAAAGTTTTTAATTTCGTCTTTATTCATTAAATCGTAATTACTAGACACTAAACTAACGCTACGTTTTTGTTTTTTTGTTTCGTTTTCCACTATAATTTCTAATTCTAATGCTACTGCTATTATAAGTTAAACCTTATTACTAGTATGTACAGCTAAGTTTTGAGTTAACAATTTTACAATACACTTGTATAGTTCAGTCAAAATGAATGTAATGTCTTTAAAATCTTCAGTTGGTTGATGCCTATAAGTGACCATTAGTCCCATATGAGATCTTGAAGACTCTTGAAATACATCGAGATCTATCAATGACGAACGACGAGTGCAACGAGAAGAGCCTGCGGGACTATCGTTACTGCTGGTAGTAGTGTCAATTCTATAAGTTGCTCCTAAACGACTGGTTCCACGGCCAGTAGGATTTTGATTTATGTTGTCAAAGTGTGCAAGACGCTCGCCATGATGTAGACATGAGTGATGGGTTTTGTCAGAACAGAATCGGTAACAATCTCCACAGTAATGAAATCCTTAACGTGAGCTTGGTACGCCACATACCTCCTGCATTTATACAGACATTTAGGGATGGAACACTTAAAGCGCTGTAAATCAACAAAGACATTAGTATTAGAATCCAATGTATATTATACAATAAAATAACTACAGAATGAAATACACAATGCAATTCTGGAAATACGTAACACTAAGAAATACGTACATAGTTAGTAGTTCCAGTTTTACGAACAGTTGGGTAGTTTGGTTGTTCGTGGTACTGAACTGAATTCAAGTAACGTGTTGTGTATGGTACTACGCCTAATTGATCCATTTCCAAGGAATAGTGATGTTGTAGAGTGAATGCTTGTTTGTATGATGTATTGCTGTTCTTTAAGGCGAGTGCTTTGGGGTGAGAACGTTGATGTCAAGAGGAGTGCTTGAGATGGTGTAAGGAGCTTCTATGAGTCTGCTGCGGTACTTATAGTCGACCCGTGGTGGGTGGTGGCCACCCTTTTCTGGTAAAACCCTTCTGATTTCACCAGGGACCATAGTTTTCCATTACGATAAATTTAAATTATCTTGAATACAAAGCGTAGTAGGACCAGGATGAACGACACATAGATTGCTGCACATGCGCAGAAAGAAAAACAGAAATGTATGCACGTTTAGCAATGGCTTTAAATCCTACACGTTAAGTATGTGCCTTGTATCTTTTGTATAATATACATATATATTTGAATTAAACGTAATGGTGTATTTTACACTCACTAATCAAGTCAAACGCTGTATTTACTACCCGTTTTGCGTTGTGTTGTACTTGTCCTGAGCAACTAGTATGAGGCTATTCTGCGTATTTATATTCTCAAGCATATATTTTAAAGCTTGAAGAATCAACCTGTTGAATGAACTAGGGCTTGGGACAGCAGATGGCGTATTATCATGGCTAGGAGAAGACGGTTTGTCTTGCTAAAGGGAGCTTTGTATTTCTTCTAAGGCTATCTTTCCGGTTTCAAATAAACTATTAATTTTTGGTGAACTTTCGTAGCTTGTAGCAGTGCTTTTAGGGTCTACCATTGGAGTATCTTTTTTACGCTGCGCATGCACTGCAATGTTAAAACATGTTACAAGTAGAAGCAGTGCAAGGGCAGGAAGAACAAAAACCACACGTTAAAGAAACATTTTATAGCTTTGTATTGAACACTTTGAGATTACAAGAAAGACTGACACTGTCTAGTAATTGGCAGCTCTTTTTACATGTATCGAGATTTAACGGTTTTAGATGCAATTGTATTGCTGCAACGTCTCACGTATGCATATTCACAATCTTGAGATAACTTAAGCTGTGGTTTCTTGATATTGGCTTGGGATATTACTTGCTCGTCGCTAAGCCACTCTTGCACTGGTAGTTGTTTTAACCTTTCGACGCCAGATGGACCACTAGAGGTTAGGGTATCACTTGGTTCTTTGTAGTTCCTACCAACGTGCATTGGTATTTCTTTATGACAATCGATTTTATTATCTGACATACAGTGGCTTTGCTTGGCAACGTTTAAAGCATTTTGCTCTTCTTGAATTTTTATTAGCTCAGCATAGAGCTTAGTTTCGATCGCTTTCATTACAGTAGCCATAGCTATTTTAATTATTTAAATTTATTGTATAATTTATCAGCACAAATTATATTTGACAGTAGTGTAGCACTGCAGATTTCACCGTTGTTAACTTTGTGAAATATCGTTGCTAAGATTCGGCGCACAAGGTTTTTGTTTCTTATATATAGTTTTTCCATGTTATCTAAACTGGTTCGTTTCAATTTTTTTACAAGTGTTTTAACTTGGTTTAAATACTGTGCGTCTATATGTTGGCAAAGCTCATCTAAATTAAATATACACTCTGCTATAACATAAAGCAAATAAACAGTTGCAGATTCAATGTAACTTAAATATTCTCTTGGTTTTGCGTTTGCTAGTAGTGATAGATATTTGAAGTTTGTTTCAAACCGACTTTCTGTCTTTGGTTCCACCGACATTGTTAGTTTTATTTGTATACATAAATGTCAGTACCATTAACAGAAAAAATGTTATTACGTACAAACATATGTGGGTTTGGGCACTGTGGATGCAAGTCCAAGAACAAATAATTATGTTGGCGTAGCCTACATGCTTTTTTGTATGCTTCTTGCAAAAACTTCTGACAACCAGGTGCAATTTGTTTTAATATTTGATTAATTATGCTACGGTCTCTAGGCACGTCAAAGAGAACAAGGTATTTTGTACCTCAACTGGTAGTTCTTAGTTCTTTAGAAAATGCGTTTTGAAAAATGAGTATTACACTAAAATTCATATGATGAGATAATTCTGTAAATATTTTCTGAACCAATTGTCTAGCTTTATGATTTGATTCTATCAAGTTTAAACGGTCTTCCAAAACAACAAGACATGGGCTGTCTATTTTCTGAATCAGTGACTCAATATTATCAATATTAGATGTTAAAGTTATCTTTATCCTCTATGTAATCAGTGCTTGAAAATTCTGGTTGGTCAGTGTGTACACTAATATACAAAACTTTATTAATATTATTTCCAATTATTTTTTTACGATGTTTTACATTTTATAAACACAGTACTTTTACCAGAAAAACTAGGGCCACATAGCATAGCCGTAAAAGGGTGTATTAATTTAAAGAAAAAAGTATCTAATGTTGCTATCGTCAAGCACAAACAACAACTGATCAGAACTCACACAGAACAAGTATATTTAAGGAATATTTACAATATATTATCCTAATTTAATTACTTATACAACTATATCTTATTAAATTTACTAATTGGTCTTAAATTCTTTACAATATATACATTTTTATTATTATTTAAAGAGTTAACAATGTTTATTTAGACAATTAACAAATATAAATAGTACTCTGTGTATTCTATTTACAATTTTGCTTTAACTGTAACCTATGACTTATTTAATTATACCAAAACTGAATATTAGTTTACTATATACAATGTAAATTTTATACTTTTGCTATAATATTACAATAAACTGTGTTTTTTACATAACTAAGAGTGTTTTTTCCTCAAAAATTAGCACAATATACAGAGGGTTTACAAAATTGGTATATAATTTCTATATTCAGCTTCTATCAAGCAACAGACAGGTCTTGAATTTGTACACTCGATTTTATGCACAGTTATCTTAGGTGTTTAGAAAGACGCCTTGATGGTTTGCTGTTTACATCTTAACGGTTGATAATGACTTGCTTATTGCGATCAATCTCAATACCGTTTTGGTATTGGCACTATAGCCGTAACAGCCTGACTTTGTGGCCGAGAGGAGCAGTGCTCTGTCCTCGATATCTTGACGTTTATTTTAGAACCGTATGAGAGAATCCTGAGTCAGGTATTGCTTTTACGTCTCGTTGCGCAGAAGTTAGTGTTGTGGAAGGGCTTGGTGGGGGGGGGGGGGGTTTGAGAGTTTTTTGTGAGCAACTAAGAGGATGCAGTATACAAGCCGTTCATATGTGTATAAAACGTAGGCGGTCGTATTAAATATGTGTCTAACAGACCAGCAGCTGTATCCTCGTATCTAGGGAAAGTTGCAATATAGTTGAACAGATCATACTCTCGATTCTCACTGCAAGCTTCCACTAGCTTTCACGCTGTTTCGGTATTTTTGACGTAATTGTGCGGGGTGCAGTGAACAGATACTGTTTCTGAACTCGTGAGGTGGTTCTTGCTTGTGCAGTTACGGACATGGTCAATATACTGAGCCTAAGAATTTTCTCAAATAGATTTAAAGCTGTCAGAGCATTTAACCCACCGCAATTTCTAACTACCGTAATATACATTTAGATGGTTTTCCTCCCTCTTCTATCTTCTTTTCTACATTAAATTTACTTAAGTAAATTGATGAGAACACTAATGCGGTTTAGTTCTATACTCTATCGCGGGAGCTTTGAATCATAAAGTAATATTGAAAAGAGTGAGACGATGGATTTAAGTCTGCAAGTTTCTATACTCTCTCATGCAATACAATACAATACGATACAATACAATACAATACAATACAATACTATAGCCGAAACAGATTTGGCCAATGCGGTTCCGAATTTTAATGGATTTGAACTTGACCAGATTTTTTTACACTTAACGCATTAGCCTGCGTTGGTTCCAGCTTAAATGCAAACAAGACTCTTCCTTTGGTGTAGTTCTGCTGCGATATGCCATTTTCCAGGCTTGGGTTGGCTGCAGTTTTCTTCAATGTGTTTAAAGCAAGTAAATAATTATTTTCACAATTACCGGAGGCATCTATAAAGCTCATAGGCAATGTCTTGTACTTTATTGCTTCTTGGTTCATTGAGACTGTGATTTTACTGAGATTAAAATGTTGAAAGTTGCAAAATGACTTTGTCAGCTTTCCTAAGTATGCTTCTGAATCCACAAGTCCAAATACTATGTACTGCGGCAACCTTCTGTTAATGCAGTTGTCCAATGAGTGCGAGCTGACTCCGGATGGAATGAAAAAGTTTTTGATCTCGGTTTCAAGGCATGGATACTTTATATTTCCATTGTTTAGATTAAGTCTATGCTTTTCAATTGCAAGTGGAGATACTGTCTGCAGCTTCAAGTACAGCACAGCATTTATAATGTCCACACGGAATGGACACCCTGAATAAGCAGCCCGCGTTTCAGTTTCAGCGTCAATGCAAAAGGCAGGGTGAGATCTGCGCATGATAATTCGAATATCAGTTTTTCCAGGCAGCATTCTTGTTTGTGCAAAGAACGGCGAGTCGGGTCTTCCCACCATAGTAAAAGGTAGTGACAGTGTTGCGATATTGTATCTTGCTAAAAATCCGTTGTCTGTTTTCTTAAAGTCATCTGGAGTAATGTTAGGGTAGTATAGCTGATCCAACATCCCATTCTTCATCTCTATTGGGTTTGATGAAAGTTCCCGTTTCAATTAGGAACTAATAGCATAGTGATTCAAGTTGTCACTGACAAGCTGGCCATTTAGGTAGAATTCCATGTTACTGAATAGGCCATAGAAAAGCATTGAACACGGCGCAACCACGTCGGTAGCAGCGATTTCTTTACAATCGCTAAGAAGTACACGGCTAGTGAGTTCCAAGTGAGATTGGTTAAAGTTGTAGCATTTGCCAGGGGATTTTAATATATCGAATATAAGAGGATTCTTATTGTCCCTTGGACTAAGCACTGGATAATATTGATAATATTCTGGTGCATCTTCAACACTTATATTGGTCGGGTGAAGTTTATTCAGCACTAGGTTGCTTTGTATAGACTTCTGGGACCCCTCTTACACAGTCGGTTTATCGTAAAAGCCTTGTGTTTCCATGATTTGCGGAGCTGATATTAAACTTTTGATGCTGCCTCGTTGTAGTCAAGATGTTGAATGACACGAATTTTAATAAACAGGGGTTTATAACTTATCGTCGTCGACTGATATAGCGTTTACGTCCTGATCCAGTCTAGGTGGAACTCCTGCTGGATACATTTCGTCTTACACGACAGACTGGGGTTTCACGCAGCCGACCTCCAATTTGCGTTCTCTTCTTAACACGCCTGCCCCGAGATCCCCCAGCTTGAGTCTGTCTGTACACCATTCTTCTTCCTCTTTCCACTTTGAGTTGTTCGAGCTGGTGGTTTACGTGAAGTACTTCTGTGTTTATTGCATGAAGTGCGGCAATTGGTATCTCTGCATTTACGGCCTGTAAGGGTTCAACGTTGCTTTAAAGGCACGAGTTATTGATTTTTTTCCACACTTGAGTTGCCTGATGTATTTCCTATAGTTTCTGCAGTTTCAATTGCTGTACTATTACCGCCTGTCTCCATTTGGCTCTTGTTGCTGTTATTGTAATTTACAGAAATAGGTTCAAAAAAATAATATTCACCAAGCAAGCTGTATTTTACAATGTCTTCGTCAACTACGCTTGAGTTTGTGTCGTAAATGTTTTTGCACAGAATCCTACGCATTATTTATAAACAATAATGTATATGTAAACACTATTATTATTGCATTTAGACTAATTTGCAATAATTAAGATTCCAGAACTTGCTCTACAATTTATTTGATGTTGTCACTCCAAAGGTTAGATGAGAATAACTGGCAAATTCATACTTTTTCTCCTTTTATACGTGGCAGAATGTTGTTTGCTTAAAATTTGCGAGGTCAAAACTGCAATTTAATTATAGTCTGAGTATTGGCATCAAGTATCATAAGGAAACGGTACTTATTGACTAAACTGAATCTTATTACTTGGTGTTGTCTATGTGATAGCACGAATAATATAGGGACAAAGCTGTGAAAAGTCTAATTAGTGTATTTGTTTGATATGTCAACTGTTCGCAGAAAAGGTAGAGAATGAGAGGAATATAACTGGTTTTCAACTAGGCTGCAAAATGCAAAAAGCCTTTTTCCTTGCACAGTGTGTTCTGGCTCAACGTCCTTTTCAAACTCTTTCTTTTCTACTTCTTGTGCTGCTTCCTTTACCAATTTGTATCTCAGTTGCGCAGATTTACCAGCTTTTAATACAAAACTGTCATCAAAGCCAAAAAACTGATTAACAAGTAGTGGAAGCTGTACTGTAATATCTTCACGCAGTCCTGGTATACTAAGATGCCCTTCAGCTGTTCAAACTGCACTCGCGTATCAGCCCACAAATTTGCCAACAGAGTACGATTAATTTTGTGTACCACGTGATCCAAATCTAGTTCTTCTGGTTCCTTCATTCGAATAAAGTTTGCATATGTTTTGAAAATAAAAAAGTCCATATATTCATAGTCTACAATGTCATTGTATAACTCTTCATCCAAATCAAATTCATATTCCTAAACGCCATTATAAAACTTTTCGTGTTGCTGCAGTCCTAAACACAATGCAGTAGGCTCATGCAGAACCACATACTCGTTTTCACTGCATTTAAATGTTAGTTTGCACTTTGTATTACTTTTATCTAACGGAACTTCAATCTTCAGCTTCAAGGTATAGAACTCTGGGTCGGCCATTTTAGCATTGAAACGTTCAAAGAATTTGCAAAAATCAGAGTCTCCGTTATTATTTGCTCTTCTAAATAAAAAAATGTTTTCGAAGCCTTGATATAACTGTATAATGTTTTCCATATTTTGAATTTTTTCAGCTCCAAAATTAAAATTTGCTTCTACTAAAATACTATCTATGTCGGTTTTAAGTACATTGGCATACGCAAAATGGTTTTCTGACATAAACCTTGATCTTTTTTGCTTAAAATACAATGATAGTGATGTTGGGATGTGAATTATGACACTGTTGGATGTCGACAGGTTTTGAAGAAGCATATTTATATTGCTTGGATCCAAGCTTAAAGCGTTTTGTACAACGTCAAAAGGCATTGTGTCTTGATGCAGCCTTAACTTTGTAGTAAGTGGACTCATAAATTCTTTCAAGGTTGTTTCTTGTTTTTGAAAATTGAGATATGTCTTAAGAGTTGGCTTGTAGTTGGGAAATAATTTGCCATTTGCATCTGCTTCAACAGAGGCTGTGTTTCGCACTTTTCGTGCTGGTGGTCTCTGAATAGGTTTCGTTATAGCATGTTGTGGGCTTGAAGTATATTTTAGGCTTACGAGTCTAACGTCATAGTTTTGTAGATCCAAAGGGTAGGGTCATACAGCTACAAAGCTTGCTGGAGTGTTGTCTGTATATATACTACTTTGCTGATCACTTGTAACTGTCACGTATATATTCTCGGAACCAATAGGATCTCGGTCTAACGGCAAGCAGTAATGGTTATCCAGTCTTCTTCTTTTTTGCAAAAACTGCTGTTAAATAGCATTGGAATACAAAGGCAAAAATCCAGAAGGTTCCATTTTAGCAGTTACTAGGCTAGGCTTAACTCTTTACTATAGAATGCTCCTGTTATGGGCGTTTTATTCAGATCTTCAAGGTAGTAGGTTATAGGTAAAGTCTCAAAATTCACTGACTTTACAAGAAATGATTCTTCCGAGTACGAAACGCTATATTCTGTTTAAATACAAAACACGTAACCCCTTATACCTAGTTTTTTTGTATACTTGCTAGTGGGTATGACATGTACCTTTATCAAACAAGAGTTTGGTTTTGCTAATTCTAACACAGTCGCCAGGGGAATACTTTGCCTTTCTATTTGCAGTGTTATTTATAATATCTAAAGACATTGTTCTCTAGACCTGGTTCGACGATTAACTTGGGAAGGCGCCATTTGAATGGTCGAGTGAAAGCTGTTGTTACACGTTCTTACAAATGCCGGTAAAATATCTATAATTCTAGCTGTATTCCTCTCAGCCATGTACCTAGCAATCCGTTGAAATATAGTCCTATACTATACAAAGCATGTATGTGTAATACGTACACGTGACTATCTTATATTATAACTAGATATATACAGACATACAATGCTAACGGACTAACCTTATTACACGTTCTACAATATTGGACTTTGTTTCGCTATACGTGTTATAGTATTTGAATCTAAGAGTTTTTAAAACCATTTTAAACGACTCGGCCTAAAATTCTGTGCCTATATACAAATCAATATAACAGAGTCAAGCTAGAATATATATATATTTAAATAATTAAATTTATATAACTGAAATACTGTGTTTTAAATGAATAATTTAATATATGTTAAATAATGTAAGCTGACGCACCTTGATCTGTGAATAAATATATTGGAGTCTTTTTTGACTCTTTAAAAATGTCTTTAAAGGCTTTGATAACCTACTTGAGTTTCTAATTTTTAATAAAACGTCAGTGAAGCTTTTTTAAAAACGCATGAATACAGAATAAAATATTAGCATAGCCGGAAATATCTTTAGCAAATTCCCGTCCTAGAACTTTTAAATCTGCACAGTAAATTTCCCCTTCCATGTTCACTAAGGTTCTTCGCCGTTTCAAGGTTTAACGTAAAGGTCGGTGCATTGAAAATGAACTCAGCTGTCTAAGTTCCTTATTTTCTACTCCTTAATCATGAAAGTTTTTTTTATTCTTAAAAAAAACACTAAGAGCTGGGTAAGAACCCTTAAACCTAGAGTTTAAATATGATTTACGTATTTCAGCCATTTTTTGAGCTGTGATTCCCACTGACCTTCATTGAACAACTGTCGATTGTAAATGCAAACGGATTCTCAAAATCAATGCTACTTATACACTTTCAGTTACATTTACATTTATACACTATTTATTAATATAAAACATAATGTTGACAGTGTGTACATTTTAATTTTTTAGTTTTCAATTTTTGGAATTTAAACTACTACTGAGACCTGCATCCTACTCTATGTAGAACTGTAAAGTATTTTAGTAAATTTATAGTAAACATTTACAAACTCGTTCCTTAAAATTTGCTTTGCGTGCTTCCCTGCTACTAACTTGTAGTTTTTTCAATAGTTTCTCCTTCTTCCACCGTAACTCCATCTCGCGCTTATGAGAAACACTTAATTAGCTCAAATAATTTCACTGTCCAGAATCATAAGATTTTCAAACGACGCAAACCGGGACAACGCAACGAATGTTGTACACGCGATCATTTCTCTTGTTTCTAGAAATACACAGCCAATACGTATGGTTGTTCTCTGTGATCTGAAAAAATAACAAAGACCCAAACTAATACTATGCGCTCTGGGCTACATTGTGCACAAGTAAATAGTTTTTAAAATAGAATACGTTCCAATATTGATAACTCCGCACCTGTGAACCGTCAGAGCCCAGCTTAGAACTAGTGGAAATGTATGCACTCGAACATACTGCTGTGTCTCAATGTCCAGTTCATTAATCTCAGTCCTAGAAATTCGACACCCTTGTCCTCTGGACGTAACCACGATGTCGTTTCCTTTGTAGAAAGGGAAGTGAACAATAATAGCCTCCACATAGTTTGCACAGTAAAGCCTGTTGCGGGATGAACTAAAGACAATATCAACAACTGTTTGGTATTGAACCGAAGATTTGATATAATTTATTTTCCCTCTAAACGTTTGTTCAACTTCACAAATTGTGAGTTGAAATTCCAGCATTAATTATTTATATTTAAAGGATTTTTGATGTTAACATTAATGTAATATTAAGCAGCGTTTGACATCGATCAAGATGTCACATATCTAGGGATGGCTTGTTTTAAATTCCCTGGGAATTTGGGAATTTTGGGAGGGAGGGAAAGTAAGGAATTTTGGGAATTTAAAAAGATGGGAATTTAAAGGGAATTTTCAATAAATTTTCTTTTGTAAATTTCCTTGTTGAAGGGAATTTAAAACATGAATTTTAGGGAAATTAAAATGCAATTTCTAAAATTTGTTTAGATTTGGCAAAAACCAAGTTTTAACGCACATCATTTGTAGTATTTTTAGTATATAAAACTTAAATCATGGGCTAAATGGCATAACATTTTGGTTCTTACATCCTCAAACAATTTATTTTCACAAGTTTAGCGTGTGAAATATGGATAACGATCAGGTTGCAGTTTGTATTACAACACAAGCTTAAATTCTGAAATCAAACGTAAATGCTTTAGATTTTCTCTACACTGTTTTGGAGTTGGTATCTGAAAGCTTTGCGAGAAAGATTACAGAGACAAAATTCAAAACAGTTTTTTCTTTTTTTAAATTAATCATTTTTGAGCGTAGTTATTACTTGAAGGTAAGCATAATAAATATTGTTTACGAAATAACGAAATAGCTTTGCTAATGTTAACTTAAATAAAAAGTAGAGTAAATTTCTTAAAAAACAAGCTGTTTGTAACAAAGATTTTTAAACAAATTAATTTGCTTGCGATTGAATTTAATTTTAGATTCCGAAAATTCCTAATAAACTTCCAATATTCATAATAAATTTCCTAGGTAATTAGGAATATTTAGGAATATAAACCAAGGGAATTTATAGGGAAGATTGGGAATTTATTGGGAGGGATGGGAACTTTGCGCAGGGAGGGAATAAAAACGCAGGGAGTGGGAATTAGCCATCCCTACACATATCTGTAAGTTTGGTCTTTAGAAATAGTAATTTAGTCCTGACTTTTCTCATTCCTTACATTCTATGTATAGTTAAATTATCCGATCTGGCTCGGTCACTTATCATTATGTTAATTCTTACATTCTTTACATTTCCGGCCAGCATTATCCTTGAACCCATGTGAGTTTCTTTTCTTTGGTTGTACAGTCCATGTGGACTGAAATTACTTCTATTATATTTGTGTAACTATAACATAATATTTCCTGAAAGATCCAATTTTACTATGCGGTCCGACCATGCCGTCATTTTGATATAATCGGACCAACTCAGCCTAAAATCTAAGACTTTTACTCCAGCTCTGTTGCAGTTCAGACTTACAAACTGAACTGCTCTACCTGTATCTTTTACCACGTCTATTGTAAACTATACTACTGCTTCATCTTCATTTTCTCATAGTTAAAAATAAATCTTATTTATTATTTTGTAGAAGTGTTGGTTTTTGGGTTTAAGTCCATTTGGGGAATTATTATTATTTCCATCATTGCTGTGCTGCATTAATCCGGATATCAGAAGCTACTATTATTTAGGGTTTTGCACCTACCTACATCCACGGAGCTGAGAATAGAGATTTACGCCCTTGATTTCTCATCTTTCAAATTTTATTGGTGGTGTGTGTAACACCATTAATGCTTTTTGTGCTGACTAGGAACTAGGCACTAGGCAGGGCTCGTCCTTCCAAAAAGCCATTGCTAATGCCAAGCATGCGACATTATTTTGTCACAGCAACAACCTATACCATGCCCACAGCCCACAGCTTCAATTCGTATTTTATTGCGCGAAAAAACTTTGAAAATACCGACGACGGCTGAGTTTGGGAATTGCATGTATTTAATGTGTACCTTACGGTCCATCTCCATATACACTGCAATGTTCTCTTGCCCGCGTCCGCCGCTGCTCCTGTTCGAACCAGCCCAGAGCAGTGCAATGCTGTACGGAAGCGTGCATAAATTACGTGGTACGTCTTGGGAGGGTAGGAGTTCAAGCTGCCTAACCTTTCGTCAATATCAGACTGTACCCACTGACCCTACCGATGACATCATTTACGAACGATCCTAATTACCATGCCCACAGTTTCAGCTCTAGTTTTAAAAAGCGAAAATACTTGAATGATGAGTTTTCGTTTCTCGTTCTTTTCTTACCACCATAATTTGTGCAGTGTGGCGGTTCCACTGTTCTTTACAATCCAAATAGCCATTGCCATACCAGCCAGCAGCCAGCGTCCGACATACAGTCAGCAAACTAGAGCTGCATTGACTTTTGCTGAGTGGCATTTCGTCACAAACACAACCTATATCATGCCCTCGCCCTCAGCTTCAAGTCACATTTCATAAAAAGGCGGAAATATTTGAGTGACACGTTTCTATACAATGAAAATAGAAATTGAGGGTCGTCCATAAATGATATCAAAAATCACAATTTTTAGAACTCCCTGTTATCAGCTTAAGTATTGAACAAATGGATATCTTTAATATGGCATGTCATAAGCATCCAACCAGTCCCACTGACTCTACCAATGACATCATTGTGGACGATCCCTTGCCATGCGGCATTCAGCTTTAGCTGAAGGTGGTCCGGTGCTGGTGAATGCGTTGATATTCTTTTAGTTCTTGGCTATGGTTCTTGGTCAGCCCAAATCATCATTCCTTTTCTCTACCAGCCATTTCAAAAAAATGAAACGCCATTTTAAGGTTTCATACGCCAACCCGCTTTAAGACTCAAACCTCATCTCTCTTGTCCCCTCATCAGACAACTCACAACTAAAGTTCACAAATTAAAGTGCTTTCAAGATTTGTGTTAAATAACATCGGGCCAATACGTCTAATAGACAAGAGTTGGAAGTATCTGGAGTCTGAATCACATTACTACATCGCCAAGCTTTAATTTTGTAACCAAGTGTTTGGAGTTGCTAATTGGTAAGTCATGTTTTTAATTGCAGTAATATCAACATACAAATTCCTGTAAATTATGTAGATTGTAGATTTTAGGTAGGTATAAAGCAGTATTCGTGGTTCTTGAGGCTCGTAAAGAGTGTAAAGACACTGAAATCGTGAATGGCATTGTTTGATTTGGTTAAAGACTGACAAGTGGCATTCAGAGTGAGTTTCAAATCAACGGTGACTATAGTTAGGCACTATTCAGACACAGATTAAACACGAGGACTAAATTCATCTATAAATTGTGTGGTTACTCACTGTACTGCCTAATTTAAAAGTGGCAACAAAAATTTAGTTCTCTAAGTGCTATGGACTACTGTTATATTTTGTTCACAAATCACAATTGTCATTTCGTTTGTGACTGTGAACTCACAATCTCCCTAACTTTCCTATTGTATACAATCACAATTTTAGGCCTTCGGCTGTTACACCACATTGTGAACAGCGTAAATTGTAATAGTTTTGTGATCTTATCAGTTTGAGACATCGTTTTAAATTTTTGCACAAATGGTTTTTAAGATAATCAACAATACAGTGGTAAAAGCTGCTAATTGCTGATAGAGTGCTTCAATATGTTAAACTTTAATTACATTTGCACTTCGAATGTTCAACATTTGTATTATACTACCACTATTTGTAAGTCACAATTCAATTTCCATGTAACTAAGGGATTGGCAATCACTCCTAATAAGCTGTTTTGAAATGTAGAGTTAACCAAGAAGGACTGTAAGGGAAGCTTTAAGTAAGCCGACAGCCGAAAATTGTTGCTACAAGTTAGCCGACAGCCAACAATTGTTGCTACAAGTTAGCCGACAGCCAACAATTGTCGCTACAACTTGTCCGACGATTGTCGGCCACAACTTCCAGTTGGCCGACAACATTTACCTACATGTTAGCCAACAGCCGCAATTTTTTTGTTACTACGCAAAACTAGTCACTTCAAGTAATCTCAAAATTATAGTTACGGATGTCATGAATACGTGATATGTGTCTAAACATTACCAACTCAATGGTCATAGTCTGAAACTGATGATTACTAATTGATTTTATATAGCAATATTTAATAAATACAATTTGTTTTTATGCAGAATATATAATGGCGTACAAAAAGCAAGGTGGTGCAAAGAACTTTTATCCAGTACAAATTAAGGGTAATATGGATCGTTTTTGTGTCTCATGTGAGATTCAAGTTAAATGGAAATGGACTGAATGCCGTCAAGTATTGTGCAAACAGCCTCTTAAGCCAGACACGAAGGCACCACTTGGAAAAGGATGGAGATACTGTAAAAAAATTGTATTATCGTGCCTATACCCGAGAATGATGCATTTTGCCGTTTTTGTGGTCAAGCTGGAGAACGTGGGCTGGCTTTTCAGGAAGAAGCAAGTGATCTGAAACGTAGAAAATTTGAGTTAGAAGCAGAATTTCGTGATAAAATTCATAAACTTCCACGACTTTCAGAAAAAGTCTCCACCCCCCTTACCACTTCACAAGTTGAAACAGATGAGGCTCCAAATGCATCTGATTAATTAGATTTTACGGAAATGTTCGTTTTATAGGAAGTAAATTACTAAAATGGACTAATAAATATGGTTTGAATTTTTTACATGCGCACTCTGGTTTAAGTTAATTATTCATCATTTCTTAATTCATTTATCAGTAGTCACTCTTTACTAGGAAACGAAGAAATAACTAAACCAGGGAAAAATCCCGTAAGAATTAATGGTGTGTATGTATGTATGTATGTATGTATGTATGTATGTGAGTATGTATGTATATATGTATTACTTGCGCATGCGCTCGGAAAACCCAGAAATAACCCCACACCTCCCGCCCCCGGCACCCCTAAAAAATTAAATTATCGCAACACACTACAAAAGTATTGTATAAAATTTTAAATATTAAAAATTAAATTATCGCAACACACAACTTGAAATTTTTAAATTAAATGAATATTGTATAAAATTTCAAGTTGTAGAGTGTTGCGATAATTTAATTTTTAATATTTAAAATTTTATACAATACTTTTGTAGTGTGTTGCGATAATTTAATTTTTTAGGGGTGCCGGGGGCGGGAGGTGTGGGGTTATTTCTGGGTTTTCCGAGCGCATGCGCAAGTAATACATATATACATACATACTTACATACATACATACACACCACCAATTCTTACGGGATTTTTCCCGGGTTTAGTTATACAACTCAACTCTGTTTGGTTCGCCACCAAACAACAACAGTGCCTCTGCAGCCATTCACGAGATTTGCCTTTACATTTAAATTATTTGTAAGCATAACCGGGAATGCATAATCTATTTCTAAAGGATCTGTTGCAAGTGAAGAGTGCTCAGCAATAACAGCATGTATTTCGGTAAAATTCGGATGCAGTTTCCGTATCATTTTTCTGTATATCAAAAGAAACAACAAAACAACACATTTATTATATTGTTTTGACTAATTCAAATTTTTACAATATATTTAGACAAGCCAGTCGTCGTCACTGCCACTTTCATTGTCAGACTCAGATTCAGTGTCACTTTTGGATCCGTCGCCTAGTTTAATTGCATAAAGGGGCTTTTTGTATGACAGGTTAGCAAGTAATATCCGCTCGTGTAAATAACTGCAGTACGACATTGTATGCAAGTTTAGGCCAGCTTCCCTAATTCTTGAAGCTGACAGAGTTATGTATTTAGAAATATTCACGTTCCATATGTATGCTACAATGTTTGTTTAAAAATTGTATTAGATGCCTGTTGATAAAAAAACAATCAAAACATTGAAACTTTTCTCTGACAGACAGTATAAAATGGGAAACAGGAACGCCAAAACGCGAAAGATGGCACTTTATACACTCGTATTTGTCTTGGGGTTTTACTTTCAAATGGTGTATTAGTATATGGTTGTGATTAACTCTGTAACTGAAATAATTGTGGCGATTATCTGTCCATTTTTCTAGACTGCACTCTTCGCAATAAAACGTTTCACTTCGACTTGAAACTACAACTAAAGAATCGTTACAAGGTAAGCAAAATGAAATAGATTGTTTGCAGTTGCCCAGGACTGAGCCGCGACAATGAATTGCACAGTGGTTTTCTACTGGCGGCTACATTGCAACTGAAGTAAGTAATAAAATGAGGTCCTGTATTACTGCAATAGAGTGATATTAAATAGGAGGAATTTTCGCTTGCCAACCCCCATAAATCAAAAACTTGTTAAGCATGAAATACATTGGGGGTTGCCTGTTCACTTCTGAATACCACATGCGCTGTAACATGTTCAAATCACGTATAATTAAATATGAAAATAAGATAGGTATAAGATTTAAATGTATAAATAATATAACTGCATGCAAAATACAATAAAATACTGACTTGTTGTGAGCGGCAACGTTAGTGTTGAGTTTGTAAAGATGTATTGAATTTTCAAATGCTTAAATTTTCTCTGAGCTAAGACGTGTTATTAAAACATGCTTTTGACGTTGTTGAATATTGAATAGATCTAACAGAGTACATCTCCAGTACCTAAGTCTCATTAAAAACTCGTAGTATTTTTGCTGCTTTAAATCCGTAGTATTTTGTCTAAATGGTTTGTCTAAAACAAACGCTGTAGTAAACAAGTTGTTAAATTAAATTGCGGCAGCAGGGTCATCAGACACGTTGGTGACAAATTTAGTGTACAGTGGATGATCTCCGCAGCAAGAAGTTTGGTTGAAGTCTCCAAACATGACAATCGTTCTACCCGCAAACGGCGTGGAGGCTCGTGAGGGATCAACTAGTTTAAAATATTGGTCAACAAAATAAAGAAGGCGCAGACCAAGAGTTAAAACTTCGTCTATTATTAAAACCTTGACGTTTCGAAAAGCAATTTTATCTGCTTGTGATATTCCATTACTTAATTGGTCTAACAAATTTCGGCTGGTATGGGGACGAATTCTGAAACAAGCGTGGAATGTTGTTCCTCTTAAACTGGAAGCACAAATCCCTATAAACAAAACAGTTCGAAACGAAAACTTGCTATCTCTACTTGGTTTTTGTGACAGTATATGGTTTATTGTTTATAGAGGCTGAGACTTTCCAGCTACTGGAGTACCTGTGACAATCATTCTCAACGGGTTTCCGTAAAAGTGTTTTTTAGGCAAGTCAATTTGATATCTTACAAGATCAATAATTCGTTTCTGAGCTGGTGACATAAATGTGTACGACACCTCTGGAGGTTGAGACATTTCTAATATTGCAGCTTGCGTCAAATCGTCAAACTGGGTTCGATCAAATGAGTACAGTGGTTCCCATTTTAAAGTTTTATCAGAAAAAGAACTAGACAAATTACATTCACACTTACAATCTTTGTTGTCTCTAGCACTACTTCGATGCTTGTAAAAACAATCTGGACAAAGCGAGTGATTTAAATTGAAAGCAAAGAAACGAGACTGTGTCAAAAGTGGTTTGTGTGGAAATGGTTCTGAAAATAGTCTAAGTAGGCCAGGCCGAATTGCCTCTTTATATTTTTTCAACGTTTTCTAAACAACTTCGGCGAACTCAAAAGAAGTACGAAAACATGAGCAGCATTTTATGTGTCTACAACAGACTTGTCTTGCTGGCTCGTGTGATTCTTGTTCTGGTGATTCTACGGGTTGTAATAAAACTGGTTGTGGCTTTAACTAAAGTTGTACGTCGCGAGTGTTTGCACAAACAAGTCTCTGAAGTTGTAAAGAAAAATATATGATACTGCCGTGGCATCGACTACAAATGAATCGATGTAAACTGAACTAAAATTGTCAGTGTGAAACCTTGCATTCAAATCTTTGTTAAAGTATTTGGGTTCTGTTAGTCGAGCCAATAAACTTCTCTTAGCAAAAACCGAAGCGCCACAGAACTGGCAGCTTATAAAAGTCAGCATGCTACAGTAAAAATTGTTGGGATCTATTACATTCATACAATAGCAGCGCTGTTGGTTATAGAATTTTCAGTTGAATTTTGCTGGACGACTGAATTGAAACTGGACAAGTATCGGAACGTTGTATTTTCAGATACTTGTTATCAGACTCGTGGAAAAGGGTGGTGGGTAGGGCTATGTTATTTTTTAACCAATCACACACAAAAATTACTTGACCTCCTATTTTTATCACCCTTATCAATAAATTAGCCTGACTGAATACTTTGAGTGACCAACCTGTAACATAGCTACAATAATGAGCTAGTGTTACTTTTCAAAATTCTATTAATAATCTGAGCTTGCCTATTTTTGAAATCATTATGTGTTTAACATTTAAAGTCAACTTATCTCATTTTTCTGTCCCGTTCAATACCACTGTCAACTCAACGTCAAAATCATGCAGCAAGAAAAAGAAATAAAGCAATCGCAACAAAATCAAGAACAGTCTGTCAACTCAACATTGAACCAAGAAAGAAACTGAATTTTTATGTTGCCACATCAAACAATTGAAAAAAGTCCTCGTGTGGCACCGTACAAACTTGGAAGCAACCATGGACTTAGCAAGTGAACCTGACTGCAATTCGGTCAATGCATTGTCAGCGGAAAACGAAAACTACAACAGCAGAGATTTGTCTGGCTCTAATGCGCGTAGCATTACTGCTCAAAGTTGGAAGTTTTTCAAGACGTTTGACACTACCATTATTTACGAAACTTTGAAAGTTGAAGACCAAATTCGAGCAAGGCTTGTCTACGACCAGTATCTGCAGTCCCACGTCTACTACTATGGACGCAAGAATTATGAAAACTGCAAACATTCCAATGTTTCATTTACTGTTTTTGAGAGCCATAATATTTTGGAATGGTCGATTGAAATGCTGAAGCAAAATAAGAACCACCCGCTGCCAGGAAAAAAGATCACAGACCATCTGCCGTTTTTCGAGAACAAACGCTATGACGATTTAGCAGAAGAACCTCGGAATCAGTCCAAGAAGTTTACCTACTGGCAACGTCCGCATTACAATTTACGCTCTGTGCGAGTTCGCTTTTGATTTAACACCATGACTGGAGCAATTAAAATGTTTCTGAACTCTAACCCTTCGGACAACTACTCTCAGAAATGGCCTGGGTATTGCGGCAGCACTATTTCATTTAGACTAATGGAAATCAACGCTCTGGCTGATTTCATAACTATACAGAACGCAAAGCTAACTGCATCGGAACCACATGATTTTACACCTTGGTCTCGTCAGTTGAATGCGCAAGAAATCACACCAGAAACCTATCACAAAGAACCAGCAACTGCAGTTCAGCCGGCACCACAACGTGTGGAAATTGACAGGGACAAAGTTATATCTACAGCTGTCGCAGGTTTCCAACCATCACCTGAACCACCAGTTGACTTTAACTCTGACGATACTGAAGAGTTTGAAAACGTTGGAGAAGACTCAGATGCAGACGACGAACACAGCATTGACGACATATAATTTTTTAACTTCAACTTGCAGTTTAAAACTATAATAATATAATTTATTTGTAGTATTGTACGTTTTGTACTGTGTGTTGTATTTGTAGTGTGTGTTGTATATTTTGCGTGTCAAGCGGAAATAGTAATATATTTATATACGAGTCATTTCTGTTTTATAAATGTTGCCACGTTTTGTAATAAATTTGAAGTTTAATCCTTTATATAATTTTAAAAAGCTGTAGCATCTTGTGGGTGTGTTGTACTTTGTCTAGCTATAAGAATAGTAGGCTGATGTTGTAGTTATTCCAGTTTCAATGTACAAAATCAAATTTAAAACTCTCAAAAACGTTTTGTACTGTGTGTTGTTATTGTAGTGTGTCAAGCGGAAATAGTGTTACGTTTATATACTAGTCATTCCTGTTTTTTAGATGTTGCCACGTTTTGTAATAAATTTAAAGTTTAATTCTTTATATAATTTAAAGAAGCTGTAGCAACTTGTGCGTGTGTTGTACTTTGTCTAGCTAAAAAAATAGTAGGCTGATGTTGTAGTTATTATGGTTTCAATGTACAAAATTAAATGTAAAACTCTCAAAAAATTTAAAATATGTAGCAGTTCCCATGTGTGAAACATTATAATATTTTGTCGTCCTTTTTATAACCAACGTGTAACATATTTTATATTCTCATTGTGTACAATTAAAAATAAAAACCCATTAAAATTGTAAGAATAAACACTACTAGTTTTAGACCAGCACTGAAGTATATTTTCATACAAGCCATAGAGCACATTTAATTTTCAGAGTATCATTTTCACACTAAACATGGTACTACAAAAGCAAACAAGTTTATGTTGGGTAGCTTGCAGCAACATTTTTAAATACACTTAGCATATTTATCATTCACTGACTTGACTTGACTCAAAATAATATTTGTAATCAGGAATTATTACTAGGGAAATTGTAAAATAAAAACAGGAACGGAAAATAAAAGTAAATGTGAAAGTATAAGAAAGCGACACAGGGCCGTGCCTCTGGAAAATCAACGGCCGGTCGACGGCAACCTCGACTTTGTCGATGTTTTTCCGTGAAATCGCCAATTGTGCACCGTTTGCATGCCAGCTAAATGCCAATTTTATGCCAAGTAGCATTCGATACTTGGCATACGCGTATATATACGCGGCACTACGTATACGCCAGTGTTCCGCCATAGTAAATACTCCATATGATCCCTACTGTATGCTGATTTAGAAGGTAACTATTTTAAATTGATTTCCACAATTTTATGTAGTCTAGTTGATGCATGACCATTAACCTTTGCCACCCTTCCATGGTACAAGATATTTTTATATTTAAACAACAATATTGGTAAATTATTCCTTGGCCGTTAAAATAAATTTTTTAAATATTAAATAAATATTACGAATTTTTTTTTTATGGAATATTTATTTTAATTGTTTAATTGTAAAAATCAAATTTTAAATACAACTGGAAAGTGTGTACAACTTATGTTTTTTAAATATTTAGCAATAATGTAAGATTTTGTTACTGTGTGACAGATTTTTAAAGAGAAAATCTGTATTAGGTCACTGTTGTACAATTGCAGTAGCCTCGGAACTCAGCATATTAAACACAACTTTCTAGAATTAAAAAACAAAAATACTAGTAGTGGTAAAGTGTATGTTTTGGCACACAGACGACACTCGCCCACCACAATACTTGAAAAGCACCATTTATTTATAACGCTCACCGATATATAGGGATAAATTCACTGTTTATCATTGTATCAACATTTCAAATAAAAAAAATTTGATTTTAGTGTTAAATGTTACTAAAAATGGAAAAATCGGGCATAGTAACGTTACCCCGGGTAACCAGGCGTCGATTTTGTATGCCAGTTTATGAAAAAACAACAGCCGTAATGCCCATGAAAATGAAAATGCTACAGGCTGTTGTTAATTAGATGCAAAAACTTAAAACTAAAATCATAACCTAAACTAACTTATTCTAACTCAATCTAACTTAGCCTAACTTAACCTAAACTTATCCTCACTTAACCTAAACTTAACCTAAACTTAAACTAACTCAACTTAACTTAACCAAACGAGCAGGATTTTTTAGTCCATCTAGCGGTTTTCGTATGAACTAAAGTTGATTTTCTTTATTTAAGACAGAGTCAATATGAAAAAATATCAAATAGGTATAAAAGAGGAGAATTATTGTAAAACACAATTAAAATAATATATAACTCCTGGTAAGTAATCTGTAATTTCTATCGATAGAACATTTCTATCTACTTTATAAAATTCAGATTTCTTAGTGTTATTATTAACGCAGAGTCCTATATGTCTACCGTTAATAGGAGTATCACAAATATCCATGAAGAAATTAGAACCTTCAAATGATGTTTTACTAATACGACAAATACCTGTTAAAACTCCATATCCCTCATTGAATTTTCTAATTTTAAGCTGACATGTAACATTTTATTTACCTACAAGCAGTAAAGTATCTGGAATATTATTTAATCTTGTTTCTAGGAGATTAACACTCTTGTTAATTTTTATTACTTCTGAATTGATTTTACTGTCTAAATCTGTAAATAATGAATCCTTTGATGTAATTGTATTCTGTTTATTACGTTCTAATAAATCAATAACTCTAATATTTTCATCCTTCAGTTTTCTTTCACTTTCAACTATTTCAGAATGTATTTTAAGGTTAATATTACTATCTTCTTGAATAAAATTGTTGATTAGAGCACGGTTTGTTTTTACTGCTGTACTATTAGTTTTACATTTTTTATCAAAAACATTTGTTTGACTAGTATTATCACCTTTTATCCCTTTCATTACACTGATAAGATTTTCTATTTCTTGAACTTTATTATTTAAAACATCTTTTAATTCACCATTCTTAATTGCTAGGATTTTAATTTCACTTTGTATTTTATGCCATAAATTCAAAGTATTTGAATTAAATTCATATTCTGTTTTCTTGATATATCCTAGTTTTGAAATCATTTATTATAGAATACCTATTCCTTATATATTCATTACTTGTGTGAGTGCAACGCACGCTTTTGTAAAATCTCCTCCATTATTAACAATTTTATACATCAACTGCAGGCATAAAGATCCACATGCATTTGTTCTAATTCCAATTGTAATTTTTGAGTTGAATATTAAATACCTGATTTTAAATAATTACATAGTTCTATAGGTGGACCATTACCGAAAGAATCAAAATAATAATGTTTTTTATTTTTTTAAACCATAAAGTCAAGTGAGTTCCAGAATTATTATTGCTATCAAGATTTAATATTCCAATTTCTATATTCTTGGGTTTTGATTGTAAATTATCTCTCATGAATACACCTCTAAATGTATAATTCCTTGTACTCTTTAATATTTGTCTAGCATATTTATCCATTTCTATATTTGTTAATGATTTCATGGATAAGGTTAAAAAAACCAGCACCGCTTCGCTCAAGCCCCGTTGGGGCGCCTGTTTTCTTTTCCATTTCAACATTATGTCTCTTTGTTCCGGCTTAATTTTTATCTTGTGACTTTTTATTATTAACTGCGTTAACGAATTGACTTACACCTCCAGTAGCAGCCCCTACTCTACCAATAATAGCCGCTGCTTTAGTAATCAATGAAATTAGAGCTGAAAGAGGTAAAGCACCTCCTGATTTAATATGTTTTAATAAATCTGCAATAATTCGTTTACATTGACTAGCTGATAGTTTTAAATTTAAATTATTACCAGTCGCATTATTAATTTTTTTAACTTGTGCTAAAGTAAGTTTAATAAGATAGCCTTCTTCTGCATTAAATTGTGCTTTATTAAGATGTAATGTAACACCTTTTTTATTTGTGAAGGCATTACCAATAGCTGTATATTGGTCTTTAGTTAGAAAAATATTATTGATCATTTATATAAAAGAAAAAAATAAATAAGTATTTATGTATCCAACCTGCATTTTTCTATCGCCTGTGGTAGTCATAGACATTGCCCTTTCTCTAAATATAATAACATAAGCTGTTTTATTAGCTGGAACATTTGTGCTAAACTTGAAATGTATTTTAATACTAAGGGTATTCCCTTTAATTCTATCTTTCTAAAACGATGTATCAAAACAATACAAAGAGTAAGCTGTTTGAAATCCTAATGGGGCTATTTCAGGTTGTGAATTAGTAAATTACCCACGAAACTTTGCATATCTAACATAGTTTTCTATATAACTTAAACCTTGGGTACCACCATTCAAATTAATTCCAGGATATCTAACATTATTCAAAGATATACATCCATTCAAAACATTACAATGATCAAACACAGAAATGTTAGATTTAAGATTATCTAAGCGATTAGTTTGAAATATAACAACGAAACCTAGAATCTTTTCAGGACCTGAAATGGTAGTTAAATTACAATCTAATCTCATTGCTGGTAAAACAGCAAATTATTCTACTTGTTTAATCAGGAATTTAAAATCTATTTTAGGCTGAGTTGCTAAGTAACTTGTCATATGCGTATCCATTTCTGTATTTAAATCAATATAAGGTATTTTCCATTTTAATGAATTTATATTAATTTAAGCATCAGCAACAACATCTACACTACTGGCTTGGGTATCTGATTTAAATATAGCATTACTAGTAATTACACGATCTAAATGAACCGATACTCTAAGTCCTGATACTATTTTACCCTGAAATATAAAGATGTGTGAGAATGGAATTATAAATCTTGCTTTTCCTCTGTTATCAGCAGTATTATTTTTAAATATTAATTAATGTCTATTAGCAAATCCTGGATTTTTATCAGTAGTTGCTGAATATTTATTGTCGTCTAAGGACCAGCATTGAGAATGTCCATAATGTGAACTTAACCCATCCTAATGTTTTGGTAATCCTTGAATTAAACTAGTGTATCCTACATTTGTGTATTTTTTTACGACTGTATCATCAAATCTTAATCAAACTTTTTTAAATTAAACATAGGACTATTATTAGCTAAAGTAATTAACTCAGTTCCATCATATCTTGTTGCATCTGCTTGTTTTACTAAATTAACTTCAATAATAAATTCACTTTTCTCTGATAACATATTATTATCTACCTTATTAATTAGAATTGGTATTTGAGTAGTTTTGTTTAAATGAGAAGTTTCCTGCGGAAAATAATCTCCTCTTCGTGTAAATTTAATAGCATTATTGCTTGAAATTGGTGTCTGGAGAACCAATTATTTTTCAACTACTTCTTGCGTATTCATTTATAAAAGAAAATAATTGCGTTTACTTTTTATTTTTGTAATATTCGTTTAACTGCTCTAGTCGAAGCAAAACTCCTCTAGACAGCGTCTGTTTTTAATTAGCTTCTAAAGGACTATGCTCTAGTTTATTTTGATTATCTACACAGGCTTAGCCTACGTAGTTCCTCCGGGGCGCCTTAAGGGTCTCTGACCCGCATTTTTATCCGTGTCATATTTTATATATTCTGTATTTAAATTCATTTATTAATTCTTTGAAGATAAAGTAATTGTTATTTCTTTACCTCTGAAATTATTAGGATTTAATTCTTCATGAGCCAACCACACCTTTATTTTTCCTATTTATTCTTAATCTACAAAAAAGTACACTGTTTGTCTGGCTTCTTCTATAATTTTATAACCAGGTGGTACTTTTGGTGTAAATGAATAAATACACCTAGATGATTGACCATTAATAACACATCCTGAAACTAAATCACAATGTACTAGTATTGAGTTAACAGGATTAATATCAACAGTTGTATCTGAAAAATATCTACCAGCTGTTAGTTCCTGGGGTGTAAATCCTAACGTTTTTCAATGAAATTACTTAAGGTAAAATCAACAACATAACCGGTAAGAATTTATATCACACATTTTGCTATAGAAGTATCTGGTTTAATTTTAATAACATTATTAAAAAAATTGTTATTATCTTATTTTGTTATGACATTATTATTAACATCTAAACGCATTTTATCTTGGATTTCATAAGCAATACTCTGTATTTCGTAACTCCCTGTTTCTAAAGTAATATCAATAAAACTATCATCATTATCTTGTGTTTATCTAAAATTATTAATTTTTTCATCTATTTTAGGTATTGTGAAGTATGCGGATTGTTTTTTAAGGCTATTTGAGCTCTGTTTGTGATAAACATTGGGTTTTCAAATAAACTGTAATGTTGTTTTCTTTTGTATGAAAAAGAATATCTGTTTCACTCTTATTACCTAATAATTTCTTGTTTAATAGTATTCAAGACTTTTATAATATTATCATCATTCATTTATTATGTTATATATTTATAAGTATAGAATATATATTTGTAAAAGACTTGTCTGAAAAATATGACCCTAATGTATCTAGTATTTCAGTAGCTAATTCTATATCACTTTTATCGATATTTGTATGATCTGCTTCTATATTAGCTAGAGTAGTTTCTAACTTCGATAAAATAATATCAGGATCATCTATAATAAATTTAATATTACTATTCTTTAGTCCTTGACCAATTGCTGTTTTAAAACTTGCTTTATCTAATGTAGAATCACTTTGTGATCTATGTTTACTAATTACACCTTGTTTTTTAAGATAAGCAGAAATAATACCCCATTTTTCACCTTAAGAACTACTTAACCGGCCTTCAGGTGTGTAACAAGCTTTAGTTTTAACCAAGCCCGGCGGGTCAGATAGTTTATAGTGGATCACGATACCAGGGCCGGGCGCTTTTGAGGGCCGGGCGTGAGCTTAGTCGCTAGATGCTAAAAATTTAAAATCGCATCTAAAACTTATTAGGGCTGTCCTAAAAAGAGCAAAAATGTTGTTTAATTGTATTGTGACGCAACCAAGACTAAAATAACATTTTCAGAACTCTTAACAAGAAACTTAGAAATGCTTGAATCTAGTGATCACATATACGTATACGTTTATACATTAACACACAAATGTATACATCTTATTAATTTGCAGCCAAGGTCTTTACAACTTCTTTATGTAACGTGTTTGATAAATTGCATAAAACAAGACTAGTTATATATTACATTAAGCAAATGCTAAGTTAAAATCTAGTTCGTTATTATTTTACATTCTTAAGATTACCGTTTCTTTTTTACAACAAAAACACTACAGAGTAATTTTGACATTTAAAAATTATGATTCATTCCTTTAAATTACATTTAACCTATTTTGGCGTAAAAGTAGTTGTGAAATGTTGATTGAAGCACGCTCAATAATCTCAAAAAAATATTATTGAATTTTAAAAATATTAGTTTGTTCTTAACAGCCATGCCTATAAAGGGTGGGCCATTTATTCCGGAAGATTCTAACAGGCTATAAAAGCCAAGTTTATCATTTGAATATGAAAAGCAATAAACCAAATTTAAGACAATTTCTACAAGATTTGTTTGACACCTGATTCATTAAAATCAGTTTAGAATTAGTTGCAAAATGGCCGAACTAACAAAAATCAGTTTTTAGATGTTTTAGATCCTAAAATTATTTTTTAACATTTTTGATTCAAAACTGAAAGGTAAAACAATCCAGACAATCACTACAAAAAAATCTGTCTAAAAATTTAGAATTCTAAAATTTTAAAATTTTAAAACTAAAAAATTAAAAACATTTTGAATTTTAAAATTAAAAAAAAATAATTTTTTTAATTTTAATAATATGTAATTGAAATCTAAAATTTCCTGCTAGATTTTGTTTTGTAGAGATAGTTTTCATTGTTTTACGCTTCAATGTTGAATCAAAGTTGTTAAAAAACATGTTTAGGATATAAAACATCGAAAACCTGCGATTTTAGTTAGTTGGGCCATTTTGTAAAGTATTGTAAACCGAATTTTAGAATTAGAGTGTCAAAACAAATTAGTGAAAATCTTTTTTTGGTATATTGTTTGTTATATTCGAATAATAAACTAAGCATTTATAGCCTATTACAATCTTCCGGAATAAACAGCCCACCCTGTATCTTAAGACGATATGTTTTTCTGTTGAAGCGTGCAAATTATTACATATCAAACTTTCACATCAATATGCAACAAAACATATACGCAAACGACAAAACAGTATTTTTGTCATATGTGTACTTTTCTACAGCACATCGTCTTCCTGAGCGTATTTTCTTTAGAAAATTATTCTTTAAACCTTTTTCTTCTAAACATATTTCTCTAAACTTTTAATTTTCAACAATTTTTACCCGAACCTAATTCACACTAACATAAAGTATTTTTTTCTTTTTAGACAATTTATAAATTTTATACAACCCTTAAATAAAATGTGTAAGCTTTGGTTTAAAACATGTGTATCGCAATTATTTAATTCATCAAATTAACAACTTTTAAAACGCAGCAATTTAATTTTCTGAAAACAAGCACTAGCTTATTTTATTATTGTCATTTTATTACAAGGAATTAATGTCCTTAATACAAAGTTAAATGAAGTGTCCTGAAAACAAACCTACAAAAAAGAAAACGCTCAGTGGTTCAGAAGTAACATGTTATACAACTATACTTTATATGGGCTGTTTTTAAATAACTAACAAAATATACTGGCAATTATTTTTTGCTCTTAATAATTTTAACATAAAATAATAATTTAAACGATTAAAATAATAGAAATTCAGTCTAGAAAAACGTTTTTATTACATTAGAAAAATAGAAACAAATGTAGGCGGCTTACAGACAATAATAAAAATACAAAGGTAGATCGTCTGGCTAGAAAAATATGTAAGAACCAGTCTAGCTAAAGAAATATAGATATGCAAAGGAAATAAAAACCAACTAGTATAACAAATTAAGTGTCCATTACTACATTTTATAACAATATATTTAGTTATTTTGTTTTTATCAGTAGTACATTAAACTACGTTTTACTGTGCAAAACAAAAAGTACTGTCTTTATATAAGATACGTTTTACCAAGCAGCATCATGAATTACATTGAACTCAATATATTCAGTACCGTTTAAAACCTATCACTTTTAAAACGTGTGCATTTTTACTTCTTATCTATACAATTTAACAAAATTTTAAACCATTTACAAATCTGTACCAATAGTTTTTGTTGATAATCATTTAAAAGCCAGTCAAGAGTATAATTAAATTGACAGAACCCACTATAATTATTATAACACGTTGTTAATGTAACTGTCTTAAACTTTGCGTGACACACGTTGTACGAGGCACAATCTTAAAACCTCAACAATGTGCGCCTATTTTGAAAAAAGCATTAAAATTGTATATCACTTAGTAAAACTTGATTCTTTTTAAAAGGTTTATTTATGTTTCTTAAAGCTATATAAAATCCATCACCTAGTTTGCTAGTATCACCAATTCGTTTAGATTTAAACAATTATTTAGATTCCAACAGGTTATTCTATTTGCGTTAGTTCATTGATTTACTAGTCAAAACTTAGCACAATATTTTAAGATTTGGCGGAAAAATTCTCAAATATAAAATATAAACTTTTAGTTTTATAACAGCTTACTTTTTTTGTTAATGCTGCCATACAAAATTAGCCCTATTTTTTGTAGCTAATTTGTTGACATACGCTAAAAATATATAACAATTCTGGTACGCATACTACGCACAACATGTTGGGAGAACAGGCAAAACTGAAGAGTCATAGGGTACTTAAAAAAACGTTTGTAGGTACCCAAAATTTTTTAGTCTTCAACAAAAAACTATGCTTGCTAAAACAAGAGCCTTAGTGGTATTTTTCAGTCAAATAAAAACCTTAAGTTTTGCCTAAAACATGAGATAACTATGTGCTGACTACTTTATACTCAAACTTCCTAGTTCTTTAGAGACACGTTGTATTTTTAGATGCACATGAATTTTTTTAGACTTGATCACCCAATATTTTTAATATAAGTAATATTGTACCTAGTTGCTTTCTAGTCTCAAATCATTTACATTTCACGCCTGCATTACCCATTGTTTAACAATATCGCTTTAAATATTTTTTTTTCCAAGTACATTCACATTTCCTAAATTACAAAATTGTTGTGCTTCTGCTTATATTTAAAACTATAAATAATAACCTAACTTGAAAGAATTTAAGTTAAAATCCAAAACAAATGTAAACGACAAGCTGCAGTACATGTTTATTGCTGCTGTTTAGTCTGACGTGTTGAAAAAATATATTAAAATTCTAAAAACTTGCCTGCCCACTTAAGAGCTTCATTTTGGTTTTTCACTTAAAGAAAAACTGCATTGACAAAGTTTTAAATTACCAAAATTACTAGTGAGTTAGTATAGGACTGGATAATGGAATCAATTCCAGGTAATTAAATTTTTACATTTACAGTGTTATGTTGATTTTTTTTAACAAAACGTATTGTATGCTTTTTGCATATTGCCTTAACTTAATTTGTTAATACTAGAAAACCACAAACAGAAAACAGATTATTAGCGTCTGCTTTTCTATTTTGGCACAGATTGGCGTTAAAAACTAGTTATATTAAAATTGCAAAACGCTGCATGTCCTAAGCTGTTAAATTTTAATGACATGATTAAGGTGTTGATTATAAACAAATAAGGTAATACTTATTATGTCTTTAAAAGAGCCGGGCAAAATATTTAGACCAGGGCCGGGCTACAGGTCCCGACGGGCCTGGTTTTAACAATAAGCCACGCATATAAATCAGCATCACACATATCATATTTGGTTTTATCAGGATGTATTTTAGTTAATAATTCTCATACTCCAATTGTTAATTTAGATTTCTTCCCTTTTATGTGTATAAAATCATCATCCAAGTCCTGTATTTTTTCAGTTCCGATATAATAACCATCTGTGTGAATATTATTGTTTACTTGAAGTTTCATGGATAAAGCATCCTTAGATTAATTACCTAAATATTTAAAAGATATAGAACCTTCTTTATATTTTTGATAAATAATTTCTTAAACATTTTTAATTGCTAATTGTGCGTCTCTTTCTTCCTGTACAGATTGACTTGTTAAAGCTAGATTTTCTAATACCTGATCATTACCAGCTTTGAATTCCTTAAGTTTAGTGTATTGATGGTGTACAATATTTTTCAAATGTAAATGTTTAGCATTGACATCTTTTTAAAAAAGAGCTAATTCTTTTGACCCTGCTGTTGCTTTATTTTTAACTGTATCGATTATATTTTGTGTGGCTTTTATTATAGGTGCATACTTTTTCTCTTGTTCCACTTTTAATGCATCATCTCCTGTTTTTTCAACAATGAATTGTTCTCTTAATTTTTAATCATTTTCTTTTTCCTTAATCATTAGCTGTAATTGGTGTTAAACTTGGTCTGCTGGACTTATGTTTTCACTCATTTATATATAATAAATTATTTTGACTGTTTTGCTACATGTCTTTTAACAAGTGGTTTTATTATTTTCTGCTTTATTTAAGGTTTTTGTTTTCTGTATTCTGAGTTTTTTATTTGTTCTGGTGTTAAATCAACCTAACTATTAAAATTATCAGAATATCCTTTCCATTTTACTAAAGTTTTTATAATATTAGGATCTTGTTTTCTTTGTTCAAATAATATATTCATATTCAAAATCTTCTTTTTCTTTGTTATATTGTGTTATTTCATTCAAATAATATGTTCCTTTAATTTCTTTATTATGATAGTCTACTAATTTATAAGTTATTGGATCTGTATGTAAAACTTTACTAATATACAGTATTTCTTCTGCAAATTGAGGTTTATACCCTCTTTCAAATTTCGTACCAAATAAATGTGTTCTAACTCTTTGACTAGCACGAAGCCCTTCTAAAATTTTTAAATTATTATTATTTAACTCACCTAACCTAGATTTTGAACCATAAAGATTTGAATATACAATTAATTCATTTTTTGGTTTACTTGCTTCAATTGGTGTCATTTCAATACTACTATGCTTAGAATTATTATAATTTTTAATAAGATCTTGTATAACATCTACCTTTCTAGTAGTTCCTTGTTCAGTCATATATTTATACATCTTTTGTTGAATTGTTCTTGCAAATCGTTTAACAATCATTGCTTTTGTTTTATTTTCAGTCGTGTACCAAGTAATATCATATTTTTTAAAGAGATTATTGGTCTTTTTACCACTATATTCAGTTCCTTTATCCGAATGAATCTTTTCTAGAGTTTGTTTGTTAGAATTTAATACAACTTTAAAACTATCTACTACTTCATCTGCATTTTTTGTTTTCAAAGGTATAGCTTATCCGTACTTAGAAAATGTATCAATTATCAAATTAATATACCTGTAACCGTCATTATCTTTAACCCATTTCTCTGGTATAAAAACTAAATCAGCTTGCCAAATAGCATCAATTCCTGGTGTGTAATATCTTCTACGTTTAAATTTTGTTATTTTACCTAAATGCTTTGTATATGTATCCTGTGTAGCTAAATATTCTTTAACTATTTAAGGGTTCAATCCTGTTTTTCTAGCTAATTCATTTATTCCTACAGATCCGGTTAAAGGGTCTTTATATACGGAATCTAGTATTTTATATGATTAATCATCTTTATGTTTATCTAGTGTTAATTTATTATCACGTAATGGTGTAAGACCTAAACTTCATTATAATTTTTGTTTAATTACACTTTTGGTTACAACACGTTTTACGTTTTCACTTAATGTAGGATTTTGAATTTTATCTATGTCTTTCAGTAATTTCCTACCTGCTTTATGTCTATTATCTTTATCTTTGTAAATATTATATAATAAATCGTGATGCATTGCTGCTTCATCAATTTGATCTACTGGTTTATCTCCTTTTGCTTCTCGTTCTTTAAACTTAGTTCCTGGTCCTAGATAATTACTACCTGGTTAATGTACTTCTCCTCCATATTTTTCAATTTTATCAACTATATCACCACCCATCTTAGTCTTACTAATTTTAATAAAAGTACATTTTTTAGTATTACAGATGATACATTTTGCTTTTATCATAATTCTATTATTTTTAGTACCTACTTGTTCGATTTCTTTATTATCTGTTTGCTTTTTACATTTAAGACAATACATTTATATAGTGTGGATTTTGTAAAAGTACATTTATGCTTTGATTTGATAGTTCCAATGTGCTAATGTAGTAACTCCATCATTCAAAATATATCTTTTATCATTAAAATTAGCTTATCCAATTTTTGATTGATTCAAAGTAAACATATCTAATTTACTCGATCTAATTTAATTAAAATTTACTTCATCTTTAATTTCTCCATTCAATGATTTTCTATTAACTTCAATCTCATATTTATTAACAAAATGTTTAGGTATACCCTTTGCCCTTTTCTTAGTTACTAATTCATCATCACATTGAATAGAATATGAAAACATTTTAGACCTCAATCCTACAAATTTTGTTACATTATTTTCATTAGTTTCTATTTTAAAACAACTTAATTTCTTCTTATTCATATTAGGTAAGTTAAATTTATTATCAATTCCTAAATCACTTGTATCATACTACCATTAAATATCATTCTTTATATCTTTATAGAAATCATCAGTTCTTAAATAAAGCATTAAACCATCAGTATCAGTTTGAATTATTTCTACATTTTCACTCTATTTAAGGTTTTAAATGGTCATAGACATATTATTACGTCCTATATTTTGACATTTCTAAAACACAGAATCCTGCAAATATTAGTTTATTAAATAATATGTTTATTTTATTTATATGTATAGCTACTAAATATTTACTGAATATTGTTTTACGATTAAAATTACTTTTACTAACATATTTTGAGCTTTTTCTCTACTAGTTTAAAATTTTATATCTTGCCTTTTTAGTATATTTTTAATTGTTTTACCAAATACAGAATTATTTATTAGTTTAAAGAAATCCTTTTTAAAATCAGATGTTGCTTCTGGTCTTAATTTTGTATTTCCATCAATATATGGTTCCAGCTAAGCACGTTGATTAAATTGTATTACACAATGAATTTTTGTTAGTACTAATCCATGTTATAAAGCTTCTTGTAAAGTTCTATAATTACAAATTAATTCTTTTTTATCCTCTAAACTTGCTATTAATTTTGTATATCCTTTATACTTTTTAATTTCTTTTAATCTATGTTGATACTTGGATAACTCAGTATCTTGTACTGTTTTATGCATAGGGAAAAATGAATAATCATTATGTAAATCATGCAATTTTTTAGGATATTCTAAGTCAACTTTAAGTGTATATCCAATATCACTATCAATATTTAATTTTGTTATATTTTCATACAAATTACTAATTTCTTCATCATTACACCATTTAAACCCATTGAGAGGTAATTTAAACGACATAGCATCACCATATAAATTATTAGCATCAACAGGTGCAAGATACGATGACTCTTTGGTGGAATCGTAATTACTCATATATTTATTATTAGCTATCACATCTCTTTTCATTATTCCAGATAACCCACCTTTAATACCTATCTGAAACATTAAAAGCATATCTAGATCTGTTAAAAGTTCTATTTCCACTCCAGTCCTTTTCAACATAGCACTCCAAGAAAATCCAAGAGTTGTAATATAATGTGTAGGATCTAATTCATACTGATGTAAAGGTAAATCTCTAAATGATTTAAAAACATCAGCCAATATTCGAACATCGCATGTTGAATACATTTCTATATAATCTTGGAATATATATTCATTACTAGATTTATTTTTAAAATAAATCTATAGCTTTTTGCCTCTTTCCTAATCGTCTTCTTAAATATTTTTATTTTTTAGTTCATCATAAAAATCAACATATCTAGGATATCTTTTGTATTGGAGTTTACTAAAAGAGTCTAAAAATGAATAAGGAAACACTCCTTTTTGTGTTAATAATTCTTGAATTTTATCTCGTTTATCTTTAAAATATTCTAGCAAATTTTTAAAATTCTTAAGATTTTCTTTTTTTAAATTAGATGCTAATTGATCTAATGATGCTGGTAAAAATTTTAACGAATCTTTAAACGTAATTGTTATATTTGTATCTGGTATTTTAACTGTTATAGAATACTATTGCAGTGTTTTAATATGAAATAAGCAAATCCTGTTGCTACTGTTAACGTAATTGACACACAACAAACTCACAATTCAAAAAAACATATAGCATTGTCAAATATTTTATTTGAAAACATAATCGCAGCCAGTGTAACTCATATTACTGTTTCACATTATTGCAATGCAATATTACATCTATTTTATGCATAGCATAGGATTACAGCACTAAATTCATATATCAACTTAAGCCATAATTGAGGAGCAAGTTTTCATATCTAATTAAACACAATCGTTAAAGCTCACACTTTAAGAATATCATTGTCACAAATATAAAAGTTGCTAACACAATTGTGCATACCTACCATATTAACTTGCATTAAAAGTATGTCATTGTCACAAATATAATCATTGCTAGCATAATTGTACCTACCTATCATATTATTTAGTAATTTTGTTTTTACAATTTTTGATTTTTCAACCACGCAGTTTAATACCTATAAACATAGTTATCTTAATTATATAGGTTAAAAGTATCGTATGGTATTGATACAATGCCAAGAGCTCCAATACTACCTTGTATTTGTTGTGTGAAACGATTAGATAAGACGACCAATCGACGAAGAGTGAGAGAAGGAAGAATATGGGATAGCGTTGTTAGTTACTGCAATTCAAAAGGTATTGAAGCTTCTTGCTCATTTTTGTGCTGCCTGCAATGTCATGCGGCTTTCTCAATTAACTGGGACAAAGGTTATAATTTACTAACCGCAACATCAACTAACAATAATAATGATGAAATGCAAGACCAACATTCAGGCACACCAAATTCATCCAAAAGTTCTAGCAGCTCGGGATGGACAACCGAATTTGGTGATAACACAACCGTATGCTCAACTTCAAGCACATCATCTTCTGACAACAATAATGATGAAGTGCACAAAAAATGTCCCGGCACAAGGAGTTCATCCGCAAGTTCCAGCAGCTCTGGATGGACAGCCCGATTTGGTGATAACACAACAATATGTTCGAATTCACCAAGTACATCATCCTCTGGCAGTATAAATGATCCACTCTTTCACAATGCAACAGAAAACACATCACTATCTCAACAATCAATTTCTAGTGGCTCTGTTTTAGATGTAGAAGAGATAAATGGATTAGCAGAATACGAATATGATGACTATCGGTACTCTTACGATGATGTTTACCACTCATCTTCTGAATCACCTTCGTCGGACGAAGGTGATTCAGGTGCTGCTCATCGCAGCAATCATCGCCAATAATCCACATTGAAGTATCATATGCGACAATTAATGCCAACTGGTCGCGTCACGATTTTGCTGACTCTGAAGCAAACCCTGCACCATTTGAGGAGAGCCAAAGAGCAGCAAGTATGCATAGTTATTTGTCAAGAAGGACTTTGTCACCTAGCATGTCCTACAATTTAGATCCTAATGATCTAGAATCAGTAAACACACAACAGCATGCCCAAACTAATAATGTTTTACATGAATCTATTTTGCAAACATCTTCGGAAGCTGACAGTGATGATTCGTCATCAATGCAAGAAGTGATCAATAGCACAAATAAATCGTTTTTGCCAATACAAAGAGCAAAACAATCTCAAAGCAAGTGCCTAGTTTGTGGAAGTAAACAAGGTCGAAGTCGCGTTCCGTCTAGCGTCATTCAATATGTTTGGATAGAAAAGCGCATTTACATATTACGAAAATATTGCAGGTACAAACCTAAACGAAAACCAAATATTACATAGTTTTTTATTTATATAATTAATACCTTTTAATTATGTTAATCAAAGTCCATAGCTGCAAAGCCGTTGCATACGTCTTTGTTAAATTGTAACCGCTAAAATAATCAAAGTGCAAACATGCATCTACACATAAGGCATGGACACGAGCTAATTAAAATTTTGTAGTATGCCTAGGTGTGTAGACAAAACGTAATCCCAACAAACGGGTCAAATATCATTCTTAAGAAAAAAATATTTAATCTCCTTGATCTAGTGACTTTAACATTTCAGGCCAAAACGCATCTCATAATCAGCCACAACTCATCCCACTGCTACTAATATTAACATATTAGCTTTTAGTACTTCAGGCATGAAATGGTCTCAGCCTCACTTTGACATAGCAAAAATAATACAATTTTATTTATCCACGTTGATGTTTTATTATCAAAAATCCCCAATCAGTGCAGCACAGAACCAATATGCTGATACCAGGGACAATTAAACACGCAGAATCTGAATATGTATTGCTTTAGTGTGAGAGGTCAAAAGGTCACCTGAAAACCAAAGCCAAATACCACTTTTTTAGAAAATATCTTAATTTTTTTGCAAAATCTGGCATTTGACCTCTGTTTAAGGGTGACCTTTAGACTTTACACCCAAACTCATTACATAATCAGATTCTGCGTGTTTTGTTGCCCCTTGTATTAGCATATTAGCATTTTAGTATCCTGACTTCAGATTTTTAACAGTGACACTGGAAACATGGAAAAATATTAGAATTGTAGAATTTTTATGATGTCAAGGTGAGGCTGTCATAAATCCAAAGTCGAAGTACAAGAACGTCAATAAGTTAATATTGGTGGCTTTTATATCAATGACTGAATGTTATCATGGTTGCTCCCAATAAAACAAACAAAGTAGGTACATGATAAAATGCCTATATTTCAGGCATACTTTACTTGTTCAAGTGAAAAAATATACCGCCTATGGAAATTGGCGGGGGCGTAGTAAATAATGCGGTGTCTCCGGGTGTTTTTGCGACTGTTTTCCCAGGGGCAACATTCACGTCATGGACCTAATTTTAAATTGGCCACTTTATATATGTACCAGGTTACATTATAGACTGTATGAAATTTATAGGTGACCTTATGGACTTATAATTTTTTTCATTTTTTTCGCACAAATCAACTACGTGCATAAAACTATTTTTTACAAATCATGTCCGATTTTTATAAGCAATGACTCATTTTAAAACAAAAAATAAATTAAACAAAAAAGTTTGATATCGTTTAAGCGTAAATTTTATTTTTGTGCCTTAAAACGCACGGAATAGGTAATAATTATAAGTAAACTGAATGCATTAAAAAAGATAGCATATAAACGTAGGCGGAAATGAAAGATTTGACAACTAAGTTATAAAATACAATTTTAAGCTGCATGTATTAGTAATAATGGTACATATGGTGACATACGGCGGATGAAAAAAGAGAACGCACTTTAAACCTACACTAGTGATAAAAAAACTGAAGCCTTATTCCAAGGATGAAGTCCTCTGCCTTTCTTCCCTCTTTAAGACATTTAGTGGTTATTTTTTTGTTTAACACGACTCAGTCACACCAGCTACGGATATTCTTCCTCTCTGCCTCCCACACTTTTTCAATGAGCCGCATTAGTGTGAAGTTTTATTAGTGTTGACTGCTCGTTGTTTCATTTAATTACTTAAATTGTAAAGAAAATTAGTCAAGTTAATTGAAGTAATAGCGGCAATAATTAATTGCAAATAGTTAAAAGCTAAAGTAGTAATAAGTATTTCTAAACCTTCTAAACTCCACGAATTATTATAGATTAGTTAAGTGTTTGAAGTGTAATTCTTAAATTCATGTTATTACTACTTGCGAGTCGCCGCCATTACTGAAAACACTCCGCTTTCCTTTACTCTTCAAATAGTTCAGCAATAGGTCTGGTTTATTACGTAATTTAATCTCATTACCTACAGACAATATTTGTGGGCATTTATATATCTAATTAACTTAAAACTGGAATGAAGACTGGTTTGCTTTTGGTTGGCATTTTTGTCTTTTACGAAACTAGTTTAGCTTTAATTAGGACAAATAACAAGTAGTAATGAATAACCTATCAAGTATTCATTGATTATTTGTCAGATTGAATAATAAGTGAGAACATCCTTCAGTTCTAAAAGTGTTATATACGCAGATATTGTACTTCCGATTGAAGGTGTTGTGTGAATAAAATTCAAGTAACCGTTGCCTAACTATGGAGCCTGCTACAGGTGCGAAGCTGCGATCCTCAAAAATCAGAAAAGGTAGGTAATACATTTTTATTTTTAAGTAGGCATTTTTTCACAAATTACAGAACTAAACTGTCAGTTGATATGTGTTATAAAATTTATTGAAGTACTATGCTGTCATTGATATGTATGTAAAAGTAAAATTGATTGACTGCGGTTATGTATAGTGGAAGTAGCTTGGATAAATTTATATCGCCACAGTGCTTTTAGGAATAGGTGATATGTCTTATTGGGCCTTACCAGAGATGTAAAAGCTATTTTTCCCAGTTCTTGTAGAACAAACCTACGCTCCGTTCACGATGTAGATAGAAGGTTTTGCGACTCCGCACTTGTACTACAGTTGTATGTTGCTTCTGGTGCCTTCACTATCACACGTACTCATGAGTTTTAAGCCCCGCTTAGGTGCAATTTGTGTTATTTTAGATTTGGATATTCTCAACGTACGTTATCCTTACTACTTCGATACTTTGGCACGAATAGGCAACAATTTGAGTTTTATAATTTATAATATATATGAAGTTACAACATGCTCAATATATTATGTGATATGTTAAAAAATCTGAAACTTTGTACCTTTCAATATCTATACAGAAGAAATGCAGTCATGGTGCATTCCTTATGGAGGCCTCCAGTCTGACTTTATTATTTGGAAATTCAAACAACGTGAGAAGACAAGTTAAGAAATTATTCTTTTTAAAATTGTTAACAGTTGTTAGGAGTAGTATGTATGTATGTATGTTAGAAGTATCGTACTTACAGGCCAAAGCCTATGTACACTTCGAACAATTTACTTTTCGGCTTACTCTTCAGAGATACACCATACAAACTAGTTTGAGTGTATTCTTTGAGTTTGCCGACTTGTAAATTATACTAAACTTACTGGGAAAGTTATACCTATTAATTTCAGACTATCTTAAATGTCGCGCTCTTTGAGACCCCTGGTTTTAGTTCTCCATGTAGCCTCTTCTTACTTCCCTGTCCATCCCACACTGTAGCTCTATTTCCCCTCCTTTCAGCTCATATAGAGAGACAGCAGAAAAACAGTCCCGTGAGAGACTAGTGGATTAGAGTATCTCGCATGCAAAATGTATTACTACATATGCTTTTCGCTCATCGATAGCTCGTATCTCGACATGCACCGTGCACCACTGAGCCTACTAGCCCTCCTTATTGTTAGGAGTAGTATGTATGCTGTGTAGCAAAGCAAAATTTAAAATCAATGAACAAATACGACGTAATTAGAACTTTTGTATCTGCACTATTATACTATAATATGTATGACTAAACTATTAATTTTGATTTTTTTATTTTTCATAAATTAGTGTTTCCTAATGAAATTCTTGCCAATCGCATTAAAAACTGGCCTACACATACCAGTATTGCATTAAACAAAGACTTTGTAAGTACATTTTGACATAAGTGTATTTATTTTGAAATTAAATAAGTATATTTTTGGCGCACAAATTGTACCGCAAATATGCATTTTAGATTTAAATTAAATTTTCGTTTCGTTATTTTACATTAGCCTAATTTTGACTTGAAAAGCTCCAATGCAGCTGCTTTGCGCCACCAAAATGAACGACAACAAATTCTGAACAAAATGAAAAACATAATCATTTGTAAGAACTTCTTATCTATGAGCCCACTCAAAAAACTTGAAATGTACGAAAATATGAGGTACTGCAAATTCAGAAATGAAATTAAAGGCAATCACGAATACATGAAAATATATTTTCCTTAGCTGCTTAAAACAAGAACGTACAAGCCAAAGAAAAGAAGCTCAGAAAAAATCAAAAAAAAGAATTTGAAGCAGAAGATGAAAAAGCAGTTGCGAAAGCAAGCCGGCGGGTCTGAAATTACGCCAGTAGTAGGTAAATAGTCATGTTTATTTCATTATAATTAGCTAGGTTTAACAAAACACGTTGTGACTCTAACACTCGTATGAAGTAAATCAGAAGTATAGTAAAACACTTATTAGGATTTTTATAATTACAGTTGAGGACTGGAAAAAAGGGTGGCATCCTGTGCAACCGTACAAGTTTGAGAAACCATCATACTAGAATAAAAGTAAGTAAATAGGTATTACAGAACCTTAACTTTATAGACTCTTTAATTAAAGTTTTAATTTAAAAATACCAACGTAAATCTTATTTAATGTATTATATTTTAATACAGACCCAAAAAGCGAGAAAGAAAAGTAGCATTTCGAGAAAACGGCTGCTTTACTAAAAAATTAAACTATAATTGTTACTAATAACACGATACATTTAAATTGATTTATGACATTATACAAATAACTTCTTAACACTTATTTTTGAAAAACAATTCTTAACTTCATTGTATTAAGGCTAACCAGTTTGCATAAATAATTTAACAAGTTATTAAAGCTAATTAAATTTTAAACAATACTTTTTATTTTTTAAACTTAAATAAAGAGTTAAATTTTAATATTAGCCTGCTTAATTCTATTTTCCGCGCGCATAAACATTTTACTGTATAAACTCTCGTCAAAAAAGTATGCTCTTCCAGTTGTTGTACTTGGTACTTCCAATTTCCCAAGTACATCAATAAATGGAACAAAATCTGTTTTTTCAGTGTATTGATACCCTTTTCCTTTAGTAAGCTTTTTCATCATTAACACCTCGTACTCAAATTCTTCGTTGTTTATACAATCTACTTTTCCTATAATCATCTGGTTTGCGATTACCAATGCTATATGGCAGCCTACGTTAGCATCCGATACAATTAGGACTTCTTGGTTATCTTGTTGATCTTCATACAAATTAAATTCAAAAACTTGTTCTGATTCTGAAATCTTTTTAAATTGTAACCTGTGGTTGCTACCTACTTCCACATTATGAAACTGCCTTGTCCCTGTTACTGTTTTTAATCCTTCATATCGCTTCTCGATACCCCTAGTCGCAACAAAATTGCTAATGTCATCCTCAGTTACGTACAAAAATTTAAGTGCGTCTGTTGTCTTTTTACTTAGCAAAAACCGATACATATCATGTGCATTAATAATTGGATTTTGAGAGGTCCGGCGAAGACTTTCTAGTCTTGTACTACGCTTAGTAATGGCGCTGTAAGCATCTGAAAGTCCCTTTCCATGACCAGCAGCGCTGAATATCCATTTGGCATTAATTCCAAAGTCACGGTAATGATAACTTAGATTGCAAAATTTTTTTTTGTTTTTAAATTGTCCCCCGCAATTATCCGAAACGTAAGTTATAAAGTTTATATTAGGAAACATAGTTTTAATTTGATCAACAACCATGCACCTAAAAACGCAGAACGCGGTTGCATCGTGTCTCATTGAATCTGATATAACTACAAACGCCAAAGTCTTAATGACTTTTGAGTCGTTGCAATAATAGTACAAAACGCATGGTAGAATTGTGGCCTGTTTGTTGTTCCAGTGAAATAATTGAACTTCGTTAGCCAACACAAAAGAATATTTTTCTCCAAAATCAACTTATAACACGCATTTTGTAGAACTACCCTCAAGCGCTTTGCTTTGCACATAACTAATGTGATCACGTTGTTTAACATGAACGTAGTTATGAGGTCCAAAAGCATTAAGAATTTGCTGCAGAGATACAGAATATTCTTCCTTGCTGACAGTTTTTTTTACCAATTCCATGCAACGCGTGTTTTCTTCAACCCATTCCATATAATCTAAGTTATCGTCTTCAATTTGATCTAGCTGTTCCCTTATGCTGTCGGTATTAGGACATTTAGGGCAAAGCCCATATAAACAATTTTCACTGAGAGAGCAATAAAATGGCAATAGTAAGTCCTGAGTCTTCCCTGTTTTTTTAAGAGACTCTAAAATGAGTTTAAAATTTTCATGACTCAAGCACTTGCAAGTTTGTTGAAATCCCTTACTGTTGCCCCATTTACATTGCTTTGGTTTAAGAATTGAAAATTTAGAAATTGAAATTACATGATGTGGATGCTGAAGTTTAAATTCTCTGTGCAGTTCCTTTAGAGTAACTTTCATTTCCTAGCGTGTCACGGGCATTTTTAACAATTTACCATTCTCAAAGTACCTAATTACAATTGCCTTTTTTTGCTCAGGACATGTAGTTGAGTTTTTAGGATTAAGATAAAATGCTTTTGCATCTTGCACTAGCTTATCTGGTAATTTTTTGCCAATATGTTTTGCTGGTGAACTAAATATTCCTTTTGTTTTTTTCAACGTATAGCTTTTTTGAGCCATGCGTTGAGAAACAGAATAGCCTAACTCAATTTCTTTTATAGTTAAATTCGATGGGGTACAGGTCAACATTTGATATTTTTCAATTTTGTTTGGCGTAGATTTAATCTTTTCTGCAAACGCCTGAACACAAATCTTGCATTCCTTACACTTACATCTTTCAGATGACAAGAACACGGGTTTTTCTAAATCAACATCACGCTTTCCTAATCTAAGCAATGAGCTTTTAACTTCGTCAACAATTTCAAGATACAACTTAGATAAATTATCATCTGTATGTCTGCATGATTTTGTGACTGGTTCTAGCTTTAGTGTTTTCATAACATGGTTGACATTCTCTAATTCAATGTCAGAATCCTAATATTCGCTTTCGTTTGAAATTGAAGAAATTTCAGAACATTCTGAATCGGAAAAATAAGCTAAGTTTAGCTCAGGGTCATCAATATAGTCAGTGGGGGATGTAACTGTTCTTATGTCTTCTTCATTTCCAGGGTCTTTTTTTCTTTCATTGCAATCTTGACTGTCATTCTCTAAGCGTTTAATGTAAAACCGGCAGCTGGAACAAAGTACATCGTCTGAGTTGAGTTTGCATCGCATACGTTCACAAATCTGAATAATTTTGCAGCTTGGAGTCCTTAAAAACAACAAAGGATGTTTTTTCCGGGCGTTTTTTGTGACGCTTAAATGGGTCAGCGCAGTAACTCTCATTGCTGTAATACAGTAAACAACAAATTTAAAACCTTCGAATTATTAAAAACGGGCATGCTGTTTCTAAAAATTTTAAATAATGCTAGATACAGCATTAGATTTCTGCAATTTTAAAACAATATTTAACTTGAAAATGTAATTTTCAATGCACAAAATTGTAGTTTAATTCTGTCGAGCAGGCACGTTCTAATATTACTCTATATAAAATAAATTGATGAAGTTTCACCTAATGGTTTCTCCTTGCAGGGTAACTAGACATTTCACGTAGCATTCGTAACAAAGTTGGTATCCCTTTAGTATGTTCAATCCGTTATCTAAGCACTGCTTTGAAAGTTTATCCGTTACGGAAAACCAACTTTTACCTGACTTCTTTTTCTTGATTCTGCCGTGTTAATTAAACGGATTGTTACAAACAATGTTACGTATTCTTGGTAGATCATTTTGACTGCTTTTATTTAAAGTTTTTTGATTTGTAATTTCTGCCTGTGATGTTGTTGCTTTTGATTTTGAAAGTTGTGCTACAGCATTTTGACAAGAGTGGCAAATTTATTCTCCAGCATTTAAATTTATTTGGGATGTTGAAGCCAAATTAGAAGTTATTGCTCTGAGTTTAGACTTTTGTGAAAATGGAATAGAATGTTTCTGAAATGGATTGCAACACACTATCTTTTGATGGTTGTCGCAACTTGACATTGCTATCAAAATTTATAATACAACTGTATGGAAACTGAAGCTTTTAAAAAAGGCAACCTGCTCGTAGCTGCGTCGATTGGTATTTGACCTAATTGTAGCCAGAAAACAATCAACGATATAGAAAAAAATGATGATAAAGACATGCCAATGTGTCAAGGTATCGTCATACTCTGATATGCATCAAGTTACAAGCACCGCTAGCCAAACTAGCTTTCAGTACCTGCAATTTTATTAAGTACAAAATAATTCTCCTTAGGGCTACCGAGTTAATTTAATATCATCTACGTGTAATAAATATAAAACCTAATAAAACATGCACAGTTGCAACAGGTGGTCGCTTATGAATAATTTGTAGTCTAAAAGCAGGTAGCGAGTAATGCTAACTTAACTATTAGCAATTAAAGAGTTCCATTTCCAAAAGTATTCAAATAACCAGTAAGTTATTGTTTTTACAAGTAATTCTTAGGATTGTGTAGGTACTCATGTATATATGGTACTCTGTGTTTATGTGCATATTGTTTTGTAAAGCCTTAAATAGTAGATATAAATAACACATGGTCAGGTTTGCGAATGTAAAGGGTTTTTATTGAATTAGGTTGGAAATTAATATCTTTCTAAACGCGAACACCTGTTGCAAGCCTTTATGATTTTTACAAATGTAGAACATTCCCAATAGTTTTCACTTTATACCTGGAATTCAATTTTATATAAAGCGATACATATACTGCTCAGAGACACGCTAAGTTTTACCTTCAACTGCTTCACAGTGTGTCAATTATAAATTCATTACTCCAAGGTTAATATAGCAAAGCATGGATTCAACATTACATACACTCTTAAACTAAAATTTGTATCTTGTGTGATTAGGTACTTTAAGGCTTGAAGCAGCAAGTTCTCTTGGACTTCAAATTTAGTAAATTGTTATTTGTATAAGTTTACTAGGAATGTAAACCGATTTGCTAATAATTTCTTCATTGTGCATTTTTGTCAAAGGCCTAATGTATTTTTAAAGCTTTTATTGCCAGACAAATAAAATGCCGATTAATACTGCTATGCAAATCAATTTATAATGCGCAAAACTATATACAATTAGGCAAACCTTCATTGTTAGTACATGTCGTTGCTAACTAGAACGCAAGAATATATTTAGAAATTTTGAATCAATTGAAAACTTGGCTCACAGGTGTTCATTATTCCTGCTGGTTGATCACAACTGTCTTCCACGAAAAGAGGATGTGCATACGCTGGTTAGAAATTATTATAGATTAAGGAACGATGTATGTACCATATATGTACCTGATTTTAGATACGCGTACTAAAACTATACAAATTGGTCCGTATATGTTCGGCCAACACAAACACGTAATTCATTCTAGAGCGTGAAGACACGTTGCAACTGATTTTGTAGTATCATTTGTAAATTTAAGTCTTAGCAAGAAGGTAGAACACAGGAATTACAGGAATTTTAAAACTTTAAAAAATTTTTTAATGTATACTGCTCCTTGCGTGGTTACCTGCAATTATTGCGTTAAAGGAATTGCCAAACGTTAAATATGTCCCACCAGCGTATTAAGAAAAGATAATATTTTAACTTATATAACAATATATTTCTCAATTATTTAAAACTGTTGTGATTTTGTCAAAAAATATCGAAATTTATGTTGTGCATAATGAGTGAATGTAACGTGTGTAACTTCTTTGGCTTACATTACGGTGTTTTAATTTAAAACTTTATTTGACCGCAGGTGGATGTCATTTCATACGAAAGCCATTCAAAGCTGGTGTACAAGGTCAAACTGCCTGAATTTCATACCTTGCTCCCTAAAGAAAATACATATCCTAATTTGAAGGGGTACAAAATTGAATGCGAAACAGTAGCAGCAGTCAGGGAAATGTTTGTGGATTACTACTTGGATCTAATGACTTTTAACACATCAGTGGAGGCGCAACGAAAAAGGCCCAAGCGACAAGTAGGAATTGCTTTTAGTATTGGAGGATATGTACTTCATTCTGTTATTAACAAATTTTCAAATTCTTTATTTGGTACTGAAGACCAAATAACACAGCACATCAACCAGGTGAGTGGTTGTGTTTAATTACACGATTTGAAAGAAATATAAATTATCTTTTTGATGTTTTTATGCGAAACAGCTCCAAATTAATATCAGAGATGTTTTATTGAGCCTGATTGCTCTGTCCAAATAGTCATGTTTAGTTGTATAAAATATAATATTTTTAATTTCAGCTCCGGAATTCCGTTAAGGCAATTGATCAAAAGAACTTCATAATGGAAGAAAAACTAGCAAAATTTGTTGACCAAATGACAAATTTCCAAAAAGTTATGGTTGATCGAATATACGCAAATGTAGGTAGGTCGATGACTTATGCAGAGAATTACATTTCAAAATTATACAATTTACTACTGTTAAAGATTGATCATGATATAATGATGAATAGCATCGATAGCTACAGGCGTAAAGAGTTTCCAGTAAAGTTAGTACCTATCAAAACGCTATTAAAAAGTCTATTAAAGTTAGAATCAGAGCAGATTAAACTTGGTAACAAGTTAGCAATTCCTATTAAAACCATCTCAGACTATTTTAAAATACCTATCTATTATTGTTTTTTTCGGAAACAATAGCAACTGTTATAGTAAATGTTCCGCTTGTAAAGAATAATGCCGACTGGTCAGTTTATAAATTAATGCATTACCAGTTTGCGTTTATGGGTCAAAGCTGTACTATTTATCCGCAGGAAAGTTCGTTTCTAGCCACTAGTAAAAATTGTAGCGTATTGATAACCAGTCATATGCTGCCACATTGCTCGGTCGATGAGCATAAAATTTGCCTAATTCCGCAATTTCAAACTGACTCTGCTCAGAATCTAAATTGTGCAGTAGGAATATTAAAAAACAAGCCAGTTAGGGAACTCTCAAAGGTATGCGCATTTAGGTGTGCTAGTAATATGGAACTCTCAATTAATCAGGTAGATAATAATCGCTTTATTGTCACTAACGCTGAAGAAATTGAAATTAGTTGTCCGCATTTTAATAAAACTTACAAACTTGAAAAATTAGGAGCCGTTGAAGTTATACTTAACTGTGAGTGCACTACAACAATAGACAAAAACCACGTTATCAATCCGTTTTATTGCTACAGCGCGCCGGAGTCAAGTGAGTTAGTGTTTCGAACAATTCCAACACTTTGGTCAAACTTAGAATCGGCTTTTGGTAACAATTCACTAACTTTTACTGATCATAATCTTACATTAAATTTGAACTGGACATCGAATATACCCACATTAAATTTATCAGCAAAGCATACTTTTGTTCCTGAGCGTCTTGCAGAGTGGCATTTTTAGAAGTTCGTTTTATAGGGATGTGTGAGGTTGAACTTTGTTCTTGTAATTGTATTGTTTTTTATAACGTGTAGCATGTACCGATTCCTCATTCGTCCATAGTTTTATATATGAGACAATTCTTTTATTTATAATTACTGAAATAAATTTATTTCACAAGCTATAACTACATTGCAACTAAATTGCAATTTCCATGTTCTATGGAAATATCGTTTTCCATTATATCACTTAAATTGGAGGACACTGAAGACTGCGACGCACGCACTAAACAGTGTAGTGCTGACTCACACACGATCATTTCACATTTCCCCTACCTATAGTGTATGTAAAATATTGTAATTTTGAAAATTCATCACAAGCATAATTTAGCTTTGAGAGAAAGATAACATTTATTCAAAAGAACAAACTTAACACTCAGTAAATAATATTTTATCACTACAAATAATACAAAAAGTGCCCTATCATTTCTACACTATACAATAAACATTCAGTCTATGTTAAAGGTTTAGTGCTGGAACTAACTAAAAGATTTTAGTAGTGAATTGCTGAACAATAATACCAGTCCTGCCAACTTATCCTGGAAGTAACAGTTTTATAGTATCCTTCATACATCTCTTGTTGGAATACTCATCACTTCAGATCACCACATCTGGTTCAGTGCGGTGATCCTGGGTAAAGGATCTGGTTTCGTGGGTTTGAATCCAGGCTAGGCCACTTGCAATGAGCCAACTGCATCTACATCTACGTCTTCCACTTCGTCCTCGCTTTACTAACTTCTAAAAAAGTTGGCTCATTGCTACCACCCGATTTTGGTAAAATTATTTTGATCTTATTAAATACGCACATATATGCATATTATGTGAATAAGTGTTGGAACTGAAAATGTGTGGATACAAATTCAATCTGGCTTTGAAGATTGCAAGCTGGCTCTACCTGATTCTTGTTGAGTCTGGATTGAACCCGACAACAGCCTATATGTGTGTCGTGAGACGGTGTTCTGAGTGATATTTCTGACGTGGATCGGTGTCTCAACATTTACTACTGCAGATCAGCCTGAATCGACTCAGCGAGACCGTTTTTCGTGCTTGGGAGGGATAAAAGGCTGTACCACAGTAGTGTAGCTTGAGATCAACCTAAAGTCATCATGGCACGACCCCGAAAATGCAGCAAATGCCATTTTAAATTTGGAAGACATCAACAGAAGACCTCCTGCTGCAACTGCAAGTTGGAATTCCACTCATCCTGCGTCTTTCAAATCACCCAATCAAAATTGTATACCTGTACTCCAGATTTATGGTACTGTCAAAATTGTATAAATATATTAGTTGTAAGTGCTTGTTTAGGATGTAACAAAGACGTCGTTCTCAGGAATCAAGGTGATAGTAGCAGCTGGTACTGCATGAGCTGTATTTTTCCAAGTCCTGATCTACATAATACTACGGCTATTGACATTGCTACTAGTTTAAATAATCACATAGCTAAAACAGGACTAGGTACTAAGGGGTTTAAAGTAGCTCACCTTAATTTAAATGGTTTCAATATCTCTAAAATTGAAGACATACATTACCTCTTAGAAACGTTTAAGCTGGACATTTTATGCATTACTGAAAACAAGTTGCAGCCAACAATGCCGTTTGGACCCTATGTAGTAAAAGGTTACAACTACTTTAGGAAAGATAGGGAACACAGAGGTGGTGGCGGCACTGTTGTTTATTTAAGGAACTACTTGGAGTTTGTAGAGTATTCGGTAAAGATACCTAACATACATAATGAGTTGGAATTCAATTGTCTCAAAATTTCTAGAGAATTTGTAGCTCCACTTACAATAATTTCTGTTTACAAACCCCCACATATAAAAGTTCAGGAGTTTATAGAAAGTTGGGAAGTCCTAATAACTCAGGTTGGCAATAAGAGTGACAGAATAGTTTTGGGAGATTTTAACATCAATTTAAATGACAACACTTCTGACGCACTTGATGTTTTAAATATAGCAAGTAGCTATGGCTTGTCTCAACTTATTGCGGACGATACCAGGGTGACTAATAGGACAAATACACTTATAGACCATGTTTATGTAAGTAACATTAATGCAGTCGTTTCCTCTGGGGTACATAGATTTGGGTGTTCTGACCATGACCTAGTGTATGTAATTACTAAACCAAGTAAGTCTGGACTGTACAACAGTAACAATATCATTAGAACTCGAAGCTACAAACGAGCAAACTGGGACAAAATTAATAGTGACCTCAGCAACATAGCATGGAAGGCTCTTGAATGTCTAGGTAATGCTGACAATATCCTCAGCTCATTTAACTTAAATGTAAATAGTGTACTCAACATGCACATACCTGAAGTTAAGCGCACAGTTAAAAGTGAAACCTCTGAATTCCTCACAGGGGACATCCAACGCTTAATGCATAGGAGGGATTATTTCAAATCGCTGAGTAAAAAATCAGGCAGTGCTGAAGCATGGAGTGAATATAAGGCCATACGTAACTTTCTCTCTAATGTTATAAAGCAGTCCAAAATTAGTCACTACAGACATAAACTTAATGACGTCCCTAGTTCGTCCAGTCTATGGGACACTGTCAATTCACTTACTGGTAAAAATAAATGCACGAGACAAATTACTGAGCTAAGGCTAGAAAGCGAGGTCATACGCGATCAGAGTGAAATTACACAAAACCTGGCTAATGCGTTTGTCGTACATAGTATGCCTTCTAACGACCTAGATGAGTTCTATAATGCAATTGACACTAATGTCAAAGACGTCATTCCATTTACTACTACTGAAGTCATTCGTGCATTTAGAAAAATTAAGCCTAAAAACTCAGGCTCTCTCCAAGATGAAAAGGTTTGAAAAAGGTTTGAAAAAGGTTTAGTTTTTGAGGGGTCAGGCGTTTCAAATCGCTTAAGATCTAGTCTTCCAACACAGACCCCCGTGTGACTAGCTTACCCCGTACTAACACAGAGCCAAGTAAGCGTTTAATGATATAGATCGCCAATTTTGTAAAAGTGCAAAATGTTTTGTTTACGTATTTTTGAAAAGTGCAAAATGTTTAGAGAGCCCGGCGTTTAAGATCAACTTTCTCACGAAAGAGATCCGAGGCAAGTGGGAATCGAACCCCCGCCGAGTCAACACTAATGGAGAGCCTCAGACGCTATGTCTCGCCCGGCACCACTGGACCACCAGGGCTCTCTAGATCAGGGCTACATTGTACTAAGTAACTGTAATAATACATTAGCTGTCCCTCTAGCAATTATGTACACTCAATTTCTCTTACTTGCTGCTTTTCCATCTGCATTCAAACACGCTACCGTAATTCCGGTATACAAAGGAATGGGAAGCAAATCAGACCCTAACTCGTACAGACCAATATCCAAACTGCTGTTACTGAATAAATTGCTTGAAAAGATGCTTCAGCAAAGAATGTTAGATAAAGTTCAGACAGCGGGGCTGCTAAATGCTAATCAATATGGGTTCAGGCCAGGACGCTGCTGCCAGACTGCAGTATTACAGTTCACTTAAGACGTCTATAATTCTATTAATTCTCGCAGTGTTTGCTGCCTAGCATTATTTATCGATCTAACTAAGGCTTTCGACTCTGTCGACCACACTCTATTGTTAATCAAATCAAGAGACAAATTTAGTTTCGATGGGCACACACTAAGGTTGATAGCTGATTATTTGAGAAACAGAAAATTTTGTATTCAAAATGGTAAGTATGTTTCCGCTGACTACGATCTGCTGAGTAGTGTACCGCAGGGATCTATTCTTGGACCATTACTATTTATTCTTTTTATTAACGATATATCTGACGCGTTTGACTCTAAGCTCCAATATGCTCTATATGCTGACGATTTAGTTATCTATTGTGCTGATACGTGTCTTTTAAAACTCCAGAGTACAATGCAAGAAGTACTAAATAGTGTCAATAATTGGTTTTCTAACTTTAAGTTAAAAATAAATGTACCTAAAACTAAATTCATGATACTTCATAAATCGCATGATGTAGTTTCAAGTGACACAGTAAGTCTGTTGGCCAATGGTGTATCTCTGGAACGTGTAAATAGTTTCAAGTACTTAGGTATTATTATCGACTCCCACCTAAATTTCAATGAACACAGTATCTATGTTAAGAAAAGAGTCTCTACTGCTATCTGCATCATACATAACATTAGAAAATACCTATTGTTCAAAGTTTGCTGCACTATGGTCAATGCCTATGTTTTATCTATAATTGACTACTGCTCGCCTATATGGGCTGTTCAGTCTGATAAGTACTACCTAACGACGCAAAATATAATTACCAGAAGCATTGTTATTTTTTCTCAAATTCCTTTGTGGACAAAAAAGACTAATAAAAATAAGGTAAAAATTGATGAATCGATTGTTTTGGAGCAGGCTAATATGGTTTCTATCCGAGAACGTATAAATGATGTTATGTTAATTTTTGTGTTTAAAACTTTAAAATTTGGTTCGAATATTGAATATTTAAATAAATTGTTCAAAGTTAAAAAGATTGTAAGGCCAACAAGGTCAGGTGATGGTATTTTGCTCGAGCATGTATCTCGTAGCCCGTCTGCAGCGTTCAAAAAATCTTTCATGTATAGAGCTGTAGATACCTGGAACAAGCTTCCATCACATCTACGTAATACTGACATTTCTCTAGCCGAGTTTAAGATAGAATTAAGTTCTTATTTTATAATGAGTAGAAATGTAGATACGTAACTATGTATACACCTCCTTAATTCATAGTTTAAAAATTCTGTTGATTCGTTTGTAACCATATATTGTGTAACTGGATATGTTTTAAAAATCATTGGACTTGATATTATGTAACCGAATACTGTGTCTGTTATTGGAATTCAGTACATACTAAATGTTTGAACTGTATAATTTTGACACTTAAATAAAGCTCACAACAACAACAACAACATATATTTACGCTGCTTATGTAATAATATATACCAGTGATTGCATTAAAAACTACCATACTATTAATACTGTTATGATTATGGTAAGCCACCAACAACATCAACTCCTCTTGTTTGAATAAATTGATGTTTATTCTTTCAGCATTAAAAAGTAAGGTTGATGTACCATAAATGTGTAAGACAAGCTGCAATCATACAATTGCAATCATAGCATACGTGACCTAAGGTTTTGCGTTAGTTTGGGTTTAACAAATTTCAAGATATCCACGTCATTTATATCTAAAGCGATGATATTTCGGCTCATTTTGATTTCTTGTCAAAATGGGCTTTTACGTACTAAATTCTATCAAAATTTAAGAAAAATCATTTTATAAATTAAGACTATTACATACATAAATACATTCGCATTTATATCTAAAACGGCACATTTTGTTTTGATTTCCCTTTAAAATGAGCTATTGCTCTTCAAACGTCAAAATAATGAAGAATAATTTATAAACTAAGGCTATTTTGTCTACAGATTGGAAAATTTTAAATTACAATAAATTTTTTAATCGTGAGTTTTGAGGCATACTTTGGCATTTATTTCCAAAACGGCACAGATACATTATATTTTATTTTAATTTCTCTTCAAAATGAGCTATTGCCCATTCAATTCCAATAATATTTTTAAACAATTATTTTTTAAAAAATTGAAAAAATTACAAGTCCAAAGAATTTTGACCTTACTTTGACCCTATGATAGTCACGCCCCTCGGGTCGACCATGGCATACTTATAGGGTTTCCAGTCACCTAGCACCTAAATTAGGTGCCTCTGGTAAAATTTAGTCAATTGCATATACAGTACCCTTGGGGCAGGAGTCGCAATTGTGGCCACAGTGATAGCTTTTTTTATTTTAGGGAGGCGTTGTTATATGCTCCCGCAAAATATATACATGCAAGTTAAGGTACTCAGTTGTTATGTACGTACTAATTTGAAGATATTGCATGTATACATGGTAACCTTCACTCGCCTAAATAAAACCCACTCTACAACCAGTTGTCGGATGCGCTGAATCTGATTATGAGATGCGTTTTGGTCTAACCCTAAAAAGTCACCTAAAAAAAGAGGTCAAATGTCACTTTTTCGGAAAAAATCTAAATTTTTTTGAAAAAAGTGATATTTGACCTCATTTTTCTATTGACCTTTTGACCTCACACCACAACGCTTCTCATAATCAGATTCAGCGTATCTGTTTGGGCTGCCCCTTGTATTAACTTCTTGTCGTTCTGGTAACTCGACTCTGGATTTATGACAGCCTCGAATTGATATCGCAAATACTCGATTATTCTAACTTATCCATGGTGATGTTTGACTGTCACAAATCCCCAGTCAGTGCACCACAGAGCTATTATGCTGATACCAGGGACAATAAAACACGCAAAATCTGAATATGTATTGCTTAAGTGTGTGAGGTCAAAAGGTCACCTGAAAACCGAAGCCAAATACCACTTTTTTAGAAAATATCTCAATTTTTTTGCAAAATCTGGCATTTGACCTCTGTTTAAGGGTGACCTTTAGACTTTACACCCAAACTCATTACATAATCAGATTCTGCGTGTGTTGTTGCTCCTTGCATTACCATATTAGCATTTTAGTATTCTGACTTCAGATTTTTAACAGTCACACTGGAAACATGGAAAAATATTAGAATTGTAGAATTTTTATGATGTCAAGGTGAGGCTGTCATAAATCCAAAGTCGAAGTACAAGAACGTCAATAAGGTAATACAACCAGTTGTCAGATGCGCTGAATCTGATTATGAGATGCGTTTTGGTCTAACCCTAAAAAGTCACCTAAAAAAAGAGGTCAAATGTCACTTTTTTGGAAAAATCTCAATTTTTTTGGAAAAAGTGATATTTGACCTCATTTTTCTATTGACTTTTTTACCTCACACCACAACGCTTCTCATAATCAGATTCAGCGTATCTGACTGTTCTGGTATTAACTTCTTGTCGTTCTGGTAACTCGACTTTGGATTTATGACAGCCTCGAATTGATATCGCAAATACTCGATTATTCTAACTTATCCATGGTGATGTTTGACTGTCACAAATCCCCAGTCAGTGCACCACAAAGCCAATATGCTAATACCAGGGGCAATTAAACACGCAGAATCTAAATATGTATTGCTTTAGTGTGTCAGGTCAAAAGGTCACCTGAAAACTGAAGCCAAATACCACTTTTTTAGAAAATATCTTAATTTTTTTGCAAAATCTGGCATTTGACCTCTGTTTAAGGGTGACTTTTAGACTTTACACCCAAACTCATTACATAATCAGATTCTGCGTGTTTTGTTGCTCCTTGTATTACCGTATTAGCATTTTAGTATCCTGACTTCAGATTTTTAACAGTCACACTGGAAACATGGAAAAATATTAGAATTGTAGAATTTTTATGATGTCAAGGTGAGGCTGTCATAAATCCAAAGTCAAAGTACAAGAACGTCAATAAGGTAATACAACCAGTTGTCAGATGCGCTGAATCTGATTATGAGATGCGTTTTGGTCTAACCCTAAAAAGTCACCTAAAAAAAGAGGTCAAATGTCACTTTTTTGGAAAAAATCTCAATTTTTTTGGAAAAAGTGATATTTGACCTCATTTTTCTATTGACTTTTTTACCTCACACCACAACGCTTCTCATAATCAGATTCAGCGTATCTGACTGTTCTGGTATTACCTTCTTGTAGTTCTGGTAACTCGACTTTGGATTTATGACAGCCTCGAATTGATATCGCAAATACTCGATTATTCTAACTTATCCATGGTGATGTTTGACTGTCACAAATCCCCAGTCAGTGCACCACAAAGCTATTATGCTGATACCAGGGGCAATTAAACACGCAGAATCTAAATATGTATTGCTTTAGTGTGCGAGGTCAAAAGGTCACCTGAAAACCGAAGCCAAATACCACTTTTTTAGAAAATATCTTAATTTTTTTGCAAAATCTGGCATTTGACCTCTGTTTAAGGGTGACTTTTAGACTTTACACCCAAACTCATTACATAATCAGATTCTGCGTGTTTTGTTGCTCCTTGTATTACCATATTAGCATTTTAGTATCCTGACTTCAGATTTTTAACAGTCACACTGGAAACATGGAAAAATATTAGAATTGTAGAATTTTTATGATGTCAAGGTGAGGCTGTCATAAATCCAAAGTCGAAGTACAAGAACGTCAATAAGTTAATACAACCAGTTGTCGGATGCGCTGAATCTGATTATGAGATGCTTTTTGGTCTAACCCTAAAAGGTCACCTAAAAAAAGAGGTCAAATGTCACTTTTTCGGAAAAAATCTTAATTTTGTTGGAAAAAGTGATATTTGACCTCATTTTTCTATTGACCTTTTGACCTCACACCACAACGCTTCTCATAATCAGATTCAACGTATATGACTGCTCCTTGTATTAACTTCTTGACGTTCTGGTAATTTGACTTTTGATTTCGGACGGCCTCACTTTGACATCACAAATATTGGACGAGTGTTATAATTATTCATTTTCGGGTATGACTGTCAAGGATCTGAGGTCAGGGTATGAAAAGGCCTTAATGCTAGTACAGGGGGCAATAAAATACGCAGATTCTGGTAATGGAATTTTTTTTACTAAGATGACTTTTTGTTTGGTGTGACCTATAGTTTGAGACTTCTATGTTAAATAAAGGATGTGCTGTTGTTGTTTTTGTTGAGTTTTGTTTGTAAGTAGATTTTTCTTAGTATTTTTAATAGGGTTGCTTTAATTCACTCCTAAATAGTAATTTGATAATGGTTAGTATATTATTGTTGCTAAGTGTATAGTGCAGAGGGCGTCGTATATAAAAAAATGTTTTTGTAGGATTTGCGCTGTCCATGTCGTCAATGGGAAAATAAGTGATGCTACTTTGGAGCTTATTCAGTCAACTGAAAAGAGAACATTTGTTTCATTTGATGAATTCTCTCGATTTTTGACTGAGCTATCGGATCGCGCTGGAGAGGCCAAAAATGCGATGGTGGATTTTGGAGAATCTTCTGAATATACGGATGAGGATTATAAGCTGTTATTAGGTGTAAATAAGTCAGCTTTTGAAGATATTGTGATATCATGCAAAGGGAAATTCCGTGATAGTTGTAACAGGTCATCTCGCAACGCCATTGCTATGCTGTTGATTAAGTTTCGCTTGAACATTTCCCAAAATTGTATTGCTTGGATGTTTGGAATTCGTGGATCAAATAGGCAATCTACGGTGTCTCAAACTATTACTTCAGTTTCAAAAGTTCTAAAATCGCATTTTGTTCCACTGCATATGGGATTTCGCCACAAAACAAGAGAACAATTTATCGGTGAGCATCGGAGGATTTCTAGAGAAATTCTATGCACTACAGAAGATCCTGTGGTAATTGCAGCTGCAGATGGAACATATCTGTTTCTACAAAAGCCTAAAGATTTTAAACTACAAAAAGAGCTGTATAGTCCTCAAAAGTTAAGACATTTAGTCAAGCCTATGATAGTTGTATTGATGGATGGTTACATACTAAGCGCAGGAGGATTGTACAAATCTGATGGAGGAAATAATGACGCTGCGATATTGAAACATATGATGCATTGCGATGACACAAAAGGAATTTTGTCATTGTTTAAACGTGGCGATCACTTAGTGCTTGACAGAGGTTTTAGAGATTGCTTAGGAGAAGTTGCCTATAATCGACTTGTTAGTATGATGCCAAATCTTTTGAAGAAAGGGCAAAAACAGTTTACAACTGAAGAGGGTAATCAGTCGCGAATAGTTACAATGATGAGATGGGTCGTAGAGGCTGTAAATGGTAGGATCAAAAACATGTTTCATTTTTTTGCAAGCACGATTCAATTGTCGTATTTACCTCAACTGCCAGTGTTTTTTGAAATTGCATGTGCAATTATAAACGCATATTGTCCTCCAATATTTGTGGAAACAGAAAAAAGTGTTAACTGGGCACAAGAGGCCATCAATCGTAGTTATATTGAGAATGAACTAAAAACACGAGTGGAAGAAGAAGGACTTAAAACAAAGTCTATCCGAATGTGGACTAAAGCAGACGCAAGTTCATTTCAAACATTCCCAATTTTGACACTGGAGGAAATTCAAGAGCTGACACTTGGTACATACCAAACTAGTCTAGCCCCACTTTACACTGATGCTAATGCTCCAAACTCTAACTTCGAAATACTTCTCCATAAGGAAGATGATAGACTAGTTAGAGCTCGGTTAAAGTCCAGGTTTGTAAAGAATAAAACCCACGATCTTTGGATTAACTTTGTTCCTTCCGGCGTTGGTGAAACTTCGATTATCGGTTGGTACTGTCTGTGTAAGGCAGGATCGCGTACGCTAGGAATGTGTTCACATATTACATGCGTTATTTGGTTTCTTGGGTTTGCTCGTCACAATCCGCAAGTTTTGAAAAAAAAGAAATCGTTAGGAATTAACTTGCTTGATGCTTGCCAAAGGCGCCAGTTAGCAGCACATATTAGTTCTGACGTCGAAGACAATAGCGATCTTTCATCGGGCTCAGACTATGATTCGGAAATGGATGACTAGTTGATATGCGTTCGTTGCAATGTTTGAATAAAAGAATGGCATTTTATGTTACATTAATGTATTAATTACTAATAGTAATAATTATAGTTTATTGAAGGTTATTTAAGTTGAATCTTGCTTTGTAAATGTTTATATCATGTTTAATTTAATACAATTAAATCGTTTTATTTAAATTGTTATATTGTTTATTCATATCTTTAATTTTAAGTCTAAGTCTGCTTTAAAACAATAATATTACCACCAAAGATCTCTAACAGCGTTGCATCTACAGGGTCTAAGGGGGTGTAGTGTCTGTCTATGAAAAAACTTATGCGATCACTGCTCTGTCTAGGCCAGCATAACTTATAGTTCCTGTGTTTGCGGTACAAATATTTCTCAGTGCTTTCATAATATTTTTAAAAATGAACTAACTACGTTTCATAGCAACAGTGCAGTAAATACCGCCATATCTAAAAACCGTAACCATCGGGTGCTTCATGTTATCATTATGTCACCACAAAATCTTTAACAGGACTATGCTAAAGCTTTACTAAAAGCAATAAATATTTACTTGTTTTATTTATTTAGCCGCAGCCCATACAACAATGATTCTACATGGACAAATAGTAATTGTTCACACTACAATAATAAAATAACATGATAATTGCAGCCTCACCTAATGTTGGTTTATAATTTAAATTTGGGCCCAAAAAGCATAGTTTAGTCAATAGGGTCTGCATAAAGAAATTAGATTAATATTTAATTGTTACTTATAAATTTATTTCTTATAAAATAGATAAGTAGTGGTAAAGTGTAGGTTCTGGCACACATACGACCCCTGCTTTTTAATTTTCACTTATAAATTTATTTCTTATAAAATAAAAATAGAAAATCGTAACGCTTCGCTCAAGGGCTACATTAAATTGAGTCATTTGCAAATTGTTAAAAAATATTCTATTTTAGATTGTGAAATAGTACATTCTAAAGCATATAAAGTAGATCAAGTTAAACTGCGTATAAATATAGATGCTTAAACGGGCAAAGCCCTCAAGGACCAAAGGTTTGATAGTAAAAACATTTACTTACCAGTGCGTTGTATTAAAATGCTTATTCAACCATTAGGAAATAACGTTGGTAGATATTTAACTTATAATGGTTTGAAACCTAGTAAAATGTATCAATATTATGATATTAATATTACTGAAACATAGATAACTAATAAAAGTCTATAAAAATAGTATTTTATTTTGTTTTCAAAGTTGTTGTATGGTTATAATGTTTTATGATAGGATATCATATTTCATTATGCAATTTTGTTATTGTGAAAGTCAAAATATAACACCTATTTCACTCATTTTTATCATTTTGCAATCGTCAGCGTTAGCTGACGCTAATGAACGCTAACGCTAACGAATGCTAACGCTAACAAACGCTAACGCTAACAAACACTAACGCAAACAAACACTAACGCTAACGCTAACGCTAACGAACGCTATCGAACGCTAACGCTAACGAACGCTGACGTTTAAATTTTAGAAATCCGCTAATAAATACTCCTTAAATAAAAAACACTGAAAAAACTAAAAAACTTTTATGAATACTCAAATTTATTTACCGTGCTATTTAACATTGTAAAGGTGATGTGAGGTCTAACTATATTAACGTTTAAATTTTTGAAATCTGCTATAAGATCGCATGTAAACCCAAAAAACTCTGAAAACCCGGTAAACACTAAATAAATACCCGGGCTTTTTATTTTAAACTATGTCATATTTAAGGTCTAACAATCATGTAGAATGTACATATGTAATAATAGTTAAATTCAGGCTTCAAACCTGAAAAACCAAATTTCACTACTATAAATACCCGGGTAGCACAGTTCGCAATAGTCTAGAATTGAAGAGCATATGAAGTTACCCAGGTCACGATATTAAAATATTCCAGGTCATGTACTGAAAGCGTATGACTAATTAAATCCTAAGCTGTGGGTATGTCATAGGACCATTTCACTATTAAACATACTTGGATTTTCTATGGTTGATTGGTAGGATTCAAAATGTTACACCTGGACTCTTTCTGATTCATTTCAATCATTCTGTTACCCATATGGTTTTTTTAATCTTTCTGTGTTAATTTTGTATTCTTGTGAAATTGAAATTTAATTATTGAAAGTTCTACATACTTTGTGAAACGTGTATAATATCCATCTGTTTGATCCAGCTATTGGAAGTATCAATCATCTTTTAAAGCTTTTGAAGGTACGTAAATTTATAGGCTAATAAAATAAAACCATAAGAGATTTAAACAAAAATGTGTGTGTTAAATACAGGGAGTTGATAGGTAATAATTTAAAATTAATTATTTTATTTGCAGCTTTTAACCTTGTTTTGGTTTTGTCCCTCGACTCTGGTTATATTCCTGGGCTATTACTCATTTCTACAAGGTAGATAAATAAATAAGCTACTTAAATAAAACAATAAGAAACCATGAAAAAACATGTAGGTGGTGTGTGTATAGAGATCATGTATATTAAACTATTGTTTTGATGATTTGTTAGCCTTTAACTGTTTTTTGGACTTGTCCCTCGAGTCTGGTTATATTCCTGGACTATTATCTATTTTTAAAAGGTACTTATATTTATTAGTTACTAAAATAAAACCATTAGAGATTATATTAAAAATGTGTGTGTTAAATACAGGGAGTTGATAGGTAATAATTTAAAATTAATTATTTTATTTGCAGCTTTTAACCGTGTTTTAGTATTGTCCCTCGAGTCTGGTTATATTTCTGGACTATTATTCATTTCTACAAGGTAGATAAATAAATAGGCTACTTAAATGAAACAATAAGAAATGATAATAAATTGTGTAGGTAATGTGAGTATAGAGATTATGTGTAACAAAATATTTTTTTTAATGATGTTTCTAGTTTCAAGCTCAGTTACCATTTCAAATTGAAGCTACATAACTTTCTACCATTACCAATAAGATTGGGACGTCTTGAAAACTGTTGGAATTATTTAATTTCACCATCTTCATAAAAGAAATTACCTAAGAGAAAACACCGCCGACAATAATTGTCTTAAAAAAAGGATCAGTCAAACACATCTTCCAGCTTTTCATTCAACCCTGTATCGTGACGTAAGAAATATTCACAACCTCATATAGAAGTTACCCGACAGTTTATTTCACAAGTTATCTGACCTTCTAATGTTTGTCGGAAATTAAAAAAAGATTAGTTTTTACCAACAGTTAAAGTCTAAATTGCTTTAATACTTTTAAATTTACATTTATTATTCGAATTATGATTTAACAAGTTACGCAACCTTGTCGGGAAATAAAAAAGATTAGTTTTTACCAACAGTTATATTCTCTAATTAATATAATACTTTTAAATTAGTTAGTAAATTATCAAGTAACCGACGTCTACTTTTATGGCAGAAATTAAAAAAGATTCTGAAAAGAACTCAAAGAGATTCAAAAAAATATCCTTCTAGGGATTACAAAACAAAACAAAACAAAACCTTTTAAACAATTAAAAAATTTTTTACTATACTATTAACTACGTATTAAAGCCTACGTTCTCATTATAAGTTACTGTCATTTGTAATTAATAAGGACAGTATACTGTAATAACCAGTTCTGTTACAGACCTAATTACATACAAATAACAGTAAATAGAAATAATAATTCTATTTTAAATCTAAGTACTACTATTAAATTCTACTAAATTCAAACTTAAAAAGTTTGAAGTCATCTCAATCAATCTGTACTTTCTTGTTTTTAATATTTAAAAATCGACGGTTTCCAAACAATTAACTAAGTAATTAAAGCTTAAGTTCTCATTATAAGTAACTGTCATTTGTAATTAATTAGGACAGTATACTGCAATAACCAGTTCTGTTGCAGACCTAATTACATACAACTAACAGTAATTTGAATTAATAATACTATTTTTGATCTAAGTACTACTCCTATTTGATGTAACTAAATTTAAACTTATAAAGTTTAAAGCTATTTCAATTAATCCTTACCCACTTATTTTCAATAATTCAAATTTTAATTTCATTTAAACACATTAAAGTGTTTTATTTTATCCTTTGCTTATTTGGTTACTACAATGGTAGACCAAATTAATGTTTCAAGGAGTAAGTCAGAAGCACCACGTAGGTTTGTGGCTCATACTTTGAAACATATTGATGTTAACCTTAAGTATATACTTAAGGTTAATAAAATTTCGACAAAATCAATAAGAGACCAACTTTTGGCTCAAAAGTTTGTTTTTGTACAAACCTTTGAAGACGGAAATAATATAGATGAGGAAGGTATTAAACCTCCTCGTTTTATTACACGTGTGTCCAGTAATCATAGTAAACCTATGATTAATCTACGAAAAAAAAAAAAAAAATGAAGATACTTGTGAAGAACCATGGCTCTATGAATTGTCAAGTAGGTTTATACGGAGCATTATTGCGTTATAAAAGCGTTTAACATTGACAATGTCTATGGTTCTTCACGGTACTAAATATGTTGCAATAGATGAAATAGAAAACAAAGGAAAATTTAGTTTTTTTGTTTTTATAGACAATCCGCTAGTAGCTCCATTTATTCTACTCAACAGTGAGTTTAGTGATATGCTATATTATATTCAAATATGGTTTAATGAAAGTAGTTCACAAGTTGACCAACCGTGGGGTAGTTACATTAATACTCCAGATGTAGTGCAGTCGTGTGCTAAATGGCCCAAAGGTTATAGTAAGGGGTTTCAAGAACCTGATAAAAATGCGACCTTCGAGGATACCCTCGGAAACTTTGTTTATTATCATCTTGATTCTTTTATTAAAGGTGACTTAAAAAACATTGTTAAGGTCACAGAAGATACATTGATATTAGAGTTACAAGAACTACCCTATGTTTTCATTCAAATCCATCGAGGAGTTGAGTGTGAGCATCTTATTTATGACATCCGTCTAGGTAGTAACAATAAGGCTACGTTCACTTCTTTAGAAGTTATAGGGTTTGGGGATAGAGATGGGTCTGAAAATTCATTATGGTATGAATTAAAAAATAACTCACCAGACGACATTAGTGTATTGGACTAACTTCTTAAATCCCTAAACTACAGGATATATTTGCAAGGATCTCATTTATGTCATAAAGATGATCATTTGTATTATTTTGTTTTAATTAAAGGTATAATACAGGATAATGAGGAAGTAGTTTACACAAAACAGACACATATATTTTACCTTCCAATGCAAGGTTGTAATACAACGATGCGTAGTTATGCCGACACAGGACGTAGGCAAGCAGAAGATTGTGATAATATTGGTAATTTGTTAAATATAAAACCATTACTAACATCAAAAATAACTAATATAGAAGATGTTACTGCTTTAGAAAATTCAGTAAAGAACATTGCATTAGCAGACGTGAAAGACAAAATATAACAACCATCTATTGAGTTACCCACGTTTAAATTACCTACAGCTGAAATAGAAGCTGTAGAACGAGATGATGCTATTGAACCTACAGTAGGTTCAGTAGTTATTGCGTTACCTGAGTTAGAATCTCCTACACCTGCTGAATTTATAGAATCAGTAGAACGAGATAATGCTATCAAAGATCCTGAACCAAAAGTAAGTTCAGTAGTTTTAACTGGTCTTACTGATTCTGTTTTAGAACCCGACACCTTGATTCAGAAGCAAGGTGCTGAGATGCAAAAAATGATAGGTGAACTTATACTTCATAATCAATGTTTTCTTGATTTTAAAAATGACTTCAAGCACCTTGATCATAAAGTTTGTAATATAGAATTAAATTATCCTAATTTTGAGGAACATATTTAAAAATATAGTAACTTAGAAAACAAAATTGAACAGGACATTTGCAATGTTAAGTTGCAAAATGAACAATTTTGTGTTGCTCAAATAGTTTCATTAGAAAATAAAATCAAGCAGATAACTACTGCTCAGGAGAATCAGTCTAAAGTAAATGTTTTTAATAGTAAATTTGATACAGGTAAATATTTCAATATTAAAATAAATAACTTAGAAGAGCAGTTGCAACAAGAAGCATATAATTATGCTAGACCTATTTAGGATTATGAAATAAAATTCATAAATTTTGAACTGAAATATGCTAGACTTGTTCAAGATATTGAATTTAATATCACAAATCGTGATGATAAATATATCCAAATGATCGAGGATAATGAATTGAAGTTTAGAAATGTTGAACAACAGTATGCTCGACTTATTCAGGATTAAAAATTTGAATTCAAAAATATCGGAGCAGCAAATGCTGCTTTTTAAATTAACTAGAAAAACAAGTTTAAGGAATTCCAAAATAAGTGTACTATTTTAAAATCTCATTCTTAAAAACTTACAGATCTAGAAAACGAAAATAAAAATAAATTTACTATTATAGAAACTAATTACAAGGAATCAAAAACTCAATTTGCTATTTTAGAATCTAAGTTACAAGTGCAAGAAACTAAACTTAGAGATATAGAAATTAACTTCAAGTGTGTAAAAGATAAATGTACTACTTTAGAAAAAATTCAAGAAAATAAAAACAGGCAATTACAAAATAAATTTGCTATTGTAGAATCTAAATTACAAGTGCAAGAAGCTCAAATTACAGATTACGATAATAACGTTGATAGTGATAAGGATATTGAAATAATACATTTAGAATCACAAATACGTTTAATGCAAGAAATACGAAATGAAGGTTACCGCGAAATAAATACTTTAAACCTAAACATCAGTGAGAATGATAACATATATAAAACTCGGATAGCACAAAGACAGCAAGAATTTGATTATGTTATGACTGAAAAAAATAAAGAAATTGACAAATTAAAACTATAGATGCAGCGTTATCAAGAAATAGAAACCAATAGAAGTCAAGAAGTAGAAAACACTAGTAGTGAAGAAATAGAGAAAAACATGGTAGTTAGTTCACTGCCTATAAGTCCTTGTCGAGCTCGACGAGTTGACCGTTCTAGATCTCCAGTTGATCAACGGGTAAGGGAAAATTTAATAGAACGTAGACCTAGCATATTAATCCTATCTAACGTTTCAATTCATAGTCATTCGAGCAGCTCAAGTAGTCTAAGTACTCCAACACCTTGTGTTGGACGAGTAATGAGGACGATAAGTATTTCAAGTTCTACAGGTAGTTCGAGGTCTTCAAGTTTTAGTAGCCTATCTTCAACTTCTTCACCAAATACTCAAATTTCTGCGAACTGTATAGTTTGTAAAAAAGCTTTACTACGACCATGTCCTAAACTTCCTAAACTAGTTCGGGATGTTTTACACATAGTATTTATACCATATGTAGAACTGACTTCTTTAACATTAAAAAATTTAACTCAAAAAACAATATATTGAACACTAGTGTGATTAATTGTCCTAAAAAAGGATGTAAATAACAGGTAGTAAAATGGAGAAACTTGTCCTGAACGAATCAGATCATATTCGTTAAATGTTTAGGGCAAACTGTAGTTATTGCATTAATAAATTATTAACTAGCTGTATTCGTTTAGACTCTAATAGCTGTAAGGATCATTTGATACATACCTGTTGTAAAAAGTACTATACTAAAGATAACAAGCCTGATGAAAATAATAAAATTAAGTGTCCGTATTGCAATCAAAGAGGCAAATTTGTAAAGCATGGTGTTTATTAGGTGAATTGTAACTGCAGTTGTAGTTTTGTTAGATTTAACAGTGACTAGGTCACCATCATGAGCGGGGCATAGGACCCTGTTAGGTTGAAACGGAGGCAATAGGTCTCCTTAAAGAGCGGGGGCGTAAGACCCCGTTAGGTTAAGCTAGGTTAAGTTAGGTTAAGTTTAGGTTAAGTTTAGGTTAAGTGAGGATAAGTTTAGGTTAAGTTAGGCTAAGTTAGGTTAAGTTAGGGTAAGTTAGGGTAAGTTAGGTTAAGTTTAGGTTAAGTTTAGGTTATGATTTTAGTTTTAAGTTTTTGCATCTAATTAACAACAGCCTGTAGCATTTTCATTCTCATGGGCATTACGGCTGTTGTTTTTTTATAAACTTGCATACAAAATCGACGCCTGGTTACCCGTGGTAACGTTACTATGCCCGATTTTTCCATTTTTAGTACCATTTAACACTAAAATCAAATATTTTTAATTTGAAATGTTCATACAATGATAAAACAGTGAATTTATCCCTATATATGAGTGACCGTTAAAAATAAATGGTTCTTTTTAAGTATTGTGGTGGGCGAGTGTCGTCTGTGTCCCAAAACATACACTTTACCACTACTAAAACTAAAGAAGTAACTAAACAGAGTCTGGATCACAGTTTACCTCCAGGTGTAGTACTCTTTCTAATTCTAATAACAATTACTTTCATAAAATGCTTATTAAGGATTTACGCAAATGACTGTAGGAGTTGGTCAGCAGCGTCCCCGTCTGCAACATCAGGCAACATGTTTTTTAGTGTATACTCAGGGATACTTTTATTTATAATAATAATTTATACATCTGGTCAATTTAACCGAAATTCATACAACCAGACTCAACCAGTCACTGTGGGTGAGGAAATAGGAGGCTACCGCGTTAGATCGTCTCGGTATTTGTACCGTTTCACCTATCCCCGTCCCCTCCTCCACATTAAAGTCTCATTTCCTAGGCCCCTACAGTAAGTAGTGGTCACTAAGGAGCACCGAAGGAGATTGGGTTTCAATCAACCATCCAGTGACGTTTACCGTACAACAACGAGCCGTAAACGATTAGCAGTGGCAGAGGATCGAAGCCTGGTCTGAGGCTGTCAATTTCGTTACAGTCTGCAGTGCTAACCGCTCACCCAAGCACGCCTGCTGGATACTTTTATTACGTGAATTCTATTACTTTATGTTACACTAAGCTGCGCCAAACTCCCACTCGTTCCATATGCATAACTATGTTCTATTCAGAATTTATTGCATTGAAAATTTCAGTTTTAGTCTTGTTGCTGCTCAGCATCCAAACGACTCGGACCACTGGACTTGCTTCTACTCTGGTTCCCGATGATGTCTGGAAACTCTTTATGAACTGGTACAGACGACGACACTTAATTGACAAATAAACTGAGGGACAGAAAATTTTTGCAGACTTGGACTCTGGACGCTGAAAACTTCTAATTGGCCTGCTGAAACTTTGGACCCCAATTGGAGCTGACGAACTGGAAACTTACAACTTGTCACCTAGATCTGGATGGAAAAGTGGAATTAAAATTGAGACTTAGACTCTGAACGCTGAAATTTTCAATCAACCTGCTGAAACTTTGGAGCTGACGAACTAGAAAATATTCTACAATCTTAGCACTTAGTCCTATTTGAAATAGCTTGTCCAACAATAGTGTGTAGTTTATTGAGTCAAAAGCCCGCTTATAGACAACAAAAATTGCAAATACTTTTCTACCCGGGATTTTGATATGATTGTGGATAATTCCTGTCAAGGAGATTATTTGATTTAAACAGGACCTATTTCTTTGAAAGCCAGCTTGCAACTCTGGGAGTACCTTACACTTATTTGCCAACTTTGTTATTCTTGCTAGCAAGATTTGATTAAAGAGTTTGGTGACACAACTCATTAACGCTATTCCTCTTTAATTTTCCGGATTATTGTGGTCTCCTTTTTTATAAATTGTAACCAATTCTATTTAGGACCAGGAGTCAGGGCATTTTTCCTAAGGTAATACTTTGTTGAATAAAAATAGTACATAGTTTTTCATTTTTCTGTCATTGCTCTCAGGCATTTATTTGATATGCTATCTAATCCTAGGCTTTTATTGTACTTAAGCTTGTTGATAGCTCGATCCAGTTCCCATAGTTGTATTTCTGTATCTATCTCAGGGTCCTCTACTCTATAGTAGTTGGTTTGTTTTGTGTTTTTTTCTGGCATAATTGATTTGTAGAAGCTTTTCCATCTAGAAGCGTAAATTTTCCTAATTATTTCAGAGTTTCTACTTTTAAATAGCTTTAATGTCTCCCAGAATTGTGCTGCCGTTTTTACATTTGCTAATTGATTCCTTAATTCCTTATTATAATTATGTTTCTTTTATATCTTACATAGTTTCCTAAAGTTAACTTTGGCTTTATTAAATTATTCATATGTACCATATTGAAATTGTGACTGTTTACATCTAATTCTACATGACTTTACCAGTTGTTTAGATTGCTTACATTCGTAATCAAACCACGGTTTGTTTTTAAAAACTTTAACTAGTATACGATTACAGACTAGTTTGTGGTTCCTTGAAGTTTCAACTATGGCTAAGACTAAGTTGATATTTAGTTTTTTAATTGAAGTATTATTATATTGTGGTTGAGTGTGTCCTTTTTTGACGAAAAACCGTTTATCTTCTTTTATTAATCTCACCTTTATCCTGCTATTACTATTGGAGCAGTATCTTTAACTCTGCTAGCAGAGAGGGTTACCATAATTTGAATGTGAATTGATGTAAATACGTCTATACATTTAAATGATTTAACTCTATTAATAATATTAGAGTGTATTAAGCAGTTGTCTTATACTGATTTTGCCCTTGGGTTCAAAAACGTATAGTAACCTTGAATGTCTGGCTTTACTCTTCCACTTAGGATTGCAAGAGAACAACAAGGCAGCAGGGTTCGCACCACCGTCCTGAGAAATTCAGGTTTTCATAAGTGTGGTTCCAGTAACTACAATGCCGTCTATGTCTCCATCATTGCCAGTTTTAGCATTGAGATCCCCTCCAAGGATTATATTAGCTCTCAGTAAAGGTGGTTGCCTCTTCATTGCCTTGCAGAGTTCTGTAATGAAAATAGAAATATCACAAGCAATTGGGTTGACATACACATTTCTAACCACAAGTAGTTTTATTGATTGTAAATTAAATAATATAATTAGAATATTATTTTTGTCGTACAATATTTTATTCATTATAAACTTAATTTTATTAGCCAATATACCTACGCCATTTGAGGCTTGCCCAACCTTATTTAATCTGCTAGCAGGTAAATGTGTGTACTTAGAGTGACTAAAGTTATTACCTAACAACAATTTATCAGACTTCTTCATTTATCTTCTTCTTCATCCCCTTTATATAACTCTAATAAATTCTGTATACCATGGACATTCTAGTAAATAATTGAAATCGGTGCGTTCTTTGTGAAATTTTTGTATGAGCCAAGTTCCTAATTCAGCTAAACTAGTTGAGTCCCGTTGCTTTTATATTTCTTGCCGTCCACGTTGATTCCTTATCGCCCAAAGTATTTTACTGTTGATAAGGGTTGCTTTTTCTTTGCTTTTTAGTACATTTCGGTTGTGTGTTTCTGTAATAGTTCGTCTTCTTTGCTAAGGCATTGGTGGATGTGCACTTCGTTCATTGAGTTCTTCAGCTTAGACTTACTATTCAAGATCAAAGAAACATGCAATATTTCCCTTTTTTAACAAACAGTAGCAAAGGTTTTCCCTCTTTTAACCTTTAGCTATTCTGGCTTCCAGTATTCTAATTGTTTCTAGACCGAGCTTTGTTTTAAGGGGGGCTACGGACTCTTCTTTTGCAGTCTTTTTAACTTAGAGACCGGATATCATAATTTCTGTTCTTCAGTTGGCACTAGTAACTTGTTGGGTTGTCTTTGCTATTTCTTCCTCGATTTTGATTAGTTGACTCTAAATTTTCATTCCAGTGCACCCAGCTTTCCGTCTATCAAACTTTTAAATTGAGTCATTTGTCAATTTATTTCTGATATAAATGACTGGTGGTTTGTCTGCAGCTGTAGGGAGATACTTTTGAAAACTTCTGTTATTTTTTGCGCCAGAGCGTTAAGTTGGTTGGAAATTTGTTGATTTAAAAAGTTGGAAAGTTGTTCTTGATCTTCTATATTTCACTCCTATTCAAAATAAATGTGTGTGCTAGTATCTTTTAGCTTTTATTTTAACAGACATGGAATATACATGGCCTTTGGCCTACGTATGAAAGAAGTCAAGAACTTAGCTTTTAGTCGTTAGAGTTGATCCTGTGATTGTAGTGATTAAGCGTTGTTTCTTACGAGCAAACGTTAAGACCTGATTCTCTGAGATTTGAACCAAATGTAGTTAGTCGAATTAAGCATCGTTAGTATAGTCTAGGAATACCCAAACTTGATTCGCATATGAATGTTTACTATTTTTAAAAAATTTAAAACAAAATTTAAAATGCCTCAAATTTTAAAACTGGTTTTTCTTATGGCCTTTAACATGGCAATTTTTGAAAAACACGGGGTACAGTTTGGATTTTTTTTGTATTTGTCAAAAAAATAGAAATATAGTTTTTGTAATGCTATTTCATTACCTACATGCTTAAACATGTTTGATATTGCTTTGAATGCAAACGGTACTATCTACAGTCCCTTTGCATCACTTTTAGAAAACCAGTTTTAAAATTTGAGGCATTTTAAATTTTGTTTTAAATTTTTTAAAAATAGTAAACATTCATATGCGAATTAAGTTTGGGTATTCCTAGACTATATTAACGATGCTTAATTCGACTAACTACATTTGGTTCAAATTTCAGAGAATCAGGTCTTGCCGTTTGCTCGTTAGTCTTGTCCGCTTGCGGCGTGATAGAATTTTGTGATCTCGTAATAAATATACTAGTATATGTGTTTTTATCCTGCTTCAGCACTATTTATTTTAATTGGTGTAAAAACAAGTAACAATTGATATATTACTAGGTTAAAAATTAAAAATTCTTAAAAATTTTATGAAAAAAATCACGAACTCAGATGATTAAGTTGTTTGCTTCTTGAGCTCTAGACGGCTCGTCAGAATAGAAAAATCGTAGTTATATAAATTAAATTTGTAATTGCCCTACTTTTTGCAAAAATGCATTATGCAAAGTCAAATATTACATATAAAATGATATTTCAAGGTAATTTGAGGTAATTACAAGTCAAGCATAAAATGTTTCGTCAAAAAGTTATGCAAACACTTTGAGCTCCACAGAGTAGACCTAAATCGCAATAAGTGCATGTACTACATTTGTATTTATGTATAGAAAACGGTGTTTAAAATTAATTTGAAATGATAAGTGTATGACTGTGACAAATTTTGATGGCTGGCAATTAAAACAATATTTAAGCTCTGCAGTATAGTATATTTAATAATGAATACGATGACGAACGGATAATATCTAAAAACCCACAAGTTATCATCCTCGAATGCTATTTTAAACTACATAACCATACAGTAACAGTGTAAATCTCACAGCTATACTCAACTCTATTTCATAGATCTTGTTAAAAGATTCTGAACAATTAGATAAAGAATTTTGGAATTAGATTTGAGCCCAAAAGATTTATATAGTGATTATAATAGGAAGTACTACAAAACTGCGTTCAATAAATGACACTTTGTCATTCTCTGTAAAAGAAGATAGTTGTCCTACAAACTACAAAATCAGCAGAAAGCCCCATCTGGACTCAAACCATTTACGTCTTTATCTTTCGGCTATTAAAAAGACTACAGAGGATGTTATCAAAATATTCAAACTGACTGTTACATCTATAAATAAAGAGTTATTTTGGCAAAACCGGTTAAGTCCATCAAAGCACATTTTACAGCAACAACAAAAAACAAATAAATGATGACAGGTTGAGTTTTTGTAACTCAATTATTTTCTACGGGTACTGCGTCTAAGAAAGCGTAATTACACGTAGTTTCCTTATACTAGCCTGACTTTTAAATGTTTAAGAACATTTCGAAAAATGTAAATTTGTGGACTTTTTTTGTGATTCGATTTTAATGAAACTAAACTTTTTTTAAAACTTTTTATCTTTCTTTGCATAAAAAGATTAACGCACATCAATTGTCTTTTACAAACTACAAAAACTCTCAACAACAGAATTTAAATCATAAATACAGGTTTAAGGTGGATTTGCAAAAAATAATTTAATAGACTGATCCCGTTTTGCCGAAAAACGAAATTTGAGCTATTCTTTAACATTGCTTTTGTTGAACTTTGACAATACTTTCCTTAAATACTTGACCTATTCTGGAATGGTATGTGTGTTCAAAGCATGATTAGCCACGGCAATATACTTTCCTTAATCATTTAAGAAACTCCCAACCCAATTATGCAATTTATATAGTATTTTTGCAATAAAATACAACTCTGCATGATAACAACGGAATAAATTATGCAAATCACAAGAAGCTTTTTCACGAAAAACTTATAACTAGAGAAAACATAGGAATCATATTCCGTATACCGTGCAGTAATCACCTGATTACGTAATCAATTTTGCCGATTAATTTTAGTGAAGGTAAGGATTTATTAGCTTAGCCAACTGAATAAATCACTTATATGCTAAAGGAACAATTAGAAATAGCTGATAAGATATAAGGATAGACAACTTATTACCCTCAAACATTTTATTTATGTCTTGCCCAGGCAAAAAAGAATAAAATGTGAACTGTAGATTGCATAATTAAAACAAAAGCGATAAAAGACAGTACAAACTTGTTTAACAAGATATCGTTTGACTAAAATGTAGTAGGATCATGCGCTTGAGAAAACTAGTTTAATTGGGCAGTAATTTGGAAGAACTCAACTACGACAACCAACAAAAGCTCTAAAAACGCCTTAATATAGTGGCGTCTTGAACTGATCAGCTTAGCGTAAATAATTCTAGAAGGCAACATGAGCTATAAACACTCGTCTTTGTTCTTTATTACCTGCCAACAAAACAAATGAAGTTAACAGTATAATTTCGGAGTTTCCTAAGTAAACCTAGGTAATTGCTGTTTTAAGTAGCTGTCTTAATATGTTATTCGATAACGAACCTTAAAACGTTTTTTTATTGCCAGCAATAACAAGTATCAATTTTCTTTTATTTACACTCATAGTTGCTAAAGTAGAAACAAAATACTTGGATTATATTCTTGAAAGCTACAAAATTATTATTCGTTGAAAAAAGAAACCATCCTTGATTTAAGGCGGGTGTTAACTGTCCATATATTTGCAGTTCACATTTCAATATTAGCAAATCACACACACACAGGAACATAGCTCAGCTTCATTCAAGATGCAATAAATTATATAAGATCATGGAGAGAGTGAGATAATAAGTGAAGATGAGGAGAGATGGCAAAAAAGCCTCCTCAATTAGCAATAGTAGGAAGTATGAGTGTTAACATATACATAGCATAGTAAGAAGAGTGTTATAAATTATAAATCTTTCACAGTTATTCATTATCCGTAATTAAGGATGAACTTGAAATGCAATAAGGCAATAATGGTGATCTTATATTATTGTTAATAATATAGACCATCCATTTCTTAGCAATACTTATTATAATACTATTATTGGCAATATTTATGTGAAATTTACAGTTAAATTCACCAAGAGAGAAGTATGCTGACACTTCGTTTCTCATTTATTTACCTATTGGTTTATTGTTGAAATAATGTGCAACAATGCATTTCTTTGCAATGTCATCGTTCATTCCGTAAGCATATTGAGGATCTTCTATCCTAGTGTGTCAAGTTTTTACGCAACTTGTTATTGCCACTCAGCTCATTGTGCTGTGAGTGGGAATTATTCTTTCTGTAATACAGGATGCTTTATTGGAACTTTGATTTATACAATTGTATGAACATACGCGGCTCAGCATGAGCTCATATCATTTGGAATTAGTCATCTAATAACATTCTTTTACAAAAAAAACAATTTCTACATTTCAAGTATGTGAGAAATTGTTATCATTTCATAAACAACTACATTACTTAATGTATACAAAATCAAATGTTAAAGCTTTAGTTTAAGCAAACCAGTACTAAACACATACAGTAGTCTTGGAGAACTCAAAAGCGTAAGCAGTAGAATTTATTTTGTCCATAGCCTTTCGACTGAGTTCCACTTTATTTTCATACTTCTCCATGGATTTGCACCAAACCATAATATATCTTCAAGTTTTACCCAGGTGAATTTGAATATTATATTTATTACGATATTAGCACGGCTGAAATAGGAGATTGTTGTTAGCACGGCTAAGTATCAAGCCAAAGTTTTCACACTGTAGGTTAGGTAGGAAACGTAGAATAATTGGAGACCGGACTGCTACAATTACACAAAAGGGTCCACGCCTAAGGTTTTTACAGGAACTAGGAAGACTGTCAAAGTTGTTAAAGTTCAGTTTGACGTCTTAAGAAACCTCAACATATTGAGTAAATTCTCTTGCTAAGCAGTTTAAACATTTCAAGTCCATAAAACGTGCTACGGTTTGCAACTACCTTTTAAATTAATAAAAATAAAAACAATTACCATAAACGATTACTTTTTGTTGAAAAATTTGACAAAGATAGACAGTCCGTCTACTCCCAAAGATAATAGGCACCTAGACATATCAGAGTAGGGCTTATAGAGAATTCAAAGCAATTTGTAACCGAAAAAAAGAAGCAATACCTCTAAAGCTCCACTCGCCAAACCAAAATAGAAGCAATCCTGCTGAACTTCCTGCATTAGAAGGCAATAGGCAATAACGCTAAAAAGAAGAGGCAATACCACTAAACTTCCTGCAGTACTATCACCCGGAGCAAAAAGGCAATACCGCAAAACTTTCCTCTGTACTAACTCTTGAAAAGAAGAGGCAATACCGCCGAACTTTCACCAATATAGCCGTAGATAAGAGGCAATACCGCCGAAACTTCTGCAGATTTACTTATTGACGAGATGTGCAATACCGCCGTACCTCCTACAAAACGTTGTTGACCACAAAGAAGAGGCAATACTGCTGAACTTTCCACATGAAGCTTGCACAAGTTAATGTCAGTTGCTAGAAAAGTAGACATTTCAGAATTATTTAACAGTTTTAAGATATTAGAGAGTTGCGAAAAATTGATTGAACATCACGCCAAACTACTTGGACTCAAATATACCATATAACAGTCCGAGGCAGACGTACAGGCAAAATCTCACTCCCCTGGGGAAGAAACGTAAAGATTATAGAAATTTTTGACAGATTTGACGCGTATTACAAAATACAATTCAATAGACAAATTCAACAAGATAAAATCCTAGACATACAAATTGCTGAATTTTGTTCCTGATATAAAACCTATGACGAGAGAAAACTGCCAACCGCCAAAATACACTAGAACACAACCCCCAATTGGCTCCATCTCAGGGAACGCAAATCCCGAAAATCTAAATCCAAACTTTGTTAATCAGAATCAGGACAAACATAACCGCCACCAGGACGATCAAAATAACCTTCAACAGGACGGACAGAATAACAGATATCAGGACAATCAAGACGGTCGAGACCGAAATAAAGATCAACAAAACACTTATCCACACGGAGAACACGACGAAAATAAAAATGAAGAAATAACATATTTCGATCCTTCTACCGTAGCAGCGGTGCATCACTAGACACCAAAAATTACTTTTGGAAAATTAACGCAATACAACGTGTATGCAATATGGAAGTCAAAGGTTTAAATGAGCTTATGACAAATAACGCTATGAAATAGTACTGCAGGTCAAGCCAGACCACAGAGAAGCCTACTCCACACCCTATCATCTAGGGAGCCTTTATTACAATAGGATTTCACGTCAAAGCAGTATCCAACTTACAACAGAACCCTACCAAGTCACCCTTAGGAGGGGCGAGCAATACTCAGAATTCTCATTTGCTTAGAACTGCTCAGCAGTTGGATGCACGGAGGATAGGATCGGCTTTGAAACCGAATCCATTCGCTCGTGATCGACTTACTTTACAGAAACTAAAACAAAAAGAATGTTTCTACAGTCCACCAACCTAGTAAGAAAGGAGAAGAGGAGCAGTCGGATACTGCCCCACTTAGTATAATCTATGCGCACAAAATTGTGGACATAATTACTACCTCAGGAGATGTGAAGATTGCACTCAAAATTATCAAGAATATATGGACCGCAAATGCCGTCCAATACCCAAGAAAGACATCGATCGGGAAAACATCGATCATGATATTCGTCCAAACCCCAAGAAAACCGCACCTTAGCCTGGACCATCGTTTCAGAGTCCAGCCCGCGTACACGACAGAATACAAATTCGAAAGCCTGCCCCAGGAGGTAGCCACATCAGAAACAGCTTATTTAGCCAACTACAAGTATACTCGAGCAGCAACAGACAGTTCCGAAATTGAATATGACAATTACACACCAGTCAAGGAGCACTTTGTATGGCCCTGTAATACTGGAGCTTTCATGCATTTATGCAGAAGGAAAGAATGGTTTACATCCTATGAACCATTTCTAGACGGACCACGTCCTGTCAGGACCAGTGTTAAGCTCTTGACAGGGAACCTAATCGTAGTTAGTATTGATAGCTTGGCTAGTTATGGTATATAGTAAAATACGGGTGACTGTATGAATGAACGAACGAATGAAATGTAATGAGTGCAGTATGTAGTATGTAGAATACAGTAGTAGTTGGTAGTTGATTTATTGTGTATCTTGCTATGGCAAGTAGTTAGTAGTTCGTTGAGTAGTTTTACTGCACTAGTTAGCTCAGTGCACAATTCCCACTAAGGCTAACTATTGTTTACACTTTTAACGCTGAGCGCTACTCATAACAATATTATACATAGATTCATGATCTGGTATGCACCATATCAGAACACTCCCGCCTCATAAAAACGGAACGCTATTACATCTTTAATGTCTACTGGTACCTAAATATAAACGGTAAACTATACCGCATTCATGTATAGACTAATAATTAGTGCTAAAATTGCATGTCAATTTAAATTGCAGACCTTGCAATAAATCGAAGACATTTTCTAGCTGTATAATATTGCACTAATTAAATACACATACAAAATAACATGTAGAATTACATACATAACATTCATACTTTCCAATTGACGATCGTGGACGGAGCCAAGACGGATTCCAGACCATCCCCCATCCCCCAATATGTCGGACATTTGGAGGAGTACAAAATCAAGGTAGGTATCAAAACATTCAAAAAACTTTTGCGCACCTGCTATTATAAATAAAATTTCCAAAATAATTTTTTCAAAAATGTTACATAAGTTTTAAAATTGGTATATACGAGTTTTTAAATTACAAGTGAGGGCCAAATGGCTCATTCTAAAGATACTGCCCCGAATTACTTTTCTGTGAAGGAATTTAACTCGCAGACAATTCAAGCGTGGAATCAATGGGATCCGGAACAGTGGTAGTCTCAGCCTTTAATGGTCACAGCTGGAAACCACAAGAACGGGATGATGTTTGGTACCTACCAATATCAGCAAATCTATTTACAGGCTCCTCAGCATGCATGGACATGAATCTGGAATTCATGGGTGGAAATGAAGATATCAATTTCTATTGAAGTCACAATTAGAATAGAGAGCCTCTTAAAAGACTAATATTCCAAGAAATTATGGTTTGACAAGAGGTTAAAAATTCCCGACATCTCACTATGATGTTCAAGCCTTCTAACAAATTACCCATAGCTATGTTAGCTAAAGAGATAGTGCTGGGCGCAGTTCAACGCTGGCACGATAGAATGGGACATATTGGTCACATATATATAGCAAAGATATATATATATATATAATATATAATAATATATATAATAATATATATATAATATAAGCAACGCAGGCGTTAAAATAATGAAAGGTCAAATTTGGGAGGGAAAGACATAGATCAGAATATTCGTAGGATATGTGAAACACAATCAGAAATTCAAATTATATAATGTCAAAACCAAGAAATACTTCTATGGCAGACACGCAGATTTCTTTGATGCCTGTTTTCATGAGAGACCACCCTTGTCACACCTATACCGGGATAATATGTGGTATATATCTCACAAGAAAAAGAATAAAAGAACTGAAGAATAAGCGCACATATTGGAGAATTCAAAAGGACACTCATCCACAAAAGAGATGTCAATATAAATAAAATAAAATTGACAACAAACCATATTCGGACGACTCGGAACGAGTTCTAAAATATACAAGTGACAACACTGATAAAGATGACAATGTCAACGCTACGATCATTCAACCAAGCCTTAGACAGCCACAGTTTAGAGAGAACAATTCAGAGACTTAAGACACAGATGAAAGTGAAACAGAAGCCTCAAACGAGCATAAAAAGGAACTTGAAGTCTCACGCGAAAATAATTCTCGCCCAAAAGACATGGATCTAGAAGACATGGATCCAGACGACCAAGGCAAGCCGTTTTCCAAACCTGAGCAATCACAGAGTGAAACGCAAAGTATCAAAAATGAACAACACTATGATCAACTCGATACTACATTCCTAGAACTTAATAAGTTCAATTAAAGAATACATGAAGATGGATTTGTATCTTCCACGTATATTATACGGAACAACTAAAAACTAATTGTTCAGTTACAAAGAAGGAAAAAGTCGCAGTACCAGAAGTGAAAAGTGACTTAAACGAGAAAATTTCAGAGAAGCATATGTTTGCAGTAAGCAAGCTACCTGGACAAATTCTGAAGACGCGCTTACCAGAAGCCTCAGAGAAGAAACTTATACTTCACCACATACCAGTGTTCATACCTGCCAATTACGAGCAAGCATTAGCCTTAGTGAACAAGAATTACTGAATAGAAGCAATAAATAAAGAATTCAAATCACTTGTCAGCACTGGAACTTGGAAGTTAGTTGACAGACCCAAGACAAGATACATAATCCTCTGCATGTGGATTTATGGTTCTAAGCCTAGTGGAGACCGTTAATAAGCCCGACTTGTAGAACTATTCAACAACCAAATTAAATTGATTATACAGATACGTTTGCCCCCCCCCCCCCCACCCCCCACCGCAAAATATGAAATCTTTACACTCATGCTCACCGACGCTGAAATAAATAAGAAGTACATCACGCAGCTATAGGTTAACACTGCTTTTCTACACGCCGAACTAGAAAAAGAAGTCTATATGCACCAGCCTCAAGGTTTTAAGGAAGGCAATAATAAAGTCTGCACACTTGTCAAGTCCCTATACGGACTAGTCTAAGAAACGTTTACAAGAAAGTACGGAAATTCATGCTATCCAATGGATAAAGACACAGTGACTATGACATGTGCCTCTATATTCTCAGATACACAGATTAGAATGAAGAAGAACACACTAAATACATTTGTTGGTATGTAGATGACAGCCTAGCCTCATCCACTCACAGATACGACATGGATGAACTCATACGATTATTGAAGACTAGATGATTACTAAATCAAATGAAGTTTCAAAATTCCTAGGAATTAACATACGCATAACAGAAAAGTACGTCCAAATCAATCAAGTGACCAAGATCACAGAATTGAAATTGAAATTCCAGCAGAATAGGAATTAATAGCAAGGTTACCACACCTATAAGAAAAGGTTACAACCGACAGAAGAATGATGTGGAAGTACTACATGAAAATCTACCTTTTCAGTCATTGGTAGGATCACTCTTATTTATCAGCCGCCTCAGCCGGCCAGACATCTCATTCGCCGAACAGTAATAAACGCAGATATAAGCTGACTATGATTTAAAAAACTATAAAGCAGCATTGCACGTCCTTTACTACCTAATCAATACGATTAATCAATCCATCACGTATTTAAATTTAGAGAAAGGAGTACTGAATTTTGAATTACAGTCAGACGCAAGTTTTGCAGACGCACCAGAACCAAAATCAATTATGGGAGAATGCATATTACTGAACGGAGTAGTATTGCTTTGGACCTCAAAACAATAAAACCTGGTCGCACATTTAACATGTATAGCAGAAGTCTATGGCATTAACAGTATGGCGAGATCAGCCATATGGGCACACTATTTATTGTGTGACGTGGGATTAGGACAATAAAATGAGCCCATCCACTAGTACACAGATTCAGAAACTGGATGGAAATTGATTGCGAATATGGAAGGCAACCACAAAAGGACCAAGCATGTACGCACCAGAATATTTTGGGTCCAAGATCTCATTGAAACTAATCAGCTAATATAAGGTCACAAACGCTCAGAGAAATTACAAGCTGACATGCTCACTAAACCTCTACTACAGCCAAGGCATGGTTATTTAATGAAAGCCATATGAATGATTGATATCAGCAAGCCGACCCCAATTAAAGCAGTTATACAATTATACGAGGCATCTCAAATAATTGTAGTTATTATATTATTAGGTATAATCCATCACTTTATAAATTCAAAACAACATTTTGTTATTACATTATCTTTTAATACTGTGATTTTTACGTGCTCATGTAGTTTTGCCAGCATGTAAGGGATGCTGAGCTTAAGCCTAATTCGAATCTGAAAGCTGAATTAGACCTAATTAAGCTGAATTTATATAGGATACCATTTCGGCTTTTTGCAAGATAATAATTTACCTAATTTCAACAAATACAGTCCCAATCTTTCAATGAAATATTAAAATCACATTTCAAATTTTTTGTGTGGGGTTTTGGATGAACTTAATAGGAATTTATATTTTTTAAGCTGCTTTTGGCTCACACGGAAGGGCCAAAATATGTGCGCTGAACATTTGATTCAATTTTATGCGCTATAAATTTGTATACGGCTACTAGTAAATTTGTCCCGATATAATTGCTGTTGCTTCAAGTCCAAGATTTGCTCAAAAAATTTGAATGGTTGATATTTTGCAACCTGTAAGCAACTAATTGATAATAACAATAATTTATTCATTGGGTCGATTTAACCAAAGTTCATACAACCAGACTCAACCAGTCACTGTAGGTGAGGAAATAGGAGGTTACTAATTTGTAATTTCGACTTCAGCCAAATCCGAATCTTAATACTAAAAAAATAAAAGCTAAATCCGAATCTGAATCTTTTGCGTTTGGCTTAGCATCTCTGCATCCTGTAAAGCATTTTTTTTATTATCGAAATTAGCTAATTTAGTTTTTGATTAATTTATAGTAAACGTATCTAATTTATTTGATCCTATTTAATTAAAATTTACCTTTCCTTGTATTTCTCTATTTATTATTTTTCATTATGTATGAATTTTATAATTATTAACAATATATCCCGGCTTGGCATTTTAGTGGTCTGACTACTGGATTGCGGAGTCGGGGGAGTCCGCCCAACAATTGGATTGTGAACAAGTTGAGACGGGGCTTGGATGCAGTGGGAAGAATTCAGTTTGGGGTAGGGAGATGGTGTAAGTGGACTGGTCGTATGTATGTTTATCCGTGGCCTTGTGCAAGAGACGGAAATATATGTACGGCCTTAATACGGAATTAATCTGTAGCCATACGTACTCTTTGCATATACCTATCCTCTCAACAGTTGTTTCTGACATGCTCTTCTCATAGTCGTTTCTCTGGTTCACTCTCTCTAACATTGCAGGGGTGGGACGATTTCTTTCTAGAGGAGGAACTGACAACACTTAGCTATTGCGATGTGGCCTTTCAGCGGTCCGCGGTACGCCGGAAAACAAATTTGCATGCGGTAACGCAGGGTAATCCATCGTCTCACACAGGTCTGCAGATATTGCGCATCTATCAATATAAATAAACAAGCAATGCGAAGCCCAATGTGGTATAGTATAATACTATATCGCGGGATCCTCAAATCATACAGTAAAAATTGTATAAAAAGGGAGTGAAACAACTTCTCAAGTTGAAAACTCGATACTTAATACAAACATTATATAATTATTAACAACCAGTAGAGGTGTTAGCTCTTTTCTTAATATGTAAATCATGACCACGTTTGATAATGTATCAAAACATTTAAGATCGCAATCCTAAAAACTCTTTAACATTATTTTCATGAGTTTCTATTTTAAAACAACCCAAGTTTTTTTAATAATAATAGGTAAGTCGAATATATTATTAATTTTTAAAATGTCATACCACAATTCAATATCGTTCTTTATATCTGCACAAAAATTATTAGTTCTTGTAAACAGCATCAAGCTTAACTAGACTGATGCAAAAAACCAAAACGATAACTAGACCGATGCAAATAATAAAAACTAGAATTAGACCGATGCGAACAATAAAAACTAGAATTAGACCGATGCGAATAACGAAAACAAGATCCAACCCGATGCGAAAAACAAAAACAATAACTAAACCGTTGCGATTACCAGAAACGATAACTACGCTGATGTAAAATACCAAAACGACAACTACACCTTTGCGAATAACAAAAATAAGATCTAACCCGATGCAAAAAACGAAAACGATAAATAGACCGATGCTAATAATTAAAACTAGTATTAGACCGATGCAAATAACAAAAACTAGATTAAACCCGATGCGAAAAACGAAAACGATAACTAGACAGTTGTAAAAAACCAGAAGAATAATAACTGATGCAAATAACAAAAACTAGAATAAGACTGATGCGAATAATAAAAACTAGAATAATACCGATACGAATAACGAAAACAGGATCCAACCCGATGCAAAAAACAAAAACGATAGCTAAACCGATGCGATTAGCAGAAACAATAACTAGGCCGATGTAAGATACCAAAACTACAACTTTACCTTTGCGAATCACAAAAATAAGATCTAACCCGATGCAAAAAACGAAAACGATAAATAGACCGATGCGAATAACGAAAACTAGAATTATAACAATGGAAATAACAAAAACTAGATTAAACCCGATGCGAAAAACGAAAACGATTACTACTCGGATGTCCGTCGCAATGACGATCTTGTTTATGCAGGAACTTTTCCATTACCTGAGTACTCGAGTCCTTTATGCAAACAATCTCAAACCCAGAGTACTCAACGCCTTTTTTCCTCAATGTCTCAAACCCCTGCTTTGCATGGGGTATGAGAGATTGGAAAAGAAGAAGGAGCCGATGATGACTCATCGTGCTCACCAAACCAGAGCGGAAGCAGTCAGTCCTTTTTGCTTTGCACTTTAGATTCAGACCAACTGTAGTAGCGGCACCATCTCCCTGCTCTGAGCTCTGCCAAAGTTCCACTACTTCAAAATTACCTCAAAATTAGAGATTTAAAAGTCTTTGTAGTAGTGTACAAATCTGACGTTAATTTAATTGTTATTCGCTGTAATTAAGTGTATTAGTGTTTATTAAAAAGACTAAATTGGTACTTAATACCAAAACACAATCAAAAGATCAAAACCACCGGCATTTTATGCGTAATTCAGCTGCCACACCTTAATCTCACTTTACTCGTATACACCACATAACCGTTAATTGCATCATACACCAGATTCTCAAGTGCACCATACCATAACCGACTACATAACCTGCTAGTGCTGTTTGCGTATTGTTAAGCATTTGCACCCGTGGTCATTGCTCTTTAGGCTGTTCTCACCATCTTCTCGAGCTCCTTTACCTCGAAGAAGACGAAGAAGACGGTCACCCGAGCATCGCACGAATCTCACCATATCCCAGGAACAGAGCCAGAGCAGTGGGACCGAAGGTATCGTCATCATCACTGTTGATCGTTGTCCCGGTTCGAATCGACCTCCTTGTGCTCCCGAGCATCTTAGCTGCGCTCCAGAGCACCGGCCTTAGCACAAGGACCGGACCGTCGGCGTTTCACATCGCCCCGAAGACCGGAGGTACCGTCAGCATTGCTCATTGCCCCGCTATCAGTGCCCTGCTGATCAGACATCGGTAAGGTTCAAACTCCGATTCAGCTACCTAGGCTCTAAAGCACCAGAACTCTGCTCCAGAGCACCTTACCGTGGGTCCAGACCATCGCACTCAGCTCCAGACCACCGTCCCTGTGCTCACAAGTAAGGGCAGCGCCGCTGGTTACTCATAGGATTGTGTCTCATCGCCACGGTTCTCAGACGTCGGTGAGGTCTAGACCACCGTCATTCCTGGGTCTCTCGAGCATCCGCCGTGTGCTCCCAAGCTCTCTCAAGCACTCACCAGCCTACAACCTCTCATCGGGTCCACGGCTCACCTGGTCCCAAACCTCAACCTGGTCTCGGACCTCAAATCAGGTTCAAGCCTCAACCTGGTCCCATGTCAAGTCTGGTCCCAGCCTCAATCGAGTCCCAGCTCAAGTCTGGTCTCGAACCTCATTCGGGTCCCAGCTCTCATCTGGTCCCAAGCCTCATTCGGGTCCCAGCTCTCATCTGGTCCCAAGCCTCATTCGGGTCCCAGCTCTCATCTGGTCCCAAGCCTCATTCGGGTCCCAGCTCTCATCTGGTCCCAAGCCTCATTCGGGTCCCAGCTCTCATCTGGTCCCAAGCCTCATTCGGGTCCCAGCTCTCATCTGGTCCCAAGCCACATTCGGGTCCCAGCTCTCATCTGGTCCCAAGCCTCATTCGGGTCCCAAGCCTCACTCGAGTCCCAGCTTTCATCTGGTCCCAGCTCTCATCTGGTCCCAAGCCTCAATCGAGCCTCAGCTCTAAGCTGATCCCAAGCTTCTCTAACCTGGTCTCAAGCATATTGGGCCTGGTCTCCAGCCTCTCAGACCCGGTCGGTCGGTATCAAGCTCATATCGCCCCAACCAAGCCAGCTCATCTCAGACCCGGTCGGTCGGTATTAAGCTCATATCGCCCCAACCAAGCCAGTTCATCTCAGACCCGGTCGGTCGGTATCAAACTCATTTCTACCTTATCCTAACCGCATCAAATCCGTTGTGCCTCACGTACCCCGGTTGTCTTCAGTTACATCTCATCATCTCATCTACCCCAGGACGCTTGAATAATCTCAACTCACCCCAAGTAGCACACATACCACCGGTTCATACCTCAGATCACCTTCTTCAAATCGAATTGGGATTTACACAGAGGACGTCAAGTTGGGTTTGACGTTAAGGGTGCACGGGATTTACAACCCCAGCGACATTGTGCATACCCCCAATTAACGGATGTGAAAAACCAAAAAATAACTAAACTGATGCAAATAACGAAAACTTGAATCATACCGATGCAAATAACGAAAACTAGATCCAACCCGATGCGAAAAACTAAAACGATAACTACACCGATGCAAATAACGAAAACTAGAATTAGACCGATGCAAACAACAAAAACTAGATTTAACCCGATAAGAAAAACTAAAACGATAACTAGACCGATGTGAAAAACCAAATGAATAACTAGACCGATGCGAATAACGAAAACTAGAATGAGACTGATGCGAATAACGAAAACTAGATCTAACCCGATGCGAAAAACGAAAACAATAACTACACCGATGCGAATAGGCAAAACGAGAACTTTGCCGAGGCGAAAAACGGATACGTTAACTAGACCAATTTGAATAACGAAATCTATAAGTAAGCTGATAGGAATAACGAAAACAATACATATTAGAGCAAACTAATTGTTTCTGTTTTTCACATCGGTCTATTTATTGTTTTTATGTTTTTGCATCGATCTAGTTAACGTTTTGTTATTCGCGTTGGTTAAGTTACTTTTTCTGTTATTCGCATCTGTTAAGTTACTGTTTTCGTTTTTAGATGCTGTGCAAGCATCTAATGGAATGGTTTTGTCCGTCTGTCTGTCTGTCTGTCCGTCCGTTGTATGTATCTTTTGGGTTTCATATCGAGCACGCTCATAGTTTCGCACCCGATAATCATTGGACGAGGCCAGTATTGACCCATTTCCATCCCAATTAGAATAATTTGCTGTATGGAAATTCACCTAGGACATACCCAATAAGTGGATTGTGCAAGCACAGTCGCGTGGATAGCCTTCAGCTTTTTCTGACTTAATGCTGATCTATCATAATACTATGAGTTTCTATAACCAGCTAGTCCGGCCAGGAATTAAAGAAAAGCAAAAGAGTCCTATATCAAGATCCTCTGATGCGCTGAATGCACCATCTCCCACTTTGGGCTGAATTAAGTATGCAACGAATGCTCCTTTCTATTCAGATCGACGGAACAGATAACGCAAATAGATTCACTAGATGCATCTGGTTGATCCTCTGTGTGAGAGAGAAGTACGCGATAAGCAGTCCCAGCCATCGACCCCAGAGTTCCGATAGCTGAATCTCCCTATCTGCCCCTTCTCCCATGCCCAGTCTCCCACAAACGCAGAGATAGGCAGTAATGAAGGAAGGTATACAAATGAGGAAGGTACAACTAATGTCCTAGCCTCTGTTCCCCTCCTCCTCTATCACTGCCTCTGAGAGTGACTAGGCCTGAGAGGATATTCCGATAAGCAAATACCAGCAACCAGCCCCATGGAGCCGACCGCGTGCACGTCTTATCACTCACTCACTCCCAAACCCAGAAAAATCCCAAACCGAGTCCGATATACTTGAAGTATATATTGGTTCAATGTTAGCAACAGAGAAGGACGAGAGCAAAAGAAGCACACGTCCTCCTCGGTCGCTCACCAAAATCGTACTCGCCCTGTCCGTCCGTTGGTCCTGCTCTACAGGTCACAGTTTTTAAGTGATTTTTTTCGAACTACTCTTCAACTCTCACAAATGCGAACGAGAGGTGCTCTATTGTTTTTTGTAATGATCGGAAGTATAGTTTGTCCGCAATTAACAGTTGAGTGGACCAAGAATTAAAATCTCTGTGTCGGGTTAAAAAAAAGGGGCGACTTTACATGTCTTGTACATACCTACCTGAGAGCTTGTCAAGTTTCGCCCAATAAAATACACATGGTAAGTTTCCACGAATTTACATTAGTACATTCAAAGGGCAGCCTGGTATAGTGGTTGTGGGCTTAGGACTACAATGTAGTATAGGAATATAATTATTCTCATGACGGAGGTCCACGCTTCGAGCCCCAGCTCAGGCAATCGGAATTCTCCTTCCTCACCATTATACAGATTCCTATTCATTACTACAGGTCACAGACATACTTACACAAGTAGGCTATGGATGGTGAGCGATCGTCCATAAACGACGTCCTTCAAATATTATAGTTTTCTGTACCCCTATTTCTAACTACATTTTTCTAACCTGTTTTACCTACACTTAATGAGCTTACCTGTATTAGTTATAAATATTCAGGGATCGTCCATAATGACGTCCCTCAAATATTATAATCTTAGGTACCCCGATTCCCAACAATAAAATTTTTCCAGCCTATTCTAACGTCATATTGGTTATAGATATTCAGGGATGGTCCATAATGACGTCCTTCAAATATCATGGTTTTAAGTACCGCCATTTCCAACATTACAATTTTTCCACTATATCATAACATACGTGTAATGTGCATACTTTTATTGGTTATGGATATTCAGGGATCGTCCCTAATGACGTCCGTCAAATATTATATTTTATTACTCCCATTTCCAACTTTAAATTTTTTTCCAACCTCTTTTAACTACATTTAATAAACTGATCTATATTATTTATATTTAGGGATCGTCCATAATGACGTCCTTCAAATGTTATGGTTTTAGGAACGCCTATTTTCAACATTAATTTTTTTTCCAACCTGCTTTAAATACATGTGATGAACTTACCTATATTGGTCTTAGATATTCAGGGATCGTCCATAATGACGTCCTTCAAATATTAAAGTTTTAAGAACGCCTATTTTCAACATTAAATTGTTTTTCAACGTGCTTTAAATACATGTAATGAACTTATCTATATTGGTTACAGATATTCAGGGATCGTACGTAATGACGTCCTTCAAATATCAACATTTTAGGTCACCTTTTCTCCAAAAATAATTTTTTTTACATGCTGATCAATCATCTATTTTAACGGTGTTGGCTGTCTGTTTGTTTGCCTGTCTGTCTGTGTCTATATGGCTGCAGGTCTTACGCTAAAGGTCACATTTTTGAACTACATAATTAAATTCAAACAACTTTCTATCGTCCGCAAGTGCGAGGGAAAAGTGCTGTATGGTTTGTAGTTAGAATCTAAAAAGCATTGCTTACCAGTGACTAAGCCAATTTGCTGTAAGCTCAGCATCTACTTCGGGCCCACGGTCGCCAAATCCGGCGCGAAGCGCCGGATTTTTTGCATCGATCCAGTTATCGTTTACATTATTCACATCGGTTTAGTTATTGTTATCATTACTCGCATCGGTCAATTTATTGTTTTCGTTCCTTGCATCAGTCTAGTTATTGTTTTTAGATGCTGATCCTTAGCTGCATCTATTAAAATAGTACATATCCGTCTGTATGTCGGTCGTATTGTCACACGCTACAGGTCGCATTTTTGAATCTATTAAATTCAAACAACTTTTAATCCCCCTCAAAGACCCTCTAACCCTGCAAGACTCCTCATGAACACACTTGTATAGGTTGTGGATACTCAGAGATCGTCACTAATGACGACCTTTAAGTATCATAATTTAAAGTACCGCCATTTTAATTTTTTTTAAATATTTTTTAACTGTAATAGATAGGGATCTCTCATAATTGAGGTCCTTCGAATAGTATAGTTATAGAAGTAACTCCTGTGCAACTTTTAATTTTTTTTCCAACGTACACGTCGTAATAGCACTACTGCGACCAGCACGTTTGCTGCAGCAAAACTGTTGCCAAATATGCTCGAACTTAGTCCTCTATTTACCGAGACCGAGACCACTCGTTTTGCACGTATAGCCTTCATTCCATTCAAACCATATGAAGTTGTTCGTCCGTCACGCGGAAATTATAAAACTGTACATGCAACCACACATTTAATAAAATCAGAAATTCAAGTGGATATGGTGGAAAGTTAGTTAAGCGCTGTTGTAATTTAAGCGTTGCCACAACTGGGTTCAACTCTTTTATAGAAGCTAAATTGCGCTGTAAGCTCAGCATCTACTTCGGGCCCCCGGTCGACAAATTTTTTGTTAACATGTCGTGTCACCTTTTTCAAAGTAACCCACCCTGAACGTGGGTGGCGCTATTTGCACCCCAAATGCGTGCCTTGTATAGGTATACGCATTTACATACAGTTCTGTCTAACGAAACTCCGTTTCTTTAAATTCCCGCGGCGCTGCAGTACAAGGTAATCTATGTAACATGTACCATGTCAGCCAATTGTAACTGCGTTAGCATTGCAAGGGGGAAAGCGAGCAGTTGGGTGGTTTAGTTTAAACAGAGTGAAATACAAAGTTCTCAAAAACAACCAAGCAATTTATTACAAATACAAGTTCCAACTAAATATATAAGTATGTACACGATGAAAGAAGCATAATTATTACTCCGGCTGCACGCATAAGGATATGATTATGATCAATGTGTGGGAAAAAGAGAGATGGGGGGGGGGGGCGTGGAAGAGGGTAAGTTAGAAACACGTAAATAGCAACAAAATTTGCATCACATGTGTAACAACATACCAAATACCTATTTACCTACATACACGATAGTGAGGAGAAAGTCGAGAAAGTGTGGTTACAAAACCCAGCTTAGCAACACAGTAAAGGTGATTGAATTATTGTTTTATTGGGACAAGCCATCAATGACGTTGCCTAAATCATCACTCTTTGAATAGCGGGGTCCATAAATTTCGTCACGTAAATTACCACTATTTTTTGGGATAGTCCTAAACAACGTTGCTCAAATAATTATTCTTTTTATGGCAGGGTCCATACATTTTCTATTTTCTTATTTGCTAAATTTTCACTATTTTATTGGAATGGTCTATATTAGTCTTGTATTATCAGGGTTCATAAATAACGTCACCTAATGTAACACTTTTTTATTGTAAAAAATGTAAATGTAATGGCTTTAACGTCATCTCCACACAGCGAATTTTTCACTGATTTTCAGGGAAAGACAGCTTTTTGCTACATTACTACTCACTATAGTCGTTACTTTTGTATTTGATTTTATTATTTCTGACTACTTTTTCTAGAGAAGGGAACTCTAGAAAGCCTAGAGAATGACTCTCTAGGACCTGCAACGTACATACCACCGAGCCTTGCAGGATTACCAAGCACAGGTCACCCATCCATTTCAGAATGCGCTTGGACTGTTGCTTAACCAGAAGGAATCACCCTCCTAGTTAACCGCCAGACCAACCTGTACTGGTTGGTCTGGCGGTATTTGCGGTATTTATTGGAATAATCCATAAATGGCGCCGCCGAAATCATCACTCTCGAAATACCAAGATATGCAAATGTCGTTACCCAAATTTTTACTATTTAATTGGGTTGTCCTATAAATAGCGTCACTAAAACCATTATTGTTTTAATAGGAGCTTCTATAAACGACGTCACCTAAATTTTTAATCTTTAATGGCCCACCCTATGCAATGCTAAAACATTTTGCAAATAATAATTGTTTAACTGGATTGAAACAATACCCGTCTACAAATCACTCGTACCCTGCCCACTGGTGCAAGCTTAACTCATACCTAGCCCACTTGCACTCAATCAGTAGTTATCAAAATGGACTGATCTTGATATGGTCTGGTCTGGTCCGACATCACTAGACCAGACTATATGGTCTTGTCCGGCCTTCGAGCCAGACCAGACCAGACCATTTTGGACCAGGAAATCTTCAAAAAACTACTTAAGTGAGAAATTTCACTAACATTTTTCACTGGATTTTACGAAAACTAAATATGACTTGACATAAAAAAATATTTTAAATGGGATATATGTACATATATAAATAATTCAACAAAATAAAGCAGAAAACAAAAACATTCTGCTGGATTCTCCTAAAAGTTTTGCTTATGCTCGGACCATGGAAATATGTTCTGGTCTGGTCTGGTCCGGACTAGACCATTACGATCACTATGGCAAGAATAGCGCCAGTACAGTACTGGCGCTATTCTTGCCATAAGTAAAAGTGAGATGCGAGTGGTGAGGTAGAGATATAATGGTAAACGATGGGATAAAAGGACTCACAAGAGATTTGAAGATGCTAATTGTAGATTCTGAATATTTCTTTTTGAAATATTATTGATTTTTGCGACGCGTTTCGGATTTTGATCTTTTTTCAAGCGATACAATTTTTGAATGAACACTTTGTTATGTCGATGGTTGTTTGCACAATTTGGAAGTTGGTGGGATAATAGTGGGACGGATAAAGGAAAAGGATTGGATGGTTGTTTTGCGAAAGATCGAAACAACCTATTCTTGACATGCCTACTTGTAATTTGTTAGGGGTGTGTGAAACACCCCTACTGCTTTTGGTACTCGTGACGTCATGACTCCCCAGTCTCCGTACCCACTGGGGTACCGAAATGTGGCAGGCAAACAAACGGAAGCTTTACCAGATATCACTTTCGGTTGCCCCGCCAGTACCATCGAAATAGCCATTGCCATACATACCAGCCAACATGCGACAGCAGCAGCAAACGAGAGCTGCATTGAATTTCTGACTAGTGAGTGAGTGGGAGTGGATTGGTATTTGGTTCCAGCCACTACCTATATCATGCCTGCAGTTAAAACTCGCGTAAAAGGCGGAAAGATTTGAATTACACATTTCTCTGTCTGTCCAATCTTCAATCTATACAATCCAACAAATAGCCATTGAAGGTCGTCCGTAAATGATGTCATCAAAAAATCACACGTTTTAGAACCCCTTTCATCCGCTTAAGTATAGCACACATGGCTATCTTTCAAGCATCCGACTAGCCCCACAGACACAACCGATGACATTATTTGTGGACGACCCCTTTCCATTTACCAGCATCCGGCATACAGCAAGAAACGTGTTTGAGTTCATTTCATTCAGAAGTGCGTTTCAGTATCTTCCGATTTTAAGCTGGTTGATTATAGTTACCCCATTAATTGTGCAGCCAAGTGTCTGGAGTTGCTAATTGGTAAGTCATTATTTTAATCAGGATTTAAGGTTCTTAAGGCTCGAAAAGACACTGAAATCGTGAATGGCACTCTTTGATTTGGTTTTGACGAAGACTATGGCAGCGGTTCAGAGTGAGTTCAACGTTGACTATAGTAAAGCACTATCAGACACAGATTAAACGAGAGGACTAAAATGACTAAAATCATCTATAAATTGTGTGGTTACTCACCGTAGTAGTTAGTTTAAAAGTGGTAGCAAAAATTTCGTTCTCTTCAACGTGCTATAGACTACTGTTGTATTTTGTTTACAAATCACAATTGTCATTTTGTTTGTGACTGTGAACCCACAATCTCGCTAACGAACCTTTTGTAGACAATCATAATCATAGGCTGTTACACCACATCGTGAAAAATGTAAATTGTGATTGTTGGCTCATATTGTTGGCCCAACGCACATTGGATTTGAAAGCCGCACATTGGAAATGTGTATTCAAGTACGATCTTTTTAATGGTGAATAGAATAGGACTGACCAACAAATTGTCACTCTTACCAATTCAATTTAAACTAGTTTAGCCAGTGCTGGCCTATACGTAAGGTCAAGCTGGCTTTTCATGAGTCCGTACGAGCTGATTTAAGTGAGTCTTGGTTTAAATGAAATTTCGCATTTAATTGTGTTTCGACTTGGACTATGGCAACGGTTCAGAGTGAGTTCAACGTTGACTATAGTAAAGCACTATCAGACACAGATTAAACGCAAGGACTAGAATCATCTATAAATTGTGTGGTTACTCACCGTAGTAGTTAGGGTAGGGTCGTCTAATTGTGATAATCAGGTAAATTTGATACTATGAAGCCGTTTTCTTACGAACGACAGCCCATGTTCGAATTTTGTGTTACATTAATCAACTAATCAATGAGTGTGTTATAGTTGATATTCGCTGTTAGCTGTTAAATTCGGAAATCTTGTTGAAGAAAAAAATCAAAACATCTATGGTTGCAATTAATTTAGCGAGACGAGTTTGTTTTCATTAAATTCAAACCTCTCTAATTTCTGTTCCAAAAATATTCTCAATAATACTAACTATGCGAGAGATAGCCATAGTTAGTAGGCACAAGATAAGCTCAATTCAGACATTTAAGTTAGCAGCCGAAAAAAGCTTAAAGTTTGCTGACAGCCGAACAAAATTTTAAGTTAACCGACAGCCCAAAGAAGGTTTAAATTAGCCGACAGCCGACGGCCAAAATAAGCTTCATGTTAGCCGACAGTCGACAATTGTCGCTACAAGTTAGCCGACAGTCGACAATTGTCGCTACAAGTTAGCCGACAGTCGACAATTGTCGCTACAAGTTATTGTAATTATGACCACGGATGATAATGTAATCTGCGCTGTGTATGGTAAAAATATTGTGGTTCATTATTAATATTAAATAACGTAGTGACTATGTGTTACATTTAATAATACTGTAGAGATTCACCACCTTGGTGGCCTTGGTCTGTTACCAATTAGTAAAGGTAAATTGGCCGCGCATGCTCCCAAAGTACAACAATGTAGATCTTTCCACCAAGCAATTAGTATGGCACTATAAAATTGCAATATATGCAAAACAATTCGATTTATCCTTAGTAAACCCGCGTAACTCACAAAAATACCAGAAATGATTTTTCTATTGGCTGTACATTGTTGTATTAGGAGAGCATGCGCGGCCAAATTACCTTTACTAATTGGTGAAAGACCAAGGTGGTGAATCTGCACAGTAGTTTATTTTAACTGGGAAGCCCATAAATAACTAAAACCCGGAAAAACCCGTAAGAATTAGGGGTGTGTATGTATGTATGCATGCATGTATGTATGCATGCATGTATGTATGTATGCATGTATGTATGTAATACTTGCACATGCGCTCGAAAAACCCAGAAATAACCCCACCCACACCTCCCGTCCCCGCACCCCAAAAAAATTAAATTATCGCAACACACTGCAAAAGAATTGTATAAAATTTTAAATATTAAAAATTAAATTATTGCAACACACTACAACTTGAAATTTTATGCAATATTCATTTAATTTCAAGTTGTGAACAACAGCAACTTTATGAGGATTTGCTTGGACGCACTAAAACCCTCGAAGAGTCTGTGACCAAACTTGAAACCTCCAACACGTTCCTGGAAGTCAAACTTGCAAAATGCAAGAAGCAGATTGACAGAATTACCAATGATGCCAGACAATACAATGTCCTAATCAAAGGAATAGCCGATCCAGGCACTGAAACAAGGGAGGAACTAAACATAACAGTAACTCAACTATTACACTCTGAGCTCAAGGTTAAAGCTGAAATTGAGACAACGAGACGGCTCGGACCTAAAGAAGAAGGTAAAAGTCGAACTATCTTAGTCACCTTCCTAAGAAGAACGGACAGAGCTGCGGTCCTCAAGGCCAAAGGACAGCTAAAAAATAGGGGCGGCAACCCGATATTCATCAATGCTGACCTACCTCCAGAACTGAGTAAGAAACGTTTTGAGGATAGAGAGAAGAGGAGGAAGGAGGAACAACAACAACACAACATGGACACTAACAACACACAAAACTCGTAGGAATCTGGCAAGCGCATACAACACCCTGTAAAATCTGTAAATAGCATTTTATACTGGAACGTTAACGGAATCAGAAATTGTACATACGACAAAATCAACATAGTTTTAAAACATGACGTGGATCTATTTTGTTTATCTGAAACTTGGACCAGTGAAATAACTGAAGATTTGAAAAACACTTTTCACAATTTCAAATTAACTGTGATACCAGCGGTAGGAGAGAAAGGAAGTAAAAGTGGTGGAATGATTATCGGCATCCGAAACCGTATATCTGAACAATGCAAGATCACTGACCAGGACCGATTTAAAATCCTAACAGAGGTCTTGCTTAACGGGAAAAAAGCAGTTATCTGCTTTGCCTACCTACCGCCTGCAACACAATACGACAACCAACTGAACATTCTATTTGAAAAGACTACCGCCAAAAATATTTTAAAATACATTCTTATGGGAGACTTTACCAGCAGAGTAGAATAATTTCAAAATCCAACTAATCATACACTAAATTTCAACCAGATACGAAATACAACCGACTGCGGCGTAAACAAACGTGGAAAAGAACTCATGGATCCAGTTCTTACAAACCAGCTAGCAATCCTTAACGGAAGAAGCACCTCAGACAGTAGTGGAAAACCCACGTATATAGGACACAATGGACAGCCTGATTGACCTATGTATTTGCAGTAGCAATGCAATCGACGATTTTGAAGACCTTAAAGTCATTGAGTGTATAGAATCTGACCACCTTTCTATAGTGTTAAATGTTCAACGAGATAAGCAAGATATACGACAGATCTTGATTAAACCAAGCAACAACATCAGATGGTGCAAAGACAAGGCTGTGCTTTTTCAGCAAAACATTAGCACTAACAGTAAGGAACTTGACTTTGAAAACTGTAACTACTCTCAATTATACAATTTAATACACCAGACTGCAGGACAAATAGAAATGGGCCCAAAACAGAACCGCAATAACAGAAATAATGTTGGTCCGAAATGGTTTGACAAAGAATGCAGCGTAGCTTAACGAAAGACTCTTTCTTGCCTTCATAAATAAAGAGAAAACAAATGCTGTGATTTCCCAGCCAATGACACTCTGGACCGGTTTTTAGAGGCCAGAAAGACCTACCGTAGCCTCTGTTGGGACAAAAAGAAAGCCTTCTACAGTAAGATCCAGGAGGAAATCCATCACAGCAAGGACTCGGCAGGATACTGGAAAGCCATTAATACCTTTCGAGACAAGAAATACTGTTATAGGACTAACAATATAACTAAACAGCACTGGGATGCGCATTTTCGATCTGTATTTGAAACTATGCAAGTAGATGAAGTAGAAGTTGTTGACCTGACGAACCCACCTATCGCCAATAAATCCCAAATACTCGACGAGGATATAACTCTAACGGAACTACTTAAAGCCACCAAAAGACTAGCAAATAATAAATCTCCCGGCGCGGATGGCATACCTAATGAAGTATGGAAAACCCTTGACGACTCTTCTTACGATTATCTACTCCAAATTCTCAACAAAGCCTTACATGAAAGGATACCAAAAGAGTGGGGAGAAATCATTACAGCTCCTATCTACAAAAAAGGTGACGACTGCCTTCCCAGTAACTACAGACCTATCGCCCTTATCAACACCATTACCAAGCTCTACACTTGTATTATGTCAAACAGATTGAACTCGCACTGCTCTACATACAACATCCTATCTGAAAATCAGGCGGCATACAGAAAAGGAAAAGGGTGCACTGATCACCTGTTCGCACTGTATACTTGCATACTCAAGCAGCTGAACAGACCAGCTCTGCAAAAGAAAGGCAAGCTCTTCGCTCTCTTTGTTGATCTCAGCCAAGCGTTTGACTCAATCAAACGAACCAAGCTATGGACCAGGTTGAGGGAAGCTGGACTCAGTGATCACTTTGTGGAAAACATTACAGAACTTTATGACTAAGCAAAAACCAAGGTTCGATGTAAAGAAGGCTTCACTGACCTGATTAACGTAATGGGTGGTGTGTTGCAAGGCGAAACTCTGTCTCCAACTCTATTTAGCATTTATATCGACAAAATAACTGAAATTCTCCGTAAAAGTGGAATCCAAGGAATTCGAATGTTCACTATTGAACTGCTTATCTTACTCTACGCTGATGATATAATACTCCTTGCCTCAAACGAATTGGATCTTCAAAAGCAGATTAACACTCTTAGTAATTTTTTTAAAGAGAATGACCTAAAAGTCAACCTAGCCAAGACAAAAATCGTGATTTTCAGGAAAGGAAACAAGCTAAGAAACTCAATAAGATTTAACTGGGAATGCAAACCACTTGAGATAGTAAACAAATACGTCTACTTAAGAGTCCCTTTTACCCAGAGTGGAATCTTTAATGAAGCCAAAACGCACTTTTTTAACAAAGCCAAGGCAGCGCAGTCTAAGCTTTTTGAGCTATTTTATCGTGCCAAAATAAGAGACATAAAGATACACCTGAAGCTTTTTCAATCTCTAGTCAGCTCGGTACTTATGTACGCAGTACCAATATGGGGTCTCCGCTACTGTGACGATTTTGAGAGCTTTCAGACCGCATTCCTTCGACGGCTAACAGGCACTACCAACGCCACTCCTGGTTTCTTTCTTCGCCTAGAAACAGGAGCACAGAACATTGAGCTACTCTTATTTAAGGCGCTGTTTAAGTTTCTGCAGAAAGTACTGAATGCTAAGGAAGACAGCATCATAAAAAACTGCTATCAAGAAACGCTGAAGCTTGAAGTATTAGACACCCGGTATAACTGGATACTCCAAATTAAAAAGCTTTTGGCGGACGCATCACTTGAGGAATTTTTTGAAAACCTAAACAGTGAATACCTCACGAAACACAGAAATGAAATCATTGAGAAATACCGACTGAGCTGCATTAACTGATGTCCTCAGAATGCAGAGCAGTAATGCAATGAAATTCTATACACGTATAAAGACTCATGCATTAAAATCAGAATACTTTGAGATGAACATAAAATGGAACATGGTAAAATTTGTATTAAACCTGAGAGCTGGCCTTTCTAGAATAGTACTAAGAGGAAAAGCTACCAACCTGAACGGCATGAACAAAATATGGAAACGAGGAGGTTCTGACTGTGATCTATGTGGCAAAGAAGTGGAAGACGCTTTCCATATAATGCTTGACTGTCCGCATTACAAACCACCCCGGAAAAAGTTCCTCATGAAGCTATCCACCAGCAGACCGACGAAGGAGAATCTCATCTCAGCAATCTGCAGAAGTTACCCTGACGCAGAGGGCTTCCACCAACTTTTCAATTTCTGGGATAAAGCTCTAAGAATCCGAAAATTCTACCTAAGCTGTATCGAAGAAACATAACTACCTCCCTCACCCAACATAACTCAACAACCATAACACTTATCACATCATTTATCCATTTATGTATTATTATTTTACTTGTTATAGAAATGAAACGAAATATATGCTTTGCAAACTCAATATTACTTGACACTATAATGACATGATTACTATAAAAAACGCAGTTTTACTATTTATTTTTACAGCGCAACCAAGAAAGCAACACAAGAAACCTTTACCGATAATAGATTTAAATTACTAAGGATCATTTGATCTCTTATCAAATTGTAAATAACCACTTTGTAAAAACTTAACAATGTTGTATGGGCTGACGCCAAATCGACTCAATGAATAAAATTATTATTATTATTATGTATGTATGCATGCATGCATGTATGTATGCATGTATGTATGTAATACTTGCACATGCGCTCGAAAAACCCAGAAATAACCCCACCCACACCTCCCGTCCCCGCACCCCAAAAAAATTAAATTATCGCAACACACTGCAAAAGAATTGTATAAAATTTTAAATATTAAAAATTAAATTATTGCAACACACAACTTGAAATTAAATGAATATTGCATAAAATTTCAAGTTGTAGTGTGTTGCAATAATTTAATTTTTAATGTTTAAAATTTTATACAATTCTTTTGCAGTGTGTTGCGATAATTTAATTTTTTTGGGGTGCGGGGACGGGAGGTGTGGGTGGGGTTATTTCTGGGTTTTTCGAGCGCATGTGCAAGTATTACATACATACATGCATACATACATACATGCATACATACATGCATGCATACATACATACACACCCCTAATTCTTACAGGTTTCCCCGGGTTTTAGTTATTCACTAGTAATAGCCATAATCCGTGCCAAGGCCCTTTTGCATCAGTACTGCTCGTATCCCTTTAGCTCAAACCTTTTCTGCTGTTACAGAGGCTTCTCATACTAGCACCACTTTTACCTCTATAACTTGTACCTAGGCTCTTTGTAACTTCGCAAATTATGCCTAATCGTACCAGCACATCTCGAATCTTGTCCAATCATACCAGCAAAGCTTGCACCTAATCCGCTTTTACGGGCAATAACCCCGATGGTTTTATGTAAGCCTTAATACATGAGTATTGTTTTTTGTGATCAGTGATTAATAAAATCAGAAATTCAAGTAGCAAAGATGGAAGGCGAGTTAGGCGCTGTCATAACTTAAGTGTTGTCACAATAGTGTTCTGCTCTTTTATTAAACCAAATTGGGCTTTAAGCTCAGCATCTACTTCAGACCCACAGTCGTCTTTTTATAATAAAAATATTTTTTAAACTTCTCGAGGCTTAAATTGCAGTTTAATAATAGTTTGCGAGTCTCAGGAAGCGTAACGGGGCTTCTGTATTCGTTTAAAGGTGTTATCCGTAATACTTGCTATTCCTGCTGTTTAGGCGGCAAATATAATATTGGCAAAAAGTTGTGCACTGTCTCCTTATTAAACTCGCTGGAGATGTTCACTAAGCGCAGTAACGGTAGAGCATAGGTAGAGTAGAGCTGGTTTTTAATCAAGTTGCATGCTACAAGCATTTGCTTAGCTGGTCTGGTATGCTTAGGTTATACATCTTCTTCAAATTCTTCATTTTCTTTCTCTTTTTCTTCTTCTTTTCTTACTGATTTAAGATGCAGATGGCCGACGACACTACCCTTGAATATCAAATTGTCATCAAACTCAAAGAGACCATTAATAAGTGGGGAAAGCTGTACAGTAATGACTTCTCGTAGGTTTGGAATACTGAGCTGGTAATCTTTATGTTTAAACTGTACAGTTGTATCACCCCAAAGCCGTTCATTCAGGGTCCAGCTAATCTTGTTTACTACGTGATCCAAGTCTGTTTCTTTTGGTTCTTTCATTAGCATATAATGTTCACACATTGTAAACTGGCGTATGGCAATGTACTCATAGTCTACAATTTCATCGCATTTCTTTTCGTCAAAGTTAAATTCAGATTTGTAGACGCCATCATAGAACTGGTCGTGTTGCTGCAAGCCCAAACATAGTGCTATTGGTTACGGTAACACAACATAATCACCGTCTTTTCCTCCAAACTTTAAGTTGCATTTATTGTTGCTTGTATCAGCAGCTAACTCAATTTTATTTTTGTTTCATTATTTGCTGGATGGCGCATGTCAGATTTAAAACGTTTAAAACATTTAAAAAAGTCTGAATCCCCTGTTTATATTTGTTTTCTAAAAATTATCAAAGTCTCAAAGCCTAAGTAAAACTGTAAGACCATCTCCATGTTTTGTATTTTTCAGCCACAAAATTCAAGTTTGTGCTCATTGGAATAATACCAAAGTCTGTTTGTTGCACATTTTTGTAAGATAAAGGGTTTCCTGACATAATTTATAATCTCTATTGCCTATAAAGCAATGACAGAAGTGTGGGAATTTCAAAAATTACACTTTTCCATTTTGATACGTTTAAAAGGATTAAATGTATTTGCTCAGGATTTCAGCCAAGAGCTTTTTGATTAACTTTGAGCGGAAGTGTTTCTTGAGTTAATTCTTCTTGTCGTTAATTCATTAATTCATGTAAAGGTGTCTTTCTTTTATGAAAATTAAAAAATGTTTGGATCGTTGGCTTTTAGTTAGGAAACACTATTTTTAAAGGCTCTAGGTCAGGAAATTCAGTGGTACAAACGTTGCGTATTGGGTTAGCTGGCACATGCTGAGCGATAGCTGGCTGTATGCTGCTTGTGTATCTCAAACTCACTAGTTTGATGTCGTAATTTTTAAGGTTAGGAGGTGTAGGGAGGACAGCAACAAAGTTAGACGGGGTGTTTTAGTATAAATATTGTTTTGCTGGTCACTTTTAGTCGTTATGTAGACATTTTCTGTACCGGCTGGGCCTTGATCCAATAGGAAACAGCAGTGTTTGTCCAATTTTGTGCGTTTGTTGTTGGTATGCCGTTTAATAGCTAATAAAAGCGTTAGTAAAGTACAGAATAAACGGTGTAGAATTCATGTTGATTATTGAACACAGCCGAGCTTTTCCAAACAAAAACAATCTAGTGATGCTGTTCTAATTTAACTCTTCCAAGTAGTATGTTATTGGTATGGTTTTTAAGTTGACAGCCTTTACAATAAACAACTGAACGCTAAAGTTTTAGTTGTAGCCTTAATAAAGGATAGAAATACATTAAATCGATTGTTTGCAAGTTTCTTTATTTATGTTTTATTATCTGTTATTATAACTTACGTGGTACGCTTCAATATACTTAACTTTATCCAATGTTAATTTAGTACGACTAATCTTTTCACGGTCGCCAGGATTAAATACAGGTCTAGGCTTTGTACCGTCTATAACACGATCTGAGTACATGTTTGTCTATACATCATTTTCATTCAAACTGTTTACGCTATTAGGCGAAATCCTAATTGTAAAATAAAAAGTGTTGTTGTACGTTTTTACACATGCAGGAAATATTTTAAGAATGCAGTTTGTTTGCATTTCTGTTATGTACCTGGCCACCTTCTCAAAAAAACAAATAATGCCAAAATTAATGAGTAAACGATCCATTAATTTAAAAGCCAAGACCATAACAGCACTTTTGTGCCTTGAGTCTTGGTGGTCTCAACCCAAATAGTCGCTTCTATTTCTAAATAATAATTTTAAATGTATAGAGTGATTGCTAGCACATTATTTAGTAACATTGCAATAGTAATATAAACAGAATATTATTTTTCACTCTCCGAAACTCATATTAATTTATAGCCAGAGGCTGCTACCATATTATTATATTATATTGAATTCAAAGTTAGCGTACTCAATGTTTTTAATAAACTTATTAGATTGTGTTCAATTTTGAAAAAAACGTAGCTTTTTGTTGAGTTTTTCAGGTCAAATCGAGTTAATGCCTAACCCGATTGATGATCGGGTTCAGTTCGGGTTAGCATTTTTTGCCCGAGAATTATCGGTTTGGTTTGAGTTTTAGTTCGAGTTGCCAAAATTCGACCCGTGACGAACCTTACTATAAGGAACAAACTGATATATTTATATTGTTGTTAGCCTCATACATGTTAAATCTATATTTATTAAAAACGTTTGAGTTAGTTGTATGTTACTTCAATAGCTTTAGTCAGCTAACATTGACCTGTAAATAAATAAATTAGTGTTATTTTTGCTTTTTGAAATATAGTTTTCATTGCTTTGAATACTGTCCCTGGTCTTTTGTTCTTTATGAATCTACAACTTTTTTTTGGAAAAAGCGTCAATGCAGAAAAATTGTTTTTAAATCCAAAATTTTTTATAAGACAGACCTTAAAATTTTGAGGTCTGCAAAAAATATTTTTTCTGTCATATTTAAAATGGTTCTACTGCGTTTACAGTTCTTTCTTATAGGTTTGTGTAGACTAAATAAATACAGTTCGCTAAATTCTTTATCTACTTTTTCCTTATCGAAAAAATGCTTATTGTTTTTCAAAACCCACTAAGGGCAGAAATGGAACCTTTTAGTCTCGAATTCAAGTATGATTTACGAATTTCTGCCATCGTATAAATACAAATGTTTGCGACTGTCACTGAGTTAGTTGTAAATAAAACCGCGCAGATATTTGTATAATCAGCTGTTTTAAATATTTTAAAATTTACAAAAATACAGAAGGTTATTCACTGTACAAGTTAAAATTTTATTATTTTACATTAACTAGATATTAATGGCTGCTGTAGTCTGTTTTAAAATATATGTCCTACTGGTTATTTAAAAAAAACATACTTATTACAGTTACATTATTACCTTAAAACAAAGTTTTTTACATAAATTTGTCAACTTGCAAGTTAACATTAGCTTGGCAAGATTTTCTGCCACTAACTTCTAATTCTTTTAGACTTTTTTCATTCCATCGCAATTGCATTTCATGTTGGGGCTGAATACGAAGAATACGTAAGGGTTAGATTACATCTTTCTCGACTATCATTGTATTTTTAAAAGACCTGAATCAAGAAAGTTACACGTACGTTGTATATTGTTACTGTAGACGCAAAGTGGGCGTTCTCCAAACGCAGGTAAAAGTAAAGTGGCCGCTCTCCATCCTTTACTAAACGCAAAGTGGCCGGTCTTCAATTTTATCCAGTTTGAACAAGATTGGAGACCGGCCACTTTGCGTTTAGTAAAGGGTGGAGAACGGCCACTTTACTTTTACCTGCGTTTAGAGAACGGCCACTTTGCATCTACAGTAACGATATGCTATAGTTTTGCGAGTATTAAGATAAACACATCCTTTTTTAAATGTACTGCTTTGTGATTTGTTTATAGTTATGCCTTAATTCAACCCAAGGGAAAAAGACTGCACTATAATGTATAGTTTTGTTTCGAAATCTAATTTTTTGTAATCAATACGAGCTGTTTTTACACCTTGGCCTCTTGATGTCAAAACAAGTTGATTTTTTCTATATTCTGGAAAGTGCACAGTGATAAATTCAACAACGTTGCTCTAAACAATCCGTTTTTTTGATAGGTGAAACACAATTTCTACAACCGTCCCGCGACTGCCGTTTACTAAATTTGTGGAAACATCAATATTGCTTGTCAATATTACAGAAACACCGTAATGGGTCCCCACAGAACAAGATATTGATTGCTACAACAGATGACTTTAATTTAATTTAGATTATATTTTTAGATCATTTTTCTATAAAACATAAAATGAAGTAAAGAATATTAAAGTATTTTAGTCTTGCAATAGATACGGCGAGCAATTTAAAATACACAGCAACACTAAAGTTAGTATCAGTAACACTAGCGTAGTATAAGTTATGCACTAGGCGTAAATATTTACAATATCTTCGTCACTGTCGGAATTAAATTCGTCACTGTCTAAAGCTAGCAAGTGCACTTTGTTTTGTATTTTGGATTGGCAAGTTTAATACGCTGATGAATGTAATGGCGCATAGATAAAGTTTGTAACTCTAATTTAGACTTGGTAATTTTCTGGAAACTAGCTAAGTTGTGTACACATATTTGCTAGGGATAAACATGTATACCCTAATGCTTTTTTTAAACTATATAAGATGTTTAATAAAAAAGGTACAGTTGTAACAACAAAAGCGCCCTTTAACTGATCGGACAAAGTAAGAAACAGAAATTCCAATCAGTTGTAAGCTGCAACTTGCACAGTTTAAATTTTTTGTTGGCCGGTTTTTACGAAAAGTGTAGTTGTATGAACAAAACACTGGGTCTACTAAATACTTGCTTCTATTTTTTTCATGCCGCTAAATTGCAAGAGCGACAATAAAATTCAGAGGCCATATCAGATACGATAACTATAAAAGGGTTGCACGAAAAGCAAAAAGATAAGCGTTTTCTACACGGGGAGAACACAGAGCTTTTACAGTTTATTTCCAGTGGTCCTTTGGTGGTTGCTTTATTCTGTGTGAACAATCTATCAAACACATTACGGATAACATAATACTCTGAGGGTGCCAACTAGACATTTTATACTAAGGAGCAAACATTTTGCCTCCTATCTTTCATGTTGATGTTACCTTATGATTGCTGTTATTTTGGAAGATGCTCATTTAATATAAATATTGCGATATATGCATGACACGAACTAAATAGGAATAAATGAATTATAATATACTATGAATTGTAAAACCAACGTACTTATTACTGTTAGCAACGTCCCTGTTAAGCTCGTACAGATGCATTGTATGCTCGAACTTGTCCGTCTCTTCGGTTGTAAAAACTTTGTCTAGAATATAATGCTGTCTCTGTTGAAGTTTAAACATCTTCTGGTGTACACATTCAATAACGTTATCGCGTTAAAAACTAGTAGTACTCTTCTTGATCAGAATTAGTACAGCTTTGGCAAAATGGCTTCTCTAGCACAAAGGCGGTGTCAAAAGATTTGTAAAAATCTTTAGCTTGTTGTAAATCACCTAGCAGATTTAATACAAATTTTGTTTACAACGCGTTGTCTCCATTACATGAACACTGCAAAAAATTGCCAAAGGCTACTACTATTCTCTCCCTAAAAGGCAAATTGGTTTGAAAAAAATCGACTAATCTTAAATATCTATCTACATAATGAAAAAGAAGCAAGCCTTTGGTGGAAATTTCGTCCAGCAGCAATACTTTGACTTTATGAAATGCAATCTTATCTGCAACTGAAATTCCATTAACCAACTGATCCATTAAAACTGCGTTATTACACGGTCTTATTCCAAAAAATAAGTGCAGCGTAGTTCCCTTTATGTTTGACGCAAAATTCTCAAAAAAGCAAAACGTTTTAGATGCAAACGTTGGGTTTTGAAATTTTTTCTGCCATAGTATATGATGCATGTTTTTAACACCTGCATGTTGCCGCTGCCGGAAATGCCGCAAACAATGAGGCGTAAAGCATTGAGGTAAAATAGTTTATTACTTAATTTAATTGCTGGAGGTCTTAAAGACGATCGCTTCTGCCAGCGGTACGAGAACTCCGGCTTCCAAATGTAGTGGCAACGGTTTTATTCTCATGACCTTGTCTGAGTTAACAAGCGAGTCAATAGATTTGATACCATTAATTTCAACAATGACGCGGGTGATGTACTCGTTGGAGTGAAATTTTGAAGTGATAGTTTTCCCGTCTTTTTTAGTGTCAAAAGTGATTTCTTCAATTCTGTTGAGGCTATCATCGCCGCGGTCGTCGCATTGGGTTAACGCTAAATGGTTGCCTTTAGTGTGATACATTTGTTTATTATAAAACAGGAGTCGACATGGAAATGAGGTCAAAATCGTTTCCGTGAAGATGTAATGGTACTCCTGCTTGGAGTCGAGTATTATTTGTGTATGTTGTATTGCCCAGGTGGGACTGTATAATAACTTCAACTGAGAATTTCCAGCTAGGGCATTGTAGATTGCGTGAGTTTCACTCGTAGGATTATCCAGAAACATTTTATTGAAATGGCGATCTTCAACGAAGGGCCAATAACAATATAAGGCCTTTAAATACTGACAGTCTGCCAATCCTTTGTGTGTTAAAAGATTTCAATTGTTTAAGGGTCTCGTTGACTCTAAAATCCTTGCATTTGTCACTGTGGCATGGTGCGGACGAGTAGAGGTACATAGTAAAGTAATTTTTTTTCGCATAATAATGTAATCGATTTGGTTTCCATAGGTATAGTTCAAAGTACGGTCCCATGTTGATCTTCGATCTTAAAGCAACTATTCTTGCCCATCGGCGATAGCGATAATCAGTTATTGACGCGAACTGCACAGGTGGTTACATCACCCATTGTATGGCATCCACGAGTGGCTGCAGCCATGCTAGCGCTGTTGCTGCAAGCGTGAGTCAGAGTTGCACAACGAAGCACGTATAGCAGACTCAATTGAGTTCAAGGTAAAAACATCAGGCGTCTTAAGCGGGACGACTTAGTATTGATATTACATCGTTGAAACGGAGAGGCTTTCGGATTGAGTAGGGGCATTCCAATTTCTTCATCTTTGGTTTGTGTCGAGTTTTCTTACGTACTCGATACCGGTTGATTATCGTCTTGAAAATTTTGCGAAACGAAAAGCTTAGCCACTATGAAATAGTATAACAAACGCGATACCTATAGTAGGATTACTATGACGGTTGTAAGCAGAATTCCGAGTATCGACAGTAATATATATTGGTAGTATCCATAGCATCTTCAGTTTCCCCTTCGTTCCAAACACAGGGGACATCTTATGAGAGTACAAATCGGAATTTGTAGACACGTTAGGGTAACAGTGACATAATGGATGTATTGGTGATGATAGAGGTATTGCCGAGACTGGTTAATATCTGATTGGTGAAAGTCAGCACGGTAAAAATGGCAGTTGGAATGAGCGAAAAGAATCCAGCATTACGTTGAGCTCGAATATATCGGGAAATAGTGTTTGGGGTTTTGACACTAATGCCTCTGGCGGTACAGTTAAATTTTCAGTTAAGACAAGTGTAGAGAGCTTAAGTACGACTGAGATCACTTCTTTTCACCATTATGAGTTTTGACCCCAACACTGATGTGTAATATATCCACTTTTCACGCGTAAACGGTGCTTGACCATAGAAGAATTGTAGGTGCAGTTGCAGATAGGGTTGGACGCTATTTTTTTATGATTTTGCGCAACCTATATGTAGACAGAAGCTTGCATCTCCGACACATTTTTGTTGTAGACATTGTAGTCTGGTACAATCGCCCATACAGGTATATGAGCTAAATCGCTTTGGTTGTTTATCTTGGTAGACATTTAGGGTTTCCAAGGGGTACAGTCGGTGGTCGTGGATGGCGATTCTAGTTTTTTTAAAAAATGTCGACAGCCGGCAAGAGTATGTTTGTCGACTGCACAAATGTCGAATAGGATTCCTAGGTGACTAAAAACTCAGTCGTCGACAACTTCTTCGAGGTTTTGACATTTAATGTCGTATAGATTAGAGGATACTAATTGATCAGGACATGACGTTTCTCGAGCCACACATGTTTGTCTGCCACAGAATTTATGACGGGCACATATCGTTCCGTTGAAATTGATTTGGAGCCAATGCACGTTTCGATGGCAGATGGGAATTATGTGATGAGTAATACCAGAGTGGATACACTCGGCAAACAGTTTCCTGAAGACTGGATTCGGGTCATACGAGCCTGGGTCTTTATCAAATGGATCGTCTGTTTCAGGTGTTGTTTCAGCACCAGGCATACTTAACAAAAGGAGTAAAGTGGCGGTAGTGCGTTTTCAGCTGCTTGCTGTTTGTCGAAGTGAACTGAATTTCTTGGCTTCTTGGTGGCGTAGACGATGCGTTTAAAGATATGCTTGTTGAAAGCAAATATGAATGGCATAGATAAGTGAATTGACGCACAGTGAAATCCATATCGGTAGGGTAGCGAGTATGTGAAGGATTCTCAGAAGGTTTTTGTTGGTATCAAAGGTTTTCAACGTCATGACCGAACAGTGGCAGAAGAGATAACTTATACAGATTTGACTAATGGTTTAAGTCAAATCGTTTTGTGGTGTAGTAGAGGTTCCCAGTGCTTGGACGCGTTGCTGGGATTGTTAAGCGTGTGCGTAGATACGAGCGTAGCAATAGATTATGGTGATTATTGGTAATAATATGATCAGCAAGTACAATGTGGTCTTTGGAAAGCGTCCAGCGCTATCTTGAATGATGGTACAGGTTACCGTGGGAGGTTCACAATGCCCGACTTTAGCCCATATTTGAAATAAAGGTAAGGACAATAGTGAGAAACAGAAAATTCAAGCTCCATCGAAAATGAATCCAGTAGAACTAAGCGTATATATGGCTTCATACACGCATGTGTGTATGACTTGTATGTAGCGAATAATGGTCATTAATAGAATTGTGATCAGAGTTACTGACGTCACTCCATAATGAATAAACGGGTACATCCAGCATATGGTGGGTCTCTTGATGATCCATGAGTTGATGTATCGGACAGCGTTGACCGAGATATAGAACGCACTAGTTGCTATGTCGGCTATATGGAGGTTAATTATGAGCCAAGTCGTAGGATTCCTTTGAAGATTATGACTAGTACCCAATGCGATAACGGAGGCCAAGTTCCCGGTCAATCCAAATATTGCGCACATGATTGCAAACAACCCAATAATGGCTTAAGTTGTATGAGGAGATAATCGTTTGTCAATTATAGAGATTATAGAGGTGTAAGTAACATTGCTTGTGTGGTTAGTTTCGAATTGAACTTTGGAGTGAGCTTTAGGACTGAATGCTGCAAAAAAGATAAGATTAGTGAGGGTCCAGTTCCAAGGAGAAACTCGAAGTGGATAGTTGGATATGCAATTGACCACTTGACTAGCATTTCTTTTATAAATTGATATAACCAATGCAAAAACTATTAGATATTATATTGAATAGTTCACTTACATTCGCCTTAGACATTGGGTGCATAATGCATACTACATGGCGTCAAGGGCTGGAATTTCAAAATTCCACACAATGGGCTACCTATGACGACAATGACCCGCTTAACACAAATTCGACATTTTAATTGCAAAAAGTGGCAAGGTTAATATTGAGAAACATATTAAAACTGACAAGCGTGAAATAGCAGTTCGGGCTTCTAAAACTTCAGTTTTAACTAATTTTCGAAAAACAGATGTGGGAGTAAAGGAACCACAGTTAGCTTGTTTAGAAGGCGTATTTTCTCATCACACAGTAAAGCAGAATCATATTTTTGCGTATATGGTTTGTACCTCTCAATTAACTTGCAAATTGTTTAAACCAAAGTTTGCTTGTGCTCGGACAACAACAGAAGCTATTATTGAAAATGTATTCCCCCAATTTGCAATGAAACGACTTAGAACTGATCTCTAACTTAATTTTAAACTTAATTGTTATAATTTACATGGGACAAACCCTAAGTTGTCTTCAGAGTGTGCATAACTCATAATCGAGACCTTTGACCTTTAAAACAATTTAGAGTGAAGGTAACATTACATTAGTGTATAAGCGGAAATAATCAGTATCCCTAACTTCACACTGTGCCAAATTTTTTTAATTGTGTGCACATAATGATTATTGTGACCTTCAACCTTTAAACATTTCTAAAGTAAAATTCAAATTACGTTAATGCATAAACAGAAATCATCAGCATCCAAAACTGCACTGTGCCTAATTTCGTAATTGTGTGCCAAAATAAATATCTTGACTTTTGACCTTCAAAATGTCCTATACCAAAGGTCAAATTACGGTAATATATAAAGAGAAATAGTCATCATCAAGAACCGTATATTGTACCTAATTTTTGTGAATATGTACTAAAAGAAATATCGTGACCTTTGACCTACAAAAAATCCTAAAGTGAAGGTCACATATCTTTTATACATACGCAGAAATGGTCAGCATCGAAAACTGCACATTGAGTAATGGGACAAAATACCGCATCAGTTTGACCGCGGTACAAAACACCGTTCCTAAAACACCGCAGGTTAAAAACACCGCAGACTAAAAATACCGTTGTTTAATTTATTTAACGGTATTTTGGTTCGCAGTCATTTGTCCACACGATCTTATTGAAATACGGTGTTTTGGTGAAGGTCTTTTTACCCGTGGTCTTATTGCGGCGGTCTTTTGTCCCTGAACCTTATTAAAACGGCAAAAGTTACTCCTAAAGTTGTAATTTGCAAATTGTTTGCATAAACTTCTGTGTTAGAATAAAATCAGTTTGGTTGTACAACGTGTAGTGCGTATACTACGGATGAACGGACAGACACAAACCCATCACAACCAAACTGATTTTATTCTAACACAGAAGTTTATGCAAACAATTTGGGAATTACAACTTTAGGAGTAACTTTTGCCGTTTTAATAAAATACCTTTATTTCACATATCATCTTATGGCGTGACTGAAATAATCTTTCCTAATAGTTAAATATTTCTAATAATCCTAATAATTTTCTACTAGTCCTTTGATAAAGCATAGTTCGCTGAAGCTCAGCATATGCTTCGGGCCCACAGTCGCCAGATCCAAGGGTGTTCTTCAGAAACTCACGCCTCAACATGCTAACTCACGCCCAACTTCGATATCTCACGCCCCACAATAAATTCGTAAAATATTATAATTTTGAGCCATATTTCCGTGCTTTTGCTACTTTGTCAGTATTGCCTACCCCTCGAAGTATGTTATCTTTGAGGTTAGGTTAGGTTTTTGGGGGGGGGGTAGGAAAAACTGACTGGAAACGGTTAGATTTAACCTATCCGTTTTCAGGCAGCTTTAGGAGCCTGGTTCAGTGTTAATTCGGTTAAATTTCGATTATTCTAAAGCTTTTTAAGCTTTTTTATTTGGGGCATGAGTTATTGAAGTGGGGGCGTGAGTTTCCGAAGTAACCCCAAATCCAATATGGTGAATGCCTCTTCTATAGTATTATACATACATGTACATAGATGGTAAGGTACAAAATAAAATCACACTAACTTATTATTATTTTATTAATTTTAATATTTTTTTGTAGAAGTTGGTGTCTGGGTTGATGGTACCGACATAGACTACCCAAAAGGAATGGCAAAATTTTTCAAACGGTTTTCCGACAAAAAACACGACGAAATGGATTTAAAATATTTTAACGATAAAATAAACGAGCCTACAATATCTCACATTCAGGGTTGTGTTTTACTGCGTTGGTATCGCACAGAAAGCTCGGGTCTGTTGGCTGATTACGAGTGTTATATGCGAAGACCATACATCTGTGAATATAATGCCGGCGTCGACGATTCTGTAGCTTGTGATCCTAATACGTGCCGCAATAAATCAACGATTGGATAATAAACTCAAGCAAACATTGAAATCAATCTATCCATGTACTCATAAAATCCAAAAAACGCTTTTCGACTTTTTTTGATTTATTATTTTCCGATAAACCACATACCTACAATAAAAATTCATGAAAAATCTACCTAACAGGATTTACAAGCTTAGACCTTACCGGTTTAGAGTGATATTTGGGCTGCAGAAATAACCATGTTGCCGAAGCAGCATAAAAGGTTACAATTTAGGCATGTTGTTAAGGTACGCATTAATTAGGCATTTGCTTTAGAGTGAAGCATGAGTACCTTATTTCACTATTTGAAAGTTGGTCTTCATGCAACACACATATCCACACAAAAAAATGAGGGATATTTTAAAAACTCCACAAGGGAAGCCTTGTAACAATTAAAAGAGTTACAGAGCCTACAAATTTGTTTTCACAATAAATTTCAGTTAGTCGTACCTACAGTCTTTAATTTATAATCAACCTTTCATTCATCGTAGCTATAAATTTAATACTGTAGGTACGACTAACTGAAATTTATTGTGAAAACAAATTTGTAGGCAATATTGCGAATAAAAGTAGCCGCTGTCGAGATTAAGGGATGTGGGTTGTGGACATTGGAGGTTATTTTTGGTCTTCAACGGGACAAATTATACACTGTTGTTGAGGAGGTATTTATGGTCTTCAAGGGGACATATTATACATCGTGTTGTTAAGGAGGTATTTATGGTCATCAAGGGACATATTATGCACCGTGTTGGTAAGGAGGTATTTATGGTCTTCAAGGGGACAAATTGTACTTCATGCTGTTAATGTAATGTCCTTTTAAGTCTTGAGGGGTACCAATTATGCGCGATATCTGAACAAGTTGCATCTCACAATCAGTCTTTTAATTGTTACAAGGTTTCCCTTGTGGAGTTATTTATGGGTTTCCCGGTTGAGGTGGTATTACTTCCTATTTGACTTTCAGGGTTTCAAACTGATTCGAAAAGCCAACTACTGAATCATACCTTTCTGACCAGTTGGGCATCAGTCAAAGACAGTTTAGGAAACCGGTATTGAATAATGCCCTCCTAAGTACACTTTAATGGAATAGGCTAAGAGATGCGATACTAACATGTGTATATAGCCTCCTATTTTGTTTCATTTCAACTACGTTATGTGCATGCTTGTCCATCGATTATGTTTTTGCCTATATTATAGGATAGGCGCCGACCTTTGCCCAACATCATTTCATTAACAAAAGGACCTAATAATTCTAACTCCTTTCTTGTTACTCCGACACTTACAGTGAATCCTGTTAACAACGATCAACATGATTATGGTTAGTGATTTACAGTGAAAACTGTTAGACTGAGTATACTAGAACGGTGTTGGATCACGCAACACTAATCCTGTTGAACGATTTTGGTAATTAAAAAATAGCACTAAAAACTGGATACGAACCCCCACCCTTAGGTATACCAAAGTGGCTCCTTAACCACTGGACTGACACAACTTATTAATTATGGATTACTAATTTAGCATACATATACAGTGATATAAATGCTTTAACAGGTTTACTGTAGATTTTAACAGGTTTGGTGTTGGGTTTTGTAGCTACAGCCTTGTTTCATGTGGCTAACAGTTTTTTCCATCCTCAAAACTTTCAAAATTTACTACTAAACCTGTCAAAGTTGACAGCTTAACCTGTTGCCACGGCTTAACCACATTCGTGTCAAGATCTTTTCTAAGCGTGTACCTTAAAATGGGTATGGGTCATTTTGATTCATCACTCACGATGTATTTCTGTTTTATAGTACAGATAGTGACAGTCAGTGACGCTTACCATTAAGCTGGTTAAGAAGAGCAGATGAAACTTATACATATAAGTAAAAGTAATTGTGAATTAATTCAAAATCAGTACTTTTATGTAAATACTTCACTTTATGCAAGTTACTGAACATTTGCCGTTAGTATTACATTGTGACAGTGAATAAACAGTCGCATGTCGCATGACAATTTGTCCAGGGTGTTCTTTAGTAAGTAATGTCTAGGCCAGTAAGTGATGTCCAAAAACAAATTTTTTATTTGAAGTGCAATGAAAATAAATCGACGAGAAATTAATAAATCTACTAATAAAGAGTAACGCAGAACTTGAGCCGAGCGATTTTTCAAATTCTTGGAAAGCGATGAGATTAAATTCCTTCACCCATATACACTTATACACAATGGCTGCATGCCAGGGAGTGTTATTATTATCGGTTCTCATTACCATTATTTCTCACATTGTTATTGTTGGATATTAAGTAAATAAACTCTACACAGTTGGCTTATTTCTTCGATTTACAGGTCATGCCTTTTGGTAATTTCAACATTAATATTGAGGCTCAATATTCAGTTTTGGTTACCTCTTTGCGGTTTGTTATATTTATGGTTAGGTTAGGTTTGGGTGGGGGGGGGGGGGGCGCAGGAAAAACTGACTGGAGGCGGCCCCGCCGAAGGCGGCAGGTAAAAATATAACCTGTCCGTTTTCAGGCAGCTTTAGGTGCCTGGTTCAGTGTTAATTCCGGGTAATCGTCATTAAAAACTGGTTTGCAACATTAGTTTTATTAATTTCTCGTCGATTTATATTCATTGCACTTCAAATAAAAAATTTTGTTTGGACATCACTTACTAAAGTCAGACATCACTTGCTAAAGTTGGACATCACTTACTGGCCTAAATATTACTTACTAAAGAAACCCCTTTGTCCATTCTAGTTATTACTATTCATCAGAAACAGAAGTGCAATGAATTATGCTTTTAAAAATAATGTTGACACTCTTCTGTTTTTGATGCCAAAATGTACCGAATTTCCCCGGATAAGCAAGTACTGATACAATAGGTACCTACCAGGGTAGTCAAGTGGTAAATACCTCTGTAGTACATACCATGGTAAACAGTAGCCGCGGAAGGTCAATTTCCCAGGGGGGGACAAGCCTATGGTAAGCATGGGTACATAATAAAGTATGTACCCATTTATTAACATTAGAAATTCAAAATTTCAGGAGTGGACAATGCGCCCGGTTCCCCTATGGTTCCGAGCTCCCTGATGGTAGATACTGGTAAATACCAGGGGTGGTAAATACTGTTTATGTTACACTTTGGCACATACTGGTATAAAGTGGTAAATTGAAAACATTTTGATTTTCATCTTGGCATATACACTGGCATTTTTATACAAGCACAGATAAAGTAAATTTTAAAAAAACGTGAAAATTGACAAGTTTTAAAAGTAGCTACCAAATCAATGCATATAATCCATGCTATTCTGTATTGCCCTCGCGGACTATTTCCTGTCCGGTCGTACGCACTATCACGACATGTTTCTCCCACGCAGTACCAAAATCACATCATCAAAATAAGCTGTAAACCTCAATACTTGCACATTTTTAAATACAGAAAACCGAACGTGTATCTCATAATGTGTATATCATAATATCGATTGGATTGTTTTCACTACTAAATGATAATTACGCAACTCCATCGCATACACTATCATCTTTGTCTATGTTGTGATTTCAACTAGTAATTAAATTCTATTTCCCCTATGTTAGTTACTAGTTGCATATAGATAAACTTTAACTGTCGACCTTCTTCCGCTTCCACTTTTTACACAGTGATTGATGGGTTGAGTTAGTATGCAACAGATTTTTCATGGAGTATTTACTATGGAAACTAATGGCCTTATATCACATGATACTTCAAATAATACAAATAAATTATGATGTAACTTAATCAGTAGCCTTTATTCCAAACTGGAATTAAAATTGCAGTTGAAGTTTTAGGATGGTGTGAAGTAGGCACTTATTTGAAGTTCGTCAACAAGAAGAGGAAGCTGCGAATGAAAACAGCATGGTCAAAATTTGAATTTAGTAGCCTACGAGGGCCGTTTAAGTATTGTGTTACGCGAAAGTGTCAAATTTTTACCCACCTAATACCACAAAGCGGTACCTACACTAAGAACTTGATTCTTTTAACAAAGCATCGAAAATGACTCAATGACTTTTATAGCTCATCAGCGTTCATATAGTTGGCGGGACTGCTGTCCTGCTGTCAGCTACGGCTGCTGTAGTTTAGTGTTGCCTTCATTTCAGTGATAATGTAACGAGGACTTGACTAGCTGTGACTTACCTCAGACAGACAGACGTTACACCTGAAGTGATTGCAGTAAAAGACTCAGTCTTTTAAAATAGAACGGCGGTATGATGACATCATATAACGTTATACTAGTGATACTACCAGCAGATATTATTTGCAATGCTTGCTAGGCTTGCCATGTCTAGGAATTCAAATTCCGGAAAACATTTTTATAAAATTATAAAAACATATAGCGCTAACTTACGTTGCCCAACTAGCTTGAATTGCTACTACAATGGCATTAAAATACAGACGTGCTATGCAAAATTAAATAAACAACATTCGAATATCCTACTTAGTACAAAGAGAGCTTAGAGTTTTTGATGATAGTTATAAGCCACCACTAACTCAATGTTATTCAAATGGAGCACGTTGTTAAAGAACTCTGGGTTTTCATTTAGAAGAAATGAAACGTGACAAATAGGAACCTCATTATTTAATTTGATATCTTATTACAGTATAATAGTTTTATTGGTATCGTATTATAAGTACGATATAAGTATATAGGATATAAGTATGACGTAATTGCTGTATAAACGTTCTGGACTAAAAGCATAAAGTTTTGATAGATTGTATTTTGTTGTTGTTGAGATTGTATTGTCTCGTATTCAAAATATTTGTAATTCAGAATCTTGACTTTAATCTTTTTGTTTTTCACAATTAAATTGAGTGTTTTCATCGTACGTATAAATTCATTTAAATTTACGGAAGTAGGTTAATGAACCTATTACGAGTTGTGAACGTTAGCAATGAAACTAGTGGAGGTTTAAAGTTTATTAAACCCTACTACGTAAACGTTGAAAGGACTTACGTTGACGTTATTAATTTTAAACTTACTAATGCAAGTGGTGAAGAACTAAATCTACACTCGTCTAACCTATTGCTTACTCTACATTTTCAAAAATCTAATAATGGAGTGGGAACTGGAAAATCTTTATGAATCGCACACAAAGCTTCAACATCCGTTCTCCATGATAATTGCAGGTAATACTACCAAACTTACTTAAATTGAATATGTTTATAACATACCGTTTCTGATTTTTAGGTTCTTCACAGTCTGGAAAAACTAGCTTTACAGTTAACGTTTTAAATAATCTCAATAAATTATTGGATGAGCAACCTGACAAAATAATTTTTAGTTATAGCACTTACCAACCATTGTATGACAAATTGAAGTCAAAAATATCAACTATTTTATTTGAAAAAGGACTGGACTTTGATGTTCCAGACAATAAAAATACTCTGCTAATTATTGACGATCAAATAACTAAATCGTCTAAGGATTTGGAAATTCAAAATTTGTTTCTACAAGGCGTACATCATAGATCAATTTCAACGATATTTTTAATTCAAAATATATATCCACAAGGAAAATTTTCTCGTGACATAAAGCTAAACACAAACTACATTGTTTTACTTAAATCACCTATGTTTTTGTCACAAGTGCAATGAATGGGACGTTCGTTGTATCCACGTATGAATAACTTCTTTACGAAAGCGTACTTGGATGCAACAAAACATCCCTACAGCTATTTATTCGTGAATTTGCATCCGAAGTGTCACGATCATCTTCGAGTTCGGAGTGGAATATTACCACAAGAATCTGAGATAATTTATATACCTAAGTAATAGTATGATTTATATTGTCGACGTTGAAGGGTTTTTTGTAAAGAATGAATTCATAGTAAAAGAACTTGCCTATGTGTGTATTGACAATAATAGATCTAAAAACTTTGTTTTTAGAAACCCTTTTTCCTTTTGTTTATTAAATAATAAAGAAAAACAAACGGCGTTTTATTGTGAAAACTACTTGCACAAAATTCGTTGGAACGAAGGACAAATTCCTTACTCTTTGCAAGCCGAACTTTTGTGTAGCATAATTGTTGACGGTGATCTTGTTTACGTAAAAGGATTTCAAAAAGCAGAATATTTAAGGTCAGTTTTATTCAACGAAACAGATGTAAAAAACCTGGAACTTTATTGTTGTCCATCTGTTAAGAGTAATTGTCAAAACGTCAAAATTAATTGTGATGTTACATCACATCATAAATTTAATCTCCACTGTGCATTATTAAAAGTGAACTTCTACGCATCATTGGTGAGAAATATACTAACTACAAATGTCTTTGAGAATTAAAGAAAATTTAAAGTTTATTAAAAAAATTGAATAAGCTACTCCTTACAAACAAAAAATTTTATTCAGAGAGGCTACAGAAGATAACATTTTAGCACTAGCTGAAATTGCACATAACACATTACTTGGAAATCTTCCAATAGACGCATTACAACAACAAAAACTTAAAAGACATCGTCACAGTATACGGACGTTAGCAAAGGTTAAACTATCAACAAAGTTCAAAAAGAAATTATTACAACAAAAAGATGGACTTTTACATCTTATTGTCACACCTCTGCTGTCGGCAATTGGAAACGTTGCCGGAAAAGTGATTGCAAACACAATAGATCTGTGAAATGGCAAAGCGTATGAAACTGATTTTAGAGAAGGAATTCGATGCATTAAAAGGCGTTGCTGATGATTCTATTTAAACAAGTGGTAATACAAATTTACAAGACGCTGGTACTTTAGCTAAAGCTATTTTGTACTCTAACTCTATACCAGAAGGTATAAAAACCCAATTTTACGAGTCCATGGTAAAACATCTGACAAAGAACTATAGCGACCTACTTAATAAACCCATTGAAGTAACATTAACGAGTGAAATAGACGACAGAAATAGTAAATTACCAGAAAAACAACGTCAACCTGAGAGTGAAAAACAAATTCACAATATTTTGTCGCCAAGCGATTTGGATTTACTAGACTTAATACCATTGACATTTATTGAAAATTCTTGCAAACTTATGTCAAAGTTGAAAAAACATTCGCAGTATATAAAGTAGGATGATGATGGTCAAGTATCATTTAATAATGGTGTCAGCTACGCACTGGATAAAAACATTGGTGATTTAATTGCTGCAGTGGTAAGACCTCAGTTAACGTTTGATTAGAATGGTCCAATTGGATTCACTCGCTTTAAAAATCTTATTACAAAGCTATGCATTCCACTCTTATTAGTATCCTCAAAAGTTCGACAGGAAATAGTTGGATTAGCAAGCAAAGATCAACAACCTACTGAAGATAAAAACCCAAGTTCAAATTCAAATTCTCGTCAAAGCCTTGCGATTGTTAGTAATTTAAAAACCTAGGAACCTTTAGATACTAAACGAAAAACATAGATTACTTATTCAGTGAAATATGATATCTATTCAAAAAGAAAATATTAACATAAAAACAGGTGAAATATGCTGTGAAGAGTATGCAACTATTTCATCTAGAGAAACAACATTTCAAGATCATCGTTAGTGTAAAATTAGAACTCATACTGCAACTCTTATGGCGTCAGCAGGATTTTTTTACGAAGGTGAAGCTGATATAGCTACGTGTTACTGCTGTAGTCTTTGCCTATTTGATTGGGGTCTAAACGACAACCTATTTATTAAGCATGCAATATTTAGTCCAAAATGCCCGTATTTACTTGTTAATCGTAATAATCGACTACTTCTAGAAAAACGATCAAAATGCTTTAAACAATTTGAGTAATAAATTTAAAATTTTGTTAAAATAATTATTCAAGTGCAGGTTATAATAAATTCTGTTTTATAGGAAGTGTCAAGTTTTTTCAGTGACGTGTACTCAAGGCTGGTTGTTGAACCCAATTTTGAATCCTCTTGGTGAAATGGTATTAGTCATCATATTTCTAGTTTGCAAATATTCCATCTAGTATTAACTTCAATTTTATTAGGTACATTGGTTTATAACATATTAGGGTTGAACATGATAAAGTCTAAGTTGGATAAAGGAATTTGCAAGGTTTGCTTAATTAATAATGCATCATACCTAATGCTTCCGTGTGGACATTTGGACTTTTGCAAAGAATGTGTAGCAACGCAAAATAAGTGTGTCATCTGCAGAGCGAGTCATACGTCAATTATCAAAACGTTTAGAAGTTAACAGCCTGTAGTATAAAAGAAATGTATCACTTTGATAACAGTTTCATCATTACATTTATTTTGTTTATTATTGTTAATAAATCAGTTTGAAAAATAAAAGGCAATTATTTGTAGAATCACAACGTTAACCATTGGAAACAAGAGAATCTCATTGACAATAACTCCAATACGACTATCACAATTAATAAACAAGTAGGTGGTGGTCTTGGAAAATCAAAACGAGCATTTATTTCTATATCTGCAAAAGAGCTGGTTCCTAGTACGAGCTAAACAGTGACTGACGACTACTTCAGCATGAAAACTGATGATACAGTTTAACCTCGAAAAAAGACAAGAAAGTTACGAAAATCTTCTCAATCAGGACGTGGAATAAAGCAAACTGGTTCTGTCACGTACTACACACCCTGTAAAAAAAGCGTAAAGTCAAAAAGGAAATCGCAAAAAAGTTTCCACGTAACAAAACCCACTTTTTTTCATAATGTATATGAAACATTAAGCCTCAAAACCTGCTATTTGGGGTCAGGTAAATATTTTCCTGTTACCTTTAACCAATACTACAATTGATTACAGTCTGTACGCGGAATACAAACTTGTTGTTAACATTCAAGACTCAGACGCTAAAATTGAATTTCGCGTAATAGGAAACTCAAGTCAATATTTGGATTTAGAAAACTTTTTTTTGTATCTTTGCATGAAAGTCATCTTTAGCAATAGTCAATAGTTTTTTAAACTAAGCGTGGATCTGAGAACAAAATATTAAACCCTAGCGTTACCAGTTGCAATTTGTGCAAAATTTGAATTAAATATTTTTTGTAAATCATTTAGAATAATTGTAAATGGTTTTAAAAAGTTCTTGTAACTTGAGCAATAGTCAACGGATTTCAAAAATAGGCTTAGATCTGAGCAAACAATATAAAACTCTAGCGTTACCAGTTGCAATAAATGCAAAATTTGAATTTTATATTTTTTTTTAAATAACAGAATAATTTTGTTTGGTTTTAAAAAGTTTCTGTAACTTGAGCAATAGTCAATGGTTCTCAAAACTTAGCGTTTATCTTAGTACAAAATATAAAACCCTACCGTTACCAGTTGCAATTTTTGCGAAATTTGAATAGTATATTTTTTTTAATATTTAAAAATAATTTTAGTTAGTTTCGAAAAGTTCTTGTAACTTTAGCAATAGTCAATTGTATTTCAAACTAAGCATAGATCTTAGTACAGAATATAAAACTCTAGCGTTACCAATTGCAATTGATGCAACATTTAAATTTTATATTTTTTTTAAATAACAGAATGATTTTGTTTGGTTTGAAAAAATCTTGTAACTTGAGCAATAGTCAATAGTTTTTTAAACTAAGCATATATCGAAATACAAAATATAAAACTCTAGCGTTACCAGTTGCAATTCATGCAACATTTAAATTTTATATTTTCTTTGTATAAAAAAAAAATTTTGTTAGGTTTTTGAAAGTTCTTGTAACTTGAGCAATAGTCAATGGTTTTTTAAAATACGCATTTATCTGAGTACAGAATGTAAAACTCTAGCGTTCAAAGTTGCAAATTGTGCGAAATTTGAATTTTATATTTTTTTTAAAGGATTTAGAATAACTTTAGTTGGTTTTAAAAAGGTCATGTAACTTAAGCAAAAGTCAATAGTTTTTCGTACAATGCATAGATATGAGTACAGAATATAAAACTCTAGCGTTACTAGTTGCATTTTATGCAAAACTTGAATTTCAAATGTTTTTTAAATAACAGAATAATTTTGTTTGGGTTTAAAAAGTTCTTGTAACTCAAGCAATAGTCAATCGTTTTTTTTTTGAGCATAGATCTTAGTACAAAATATAAAACTCTAGCTTAACCAGTTTTAAATTGTGCGAAATTTGAATTTTAAATTTTTGTTGAACGATTTAGAATATTTTTAGTTGCTTTCGAAAAGTTCTTGTAACTTGAACAATAGTCAATGGTTTTTCAAACAAAGCACAGATATCAGTACAGAATATAAAACTCAAGCGTTACCAGTTGCAATTTGTGCAAAATTTGAATTTTATCATTTTTAAAAATAATTTTGAATAATTTTAGTTGGTTTTAAAATTTTCTTGTAACTTATGCAATTGTCAACGGATTTCAAAACTAAGCATGGATCCTAGTACAGAATATGAAACTCTAACGTTTTCATTTGCAGTAAGTGCGAAATTTAAATTTTAAATTTTGTTTTTAAATTACAATAATTTTGTTTGGTTTTAAAAAGTTCCTGTAACTTGAGCAATAGTGAATGGTTTTTTAAATTTAGCGTAATTCTAAGTACAAAATATAAAACCCTACTGTTACCAGTTGCAATTTGTGCGAAATTTGAATAGTATATTTTTTTTTAATATTTAAGAATAATTTTAGTTGGTTTCGAAAAGTTTTTGTAACCTAAGCAATGTTCAATTGTATTTTAAGCTAAGCATAGATTTTAGCACAGAGTACAACACTCTAGCGTTACCAGTTGAAATTGATGCAACATTCAAATTTTATATTTTTTTTAAATGACAGAAAGATTCTGTTTAGTTTGAAAAAAATCTTGTAACTTGAGCAATAGTTAATGGTTTTTTAAACTGTGCATACATCTCAATACAGAATATAAAACTCTAGCGTTACCAGTTGCAATTCACGCAACATTTAAATTTTATATTTTTTTTAAATAACATAATAATTTTGTTTGGTTGAAAAAAAATCTTGTAACTTGAGCAAAAGTCAATGGTTTTTTAAACTAAGCATTGATGTAAATACAGAATATAAAACTCTAGGGTTACCAATTGCAATTTATGCAACATTTAAATTTCATATTTTTTTTAAATAACAGAATTATTTTGTTACGTTTTAAAAAGTTCTTGTAACTCGAGCAATAGTCATTAGTTTTTTAAAATAGGCATTTATTTGAGTACAGAATAAAAAACTCTAGCGTTTTCAGTTGCAAATTATGCGGAATTTGAATTTTATATTTTTTTTAAAGATTTTAGAATAATTTTAGTTGGTTTTAAAAAGGTCATGTAACTTAAGCAATAATCAATAGTTTTTTAAACAAAGCATAGATATGAGTACAGAATATAAAACTCTAGCGTTACTAGTTGCAATTCATGCAAAATTTGAATTTAAATTTGTTTTTCAATAACAAAATAATTTTGTTAGGTTTTGAAACGTTCTTGTAACTTAAGCAATAGTCAATAGTTTTTCAAACTAAGCATAGATCTGAGTACAGAATAAGAAACTCCAGCGTTCTAAGTTGCAAATTGTGCGAAATTTGAATTTTATATTTTTTTAAAGGATTTAGAATAATTTTAGTTGGTTTTAAAAAGTTTATGTAACTCAAGCAATAGTCAATGGTTTTTTAAACAAAGCATAGATATGAGTACAGAATATAAAACTCTAGCGTTACCAGTTGCAATTTATGCAAAATTTAAATTTAATATTTTTTTTAAATAACAGAATAATTTTGTTGGTTTTGAAAAATTCTTGTAACTCAAGCAATAGTTAATCGTTTTTTTAACTTAGCATAGATCTTAGTACAAAATATAAAACTCTTGCTTTACTAGTTGCGAATTGTGCGAAATTTGAATTTTATATTTTTTTTAAAAGATGTAGAATATTTTTAGTTGTTTTCAAAAAGTTCTTGTAACTTGAACAATATGCAATGGTTTTTCAAACAAAGCACAGATATCAGTACAGAATATAATACTCAAGCGTAACTAGTTGCAATTTGTGCGAAATTTGAATTGTATTTTAAAAAAAATAATTTAGAATAATTTTAGTTGGCTTTTAAAATTTCTTGTAACTTAAGCAATACACAACGGATTTCAAAACTAAGCATAGATCCTAGTACAGAATATAAAACTCTAGCGTATCCAGTTGCAATAAATGCAAAATTTAAATTTAATATTAATTCTAAATAACAGAATAATTTTGTTTGGTTTTAAAAAGTTCCTGTAACTTGAGAAATACTCAATAGTTATTTGAACCTGGCGTAGATCTAAGTACGTAATTCAAAACTCTACCGTTACCAGTTGAAATTTGTGCGAAATTTGAATAGTGTATTTTTTTTTAATAATAAAAAATAATTTTAGTTGGTTACAAAAAGATTTTGTAACTTGAGCATTGAGCAATAGTCAATTGTATTTCAAACTAAGCATAAATCTAAGTTCGAAATACAACACTCCAGCGTTACTAGTTGCAATTGATGCAACATTAAAATCTTATATTTTTTTTAAATAACAGAATGATTTTGTTTGGTTTAAAACAAATCTTGTAACTTGAGCAATAGTTAATGGTTTTTTAAACTAAGCATAGATCTAAATACAGAATATAAAACTCTAGCGTTACCAGTTGCAATTCAAGCAACATTTAAATTTGATATTTTTTAAAAATAACATAATAATTTTGTTTGGTTTTAAAAAGTTCTTGTAACTTGAGCAATAGTCAACGGATTTCAAAACTAAGCATAGATCGTACCACAAAATATAAAACTCTAGCGTATCTAGTTGGAATAAGTGCAGAACTTTAAATTTATATTTTTTCGAAGGATTTGAAATAATTTTAGTTGGTTTTAAAAAGGTCATGTAACTTAAGCAATAGTCAATGGTTTTTTAAACAAAGCATAGATATGAGTACAGAAAATAATACTCTAGCGTTACTAGTTGCAATTTATGCAAAATTTGAATTTAAATTTGTTTTTCAATAACAGAATATGTTTGTTAGGTTTTAAAACGTTGTTGTAACTTAAGCAATAGTGAATGTTTTTTTAAAAGAAGCATGGATCTGAGTACAGAATAAGAAACTCTAGCATTTCAAGTTGCAAATTGTGCGAAATTTGAATTTAATATTTTTTTTAAAGGATTTAGAATAATTTTAGTTGGTTTTAAAAAGTTTATGTAACTTAAGCAATAGTCAATGGTTTTTCAAACAAACCATAGATATGAGTACAGAATATAAAACTTTAGCGTTACCAGTTGCAATTTATGCAAAACTTGAATTTGAATTTTTTTTTAAATAATAGAATAATTTTGTTGGTTTTGAAAAGTTCTTGTAACTCAAGCAATAGTCAATCGTTTTTTAACTTAGCATAGATCTTAGAACAAAATATAAAACTCTCGCTTTACCAGTTGCGAATTGTGCAAAACTTGAATTTTATATTTTTGTTGAAAGATTTAGAATATTTTTAGTTGCTTTCGAAAAGATCTTGTAACTTGAACAATAGTCAATGGTTTTTCAAACAAACCACAGATATCAGTACAGAACATAAAACTCAAGCGTTACCAGTTGCAATTTGTGCAAAATTTGAATTTTATCATTCTTAAAAATAATTTCGAATAATTTTAGTTGGTTTTAAAATTTTCTTGTAACTTATGCAATAGTCAACGGATTTCAAAACTAAGCATGGATCCTAGTACAGAATATGAAACTTTAACGTTTTAATTTGCAGTAAGTGCGAAATTTAAATTTTAAATTTTGTTTTTAAATTACAATAATTTTGTTTGGTTTTAAAAAGTTCCTTTAACTTGAGCAATAGTGAATGGTTTTTTAAATTTAGCGTAATTTTAAGTACAAAATATAAAACCCTACCGTTACCAGTTGCAATTTGTGCGAAATTTGAATAGTATATTTTTTTTTTAATATTAAAGAATAATTTTAGTTGGTTTTAAAAAGTTTTTGTAACCTAAGCAATGTTTAATTGTATTTTAAGCTAAGCATAGATTTTAGCACAGAGTACAACACTCTAGCGTTACCAGTTGAAATTGATGCAACATTTGAATTTTATATTTTTTTTAAATAACAGAATGATTTTGTTTAGTTTGAAAAAAATCTTGTAACTTAAGCAAAAGTCAATGGTTTTTTAAACTAAGCATAGATCTAAATACAGAATATAAAACTCTAGCGTTACCAGTTGCAATTCACGCAACATTTAAATTTTATATTTTTTTTAAATAACATAATAATTTTGTTTGGTTGAAAAAAAATCTTGTAACTTGAGCAAAAGTCAATGGTTTTTTAAACTAAGCATTGATGTAAATACAGAATATAAAACTCTAGGGTTACCAATTGCAATTTATGCAACATTTAAATTTCATATTTTTTTTAAATAACAGAATTATTTTGTTACGTTTTAAAAAGTTCTTGTAACTCAAGCAATAGTCATCAGTTTTTTAAAATAGGCATTTATTTGAGTACAGAATAAAAAACTCTAGCGTTTTCAGTTGCAAATCATGCGGAATTTGAATTTTATATTTTTTTAAAGAATTTAGAATAATTTTAGTTGGTTTTAAAAAGGTCATGTAACTTAAGCAATAATCAATGGTTTTTGAAACAAAGCATAGATATGAGTACAGAATATAAAACTCTAGCGTTACTAGTTGCAATTCATGCAAAATTTGGATTTGAATTTTTTTTAAATAACAAAATAATTTTGTTAGTTTTGAAAAGTTCTTGTAACCCAACCAATAGTCAATGGTTTTTTAACTTAGCATAGATCTTAGTACAAAATATAAAACTCTCGCTTTAGTAGTTGCGAATTGTGCGAAACTTGAATTTTATATTTTTTTAAAAAGATGTTGAATATTTTTAGTTGATTTCGAAAAGTTCTTGTAACTTAAACAATAGTCAATGGTTTTTCAAACAAAGCACAGATTTCAGTACAGAATATAAAATTTAAGCGTTACTAGTTGCAATTTGTGCAAAATTTGAATTTTATTTTTCTAAAAAATAATTTCAAATAATTTTAGTTGGTTTTAATATTTTCTTGTAACTTAAGCAATAGTCAACGGATTTTAAAATAAGGCATGGATCCTAGTACAGAATAAAAAACTCTAGCGTATCCAGTTGCAATAAGCGCAAAATTTAAATTTTATATTTATTTTAAATAACAGAATAGTTTTGTTTAGTTTTAAATAGTTCCTGTAACATGAGCAATAGTCGATTGTTTTTTAAATTTAGCGTAATTCTAAGTACAAAATATAAAAACCTACTGCTACCAGTTGCAATTTGTGCGAAATTTGAATAGTATATTTTTTTTAATATTTAGGAATAATTTAAGTTGGTTTAAAAAAGTTCTTTTAACTTGAGCAATAGTCATTTGTATTTTAAACTAAGCATAGATCTGAGTACAGAATAAAACACTCTGGCGTTACCTGTTCCAATTGATGCAACATTTAAATTTTATATTTTTTTTAAATAACAGAATGATTTTTTTTAGTTTAAAAAAAATCTTGTAACTTAAGCAATAGTCAATTGTTTTTTAAACTAAGCATAGATCTAAATACAGAATATAAAACTCTAGCGTTACGAGTTGCAATTTATGCCAAATTTCGATTTTAAATTTTTTATCAAAACTTAAAAAAACAGTCAGTTTTGAAGAGTTGTTATAACGTGAGCAATATTCAACAGATTTTGAAACTGAGCATAGATCTAAGTACAGAAAATTAAATTCTAGCGTTATTATTCAGAATAAATGCAAATTAAATTTTTTTATGTTTTATTAAAACAGAACAATTATGGTCATTTACAAACAGTTGTTATAACTCGAGCAATAGTCTCCGCATTTTAAAATAAAGCATAGATCTAAGTACATAAAATCAAATTCTAGCGTTATTGGTCGCATAATATGCAAATTTTAAATTTTTTATTTATTATATAAACGAAATATTTTAGTTAGTTTTAAAGAGTTGTTATAACTTAGGCAATAGTCAACAAAGTTTAAGAATAGGCATTTATCTAAGTACAGAAAATCAAACCCTGGCGGTAGTAGTCGCAGTATATGCAAAATTTAAATTTTTTATTTTTTATTAAAACAATACAATTATGGCCATTTTCAAAAAGTTGTTCTAACTGGAGCAATAGTCAACAGATTTAAGAACTAGGCATAGATCTAAGTACATAAAATCAAATTCTAGCGTTATTATTCGCAATATATGCAAATTTTAAATTTTTTATTATGCATTAAAACTTGAAAAAATTTTGGTCAGTTTTGAAAAGTTGTTATAATTGAAGCAATAGTTAACGAATTTTGAAACTAAGCTCAGATCTTAATACAGAAAATCAAACTCTAGCGTTGCCAGTTGCGATATATGCGAAATTTAATTTTTTAATTTTTTGTTAAAACTTATAACAATTTTAGTCAGTTTTGAAAAGTTGTTATAACTTGAGAAATAGTTAACCGATTTTGAAACTAAGAATAGATCTAAGTACAGAATATAACACTCTAGCATTACCAGTCGCGATATATGCAAAATTAAATTTTTTTATTTTTTATTAAAACAAACAAACTTTAGTTATTTTCAAAAAGTCGTTATATCTTAAGCAATAGTCAGGGGATTTTGAAACTAAGCATAGATCTAAGTACAGAAAATCAAACTCTAGCGTTACCAGTCCTGATATATGCATAACTTAAAGTTTTTATTTTTTATTAAAATTTAGAAAAATTCAAGTCAGTTTTAAAAAGTTGTTATAACTTAAGCAAAAGTCAACAGATTTTAAAACTTAGCATAGATCTAAGTACAGACAATCAAACTTAAGCGTTATTATTAGCGATATATGCAATATTTAAATATTTTTTATTAAAACAGAACAATTATGGTCATTTTTGCAAAGTTGTTATAACTTGAGCAAAAGTCAACGGATTTTGAAACTAAGAATAGATCTAAGTACAGAATATCAAACTCTAGCAGTATCAGTCGCAATATATGCAAAATTAAAGTTTTTTATTGTTTATTAAAACAAAAAAACCATGGTCATTTTTTAAAATTTGTTATAACTTGAGCAATAGTCAACGAATTTAGAAACTAAGCATAGATTTTAGTACAGAAAATCAAACTCTAGCGTTACCAGTCGCGATATATGCAAAATATAAATTTTTTAATTTCTAATAAAACAAAAAAACAGTGGTTATTTTCAAAAAGTTGTTATACCTTGAGCAATAGTCAACGGATTTTAAAACAAGGCATAGATTTAAGTACAGAATAACAAACTCTAGCGTAACCAGTCGCGATATATGCAAAATTAAATTTTGTAATTTTTATTAAAACAAAATAACTATGGTCATTTTTGAAAAGTTGTTATAACTTGAACAATAGTCAACGGATTTTGTAACTAAGCATAGATCTGAGTACAGAAGATCGGACTCTAGCGTTACTAGTCGCGATATACGCAAATTTAAATTTTTTTATTTTGTATTAAAACAAAAAAACAATGGTCATTTTCGAAAAGTCGTTATACCTTGAGCAATAGTCAATGGATTTTAAAACTAAGCATAGATCTAAGTACAGAAAATCAAACTCTAGCATTACCAGTCGCGATATATGCAAAACTTGAAGTTTTTATTTTTTATTGATACCTAAAAAAATTATGGTCATTCTCGAAAAGTTGTTATAACATGAGCAATAATCAACACACTTTGAAACTAAGCATGTATCTAAGTACAGACAATCAAACTCTATCGTTATTATTAGCGATATATGCAAAATTTAAGTTTTTTATTTTTTATTAAAACACAAAAACTATAGTCTTTTTCGAAAAGTTGTTTTAGATTAAGCAATAGTCAACAGATTTTGAAACTTAGCATAGATCTTAGTACAGAAAATCATATTCTAGCGTTATTAGTCGCAATATATGCAAAATATAAATTTTTATTTTTATGTTATCTTAAAAAATTCAGTCAGCTTTGCAAATTTGTTATGATTAAAGCAAAAGTCAACGGATTTTTAAACTAAGGATAGATCTAAGTACAGAATATTAAACTCGAGCGTTAGCAGTCACGATATATGCAAAATTAAATTTTTTTTATTTTTTATTAAAACAGAAAAATCATAGTCATTTTTAAAAAGTCGTTATAACTTGAGCAAAAGTCAACACATTTTAAAACTACGCATAGATCTAAGTACAAAAAATCATACTCTAGCGTTAGCAGTCGCGATACATGCAAAATATAAAATTTTTTATTTTTATTAAAACAAAAAAACTATGGTCATTTTCGAAGAGTTGTTATACCTTAAGCAATCGTCAACGGATCTTAAAACTAAGCATAGATCTAAGTACAGAAAATCAAACTTTAGCATTACTTGTCGCAATATATGCAAAATTTAAGTTTTTTATTATACATTAAAACAGAACAATTATGGTCAATTTCGAAAAGTTGTTATAACTTAAGCAATTGTCAACGGATTTAGAAACTAAGCATAGATCTTAGTTAAGAAAATCAAACTCTAGCGTTACCAGTCATGAAATATGTGAAACTTAAAGTTTTTATTTCTTATTAAAATTAACAACAATTTTAGTCAGTTTTAAAAAGTTGTTATAACTTGAGCAACAGTCAACGGATTTTAAAACTGAGAAAAGATCTAAGTACAGAATATCAAACTTTAGCGTTACTAGTCGCGATATATGCAAAATTAAATTTTTTTATTCTTTATTAAAACAAAAAAACTATGGTCATTTTCGAAAAGTTGTTATAACTTGAGCAATAGTCAACGGATTTTGAAACTGAGCATGGATCTAAGTACAGAAAATCAAACTCTAGCGTTAACAGTCGCCATATATGCAGAATATAAATTTTTATTCTTATTTAATCTTAAAAAATTCAGTCAACTTTGCAAATTTGTTATAATTAAAGCAGAAGTTAACGGATTTTCAAGCTATGCATAGATCTAAGTACAGAAAATCAAACTCTAGCGTTACTTGTCGCTAAATATGCAAAATATAAATTTTTTGATTTCTATTAAAACAAACAAACAGTGGTTATTTTCAAAAAGTTGTTATACTTTAAGCAATAGTCAACGGATTTTGTAACAAAGCATAGATCTATGTACACAATATCAAAATCTAGCGTTAGTAGTCGCCAAATATGCAAAATATAAATTTTTTGATTTCTATTAAAACAAACGACAGTGGTTATTTTCGAAAAATTGTTATACCTTGAGCAAAAGTCAACGTATTTTGAAACAAAGCATAGATATATGTACACAATATAAAACTCTAGCGTTACCAGTCGCGATATATGCAAAATTAAATTTTTGTAATTTTTATTAAAACAAAAAAACTGTGGTCATTTTTGTAAAGTCGTTATAACTTGAACAATAGTCAACGGATTTTGAAACTGAGCATGGATCTAAGTACAGAAAATTAAACTCTAGCGTTACCAGTCGCGATATATGCAAAATTAAATTTTTGTAATTTTTATTAAAACAAAAAAACTATAGTCATTTTCGAAAAGTCGTTATAACTTAAGCAATAGTCAACGGATTGTAGAACAAAGCATAGATCTAAGTACATAAAATCAAACTTAAGCGTTATTGTTCGCAATATATGCAAAATTTAAATTTTTTATTCTTTATTAAAACTCGAACATTTTGGTCAGTTTTGAAAAGATGTTATAACTTAAGCAATAGTCGTCGGATTTTAAAACTAAGCATAGATCTGAGTACAAAAAATCAAACCTTAGCATTATCAGTCGCAATATATGCAAAATTTAAATTTTTTATTTTTCATTAAAACAGAACATTTATTGTCATTTTCAAAAAGTTGTTATAATTTGAGCAATAGTCAACGGATTTTAAAACTAAGCATAGATCTAAGTACAGCAAATCAAACTCTAGCGTTACCAGTCCTGATATTTGCAAAGCCTAAAGTTTTTATGTTTTATTGAAATTTAAAATAATTTTAGTTAGTTTTGAAAAGTTGTTATAACTTAAGCAACAGTCAACGGATTTTAAAACTAAGCATGGATCTAAGTACAGAAAATCAAACTCTAGCGTTATTATTAGCGATATATGCAAAATTGAAATTTTTTATTTTATAAAAAAACACAAAAATTATCTTTATTTTCGAAAAGTTGTTTTAGCTTAAGGAATAGTCAACAGATTTTAAATATAAGCATAGATCTTAGTACAGAAAATCAAACTCTAGCGTTTTAAGTTGCAATATATGCAAAATATAAATTTTTATTTATATTTAATCTTAGAAAATTTAGTCAGTTTTGCAAATTTGTTATAATTAAAGCAACAGTCAACGGATTTTTAAATAAGCATAGATCTAAGTACACAATATCAAAATGTAGCGTTACCAGTCGCGATATATGCTAAGTTGAATTTTTTTTATTTTGTAATAAGACAAAAAAACTATGGTCATTTTCGAAAAGTCGTTATAACTTGAGCAATAGTCAACGGATTTCAAAACTACGCATAAATCTAAGTACAAAAAATCAAGTTCTAGCGTTAACAGTCGCGATATATGCAAAATATTAAATTTTTAATTTCTACTAAAACAAAAAAACTATGGTCATTTTCAAAAAGTTGTTAAACCTTGAGCAATCGTTAACGAATTTTGGAACAAAGCATAGATCTAAGTACAGAAAATCAAACTCTAGCATTACTAGTCGCAATATATGCAAAATTTAAATTTTTTATTTTTCATTAAAACAGAACATTTATTGTCATTTTCAAAAAGTTGTTATAATTTGAGCAATAGTCAACGGATTTTAAAACTAAGCATAGATCTAAGTACAGCAAATCAAACTCTAGCGTTACCAGTCCTGATATTTGCAAAGCCTAAAGTTTTTATGTTTTATTGAAATTTAAAATAATTTTAGTTAGTTTTGAAAAGTTGTTATAACTTAAGCAACAGTCAACGGATTTTAAAACTAAGCATGGATCTAAGTACAGAAAATCAAACTCTAGCGTTATTATTAGCGATATATGCAAAATTGAAATTTTTTATTTTATAAAAAAACACAAAAATTATCTTTATTTTCGAAAAGTTGTTTTAGCTTAAGGAATAGTCAACAGATTTTAAATATAAGCATAGATCTTAGTACAGAAAATCAAACTCTAGCGTTTTAAGTTGCAATATATGCAAAATATAAATTTTTATTTATATTTAATCTTAGAAAATTTAGTCAGTTTTGCAAATTTGTTATAATTAAAGCAACAGTCAACGGATTTTTAAATAAGCATAGATCTAAGTACACAATATCAAAATGTAGCGTTACCAGTCGCGATATATGCTAAGTTGAATTTTTTTTATTTTGTAATAAGACAAAAAAACTATGGTCATTTTCGAAAAGTCGTTATAACTTGAGCAATAGTCAACGGATTTCAAAACTACGCATAAATCTAAGTACAAAAAATCAAGTTCTAGCGTTAACAGTCGCGATATATGCAAAATATTAAATTTTTAATTTCTACTAAAACAAAAAAACTATGGTCATTTTCAAAAAGTTGTTAAACCTTGAGCAATCGTTAACGAATTTTGGAACAAAGCATAGATCTAAGTACAGAAAATCAAACTCTAGCATTACTAGTCGCAATATATGCAAAATTTAAGTTTTTTATTTTACATTAAAACAGAACAATTATGGTCATTTTCGAAAAGTTGATATACCTTGAGCAAAAGTCAACGGATTTTGAAACTAAGCACAGATCTAAGTACAGAAAATCAAACTCTAGCGGTACCAGTCCTGATATATGCGAAACTTAAAGTTTTTATTTTTAAATAAAATTTAGAAAAAGTTTAGTCAGTTTTTAAAAGTTGTAATAACTTGAGCAATAGTAAACAGATTTTAAAACTAAGCATAGATCTATGTACAGAATATCAAACTCTAGCGTTACCAGTTCTAAAACATGCGAAACTTAAAGTTTTTATTTCTTATTAAAATTTAGAAAAAGTTTAGTCAGTTTTGAAAAGTTATAATGAAAGCAACAGTCAACGAATTTTTAAACTAAGCATAGATCTAAGTACAGAATATCAAAATCTAGCGTTACCAGTCGCTATAAATGCAAAATTAAATTTTTTTTATTTTTTATCAAAACAAAAAAACTTAGGTCATTTTTGAAAACTTGTTATAACTTAAGCAATAGTCAACAGATTTTAAAACTACGCATGGATCTAAGTACAGAATATCAAACTCTAGCGTTACCAGTTGCGATATATGCAAAACTTGAAGTTTTTATTTTTTATTGATACTTAAAAAAATTATGGTCATTCTCGAAAAGTTGTTATAACATGAGCAATTATCAACACACTTTGAAACTAAGCATGGATCTAAGTACAGACAATCAAACTCTAGCGTTATTATTAGCGATATATGCAAAATTGAAATTTTTTATTTTATAAAAAAACACAAAAATTATCTTTATTTTCGAAAAGTTGTTTTAGCTTAAGGAATAGTCAACAGATTTTGAATATAAGCATAGATCTTAGTACAGAAAATCAAACTCTAGCGTTTTAAGTTGCAATATATGCAAAATATAAATTTTTATTTATATTTAATCTTAGAAAATTTAGTCAGTTTTGCAAATTTGTTATAATTAAAGCAACAGTCAACGGATTTTTAAATAAGCATAGATCTAAGTACACAATATCAAAATCTAGCGTTACCAGTCGCGATATATGCTAAGTTGAATTTTTTTTATTTTGTAATAAGACAAAAAAACTATGGTCATTTTCGAAAAGTCGTTATAACTTGAGCAATAGTCAACGGATTTCAAAACTACGCATAAATCTAAGTACAAAAAATCAAGTTCTAGCGTTAACAGTCGCGATATATGCAAAACATTAAATTTTTAATTTCTACTAAAACAAAAAAACTATGGTCATTTTCAAAAAGTTGTTAAACCTTGAGCAATCGTTAACGAATTTTGGAAAAAAGCATAGATCTAAGTACAGAAAATCAAACTCTAGCATTACTAGTCGCAATATATGCAAAATTTAAGTTTTTTATTTTACATTAAAACAGAACAATTATGGTCATTTTCGAAAAGTTGATATACCTTAAGCAAAAGTCAACGGATTTTGAAACTAAGCACAGATCTAAGTACAGAAAATCAAACTCTAGCGGTACCAGTCCTGATATATGCGAAACTTAAAGTTTTTATTTTTAAATAAAATTTAGAAAAATTTTAGTCAGTTTTTAAAAGTTGTAATAACTTGAGCAATAGTAAACAGATTTTAAAACTAAGCATAGATCTATGTACAGAATATCAAACTCTAGCGTTACCAGTTCTGAAACATGCGAAACTTAAAGTTTTTATTTCTTATTAAAATTTAGAAAAAGTTTAGTCAGTTTTGAAAAGTTATAATGAAAGCAACAGTCAACGAATTTTTAAACTAAGCATAGATCTAAGTACAGAATATCAAAATCTAGCGTTACCAGTCGCTATAAATGCAAAATTAAATTTTTTTTATTTTTTATCAAAACAAAAAAACTTAGGTCATTTTTGAAAACTTGTTATAACTTAAGCAATAGTCAACAGATTTTAAAACTACGCATGGATCTAAGTACAGAATATCAAACTCTAGCGTTACCAGTTGCGATATATGCAAAACTTGAAGTTTTTATTTTTTATTGATACTTAAAAAAATTATGGTCATTCTCGAAAAGTTGTTATAACATGAGCAATTATCAACACACTTTGAAACTAAGCATGGATCTAAGTACAGACAATCAAACTCTATCGTTATTATTAGCGATATATGCAAAATTTAAGTTTTTTATTTTTTATTAAAACACAAAAACTATAGTCTTTTTCGAAAAGTTGTTTTAGATTAAGCAATAGTCAACAAATTTTGAAACTTAGCATAGATCTTAGTACAGAAATCATATTCTAGCGTTATTAGTCGCAATATATGCAAAATATTAATTTTTATTTTTATGTAATCTCAAGAAATTTTGTCAGTTTTGATAATTTGTTATAATAAATGCAACAGTTAACGAATTTTTAAACGAACGATAGATCTAAATACAAAAAATCAAAATCTAGCTTTACCAGTTGGGTTATATGCGAAATGTAATTTTTTTATTGTTTAATTAAACAAAAAAACTATGGTCATTTTTGAAAAGTCGGTATAACTTAAGCAATAGTCAACGGATTTTTAAACTACGCATGAATCTAAGTACAGAAAATCAAACTCTAGCGTTATTAGTTGCAATTTATGCAAAATATAAATTTATATTTTCATGTTAGTTTAGAGAATTTTGTCAGTTTCGAAAACTTGGTATAATTAAAGCAACAGGTAACGACTTTTGAAACTCAGCATAAATCTAAATACAGAAAATCAAACTCTAGCGTTAACAGTTGCGATATATGCGAAATTCAATTTTTTTATTGTTTATTAAAACAAAAAAACTATGGTCATTTTCGAAAAGTTGCTATAACTTGAGCAATAGTCAACGTATTTCGAAACTAAGCATAGATCTTATTACAGAAAATCAAACTCTAGCGTTACCAGTCGCGATATATGTAAATTATGAATTTTTTGATTTCTATTAGAACAAAAAAACTGTAGGTATTTTCGAAAAGTTGTTATACCTTGACAAATAGTCAACAAATTTTGAAGCAAAGCATAGATCTATGTACACAATATCAAACTCTAGCGTTACCAGTCGCAGTTTATGCAAAATTAATTTTTTTTCATTAAAACAAGTACCTATAGTCATTTCCGAAAAGTCTTTATAACCTGAGCAATAGTCAACGGATTTTAAAACTGAGCATGGATCTAAGTACAGAATATCAAACTCTAGCGTTACGAGTTGCGATATATGCAAAATTTAAATTTTTTATTTTTTATTTAAACAAAAAAATTATAGTTATTATTGAAACGTTGTTATAACTTGAGCAATAGTCAACGGATTATGAAACTAAGCATAAATCTAAGCACAGACAATCAAACTCTAGCGTTATTATCAGCGATATATGCAAAATTGAAATTTTTTGTTTTTTATAAAAACACAAAAATTATAGTCATTTTTGAAAAGTTGTTATAACTTGAGCAATAGTCAACGGATTTTGAAACTAAGCATAGATCTTAGTACAGAAAATCAAACTCTAGCGTTTTAAGTTGCAATATATGCAAAATATAAATTTTTATTTATATTTAATCTTAGAAAATTTAGTCAGTTTTGCAAATTTGTTATAATTAAAGCAACAGTCAACGGATTTTTAAATAAGCATAGATCTAAGTACACAATATCAAAATCTAGCGTTACCAGTCGCGATATATGCTAAGTTGAATTTTTTTTATTTTGTATTAAGACAAAAAAACTATGGTCATTTTCGAAAAGTCGTTATAACTTGAGCAATAGTCAACGGATTTCAAAACCACGCATAAATCTAAGTACAAAAAATAAAGTTCTAGCGTTAACAGTCGCGATATATGCAAAATATTAAATTTTTAATTTCTACTAAAACAAAAAAACTATGGTCATTTTCAAAAAGTTGTTAAACCTTGAGCAATCGTTAACGAATTTTGGAACAAAGCATAGATCGAAGTACAGAAAATCAAACTCTAGCATTACTAGTCGCAATATATGCAAAATTTAAGTTTTTTATTTCACATTAAAACAGAACAATTATGGTCATTTTCGAAAAGTTGATATACCTTGAGCAAAAGTCAACGGATTTTGAAACTAAGCACAGATCTAAGTACAGAAAATCAAACTCTAGCGGTACCAGTCCTGATATATGCGAAACTTAAAGTTTTTATTTTTAAATAAAATTTAGAAAAATTTTAGTCAGTTTTTAAAAGTTGTAATAACTTGAGCAATAGTAAACAGATTTTGAAACTAAGCATAGATCTATGTACAGAATATCAAACTCTAGCGTTACCAGTTCTAAAACATGCGAAACTTAAAGTTTTTATTTCTTATTAAAATTTAGAAAAAGTTTAGTCAGGTTTGAAAAGTTATAATGAAAGCAACAGTCAACGGATTTTTAAACTAAGCATAGATCTAAGTACAGAATATCAAAATCTAGCGTTACCAGTCGCTATAAATGCAAAATTAAATTTTTTTTATTTTTTATCAAAACAAAAAAACTATGGTTATTTTTAAAAACTTGTTATAACTTAAGCAATAGTCAACAGATTTTAAAACTACGCATAGATCTAGGTACAAAAAATCAAACTCTAGCGTTAGCAGTCGCGATATATGCAAAATATAAAATTTTTGATTTCTAATAAAACAAAAAAACTATGGTCATTTTCAAAAAGTTGGTATACCTTAAGCAATCGTCAACGGATTTTAAATCTCAGCATAGATCTTAGTACAGAAAATCAAACTCTAGCATTACTAGTCGCAATATATGCAAAATTTTAGTTTTTTATTTTACATTAAAACAGAACAATTATGGTCATTTTATAAAAATTGTTATAACTTGAGCAATAGTCAACGGATTTTGAAACTAAGCATAGATCTAAGTAAAGAAAATCAAACTCTAGCATTACTAGTCGCAATATATGCAAAATTTAAAATTTTTATTTTACATTAAAACAGAACATATATGGTCATTTTCAAAAAGTTGTTATAAATTAAGCAATAGTCAACGGATTGTTAAACTAAGCATGGATCCAAGTAAAGAAAATCAAACCCTAGCGTTACCAGTCCTGAGATATGCAAAACTTAAAGTTTTTATTTCTTATTAAAATTTAGAAAAATTTTAGTAAGTTTTGAAAAAATGATTTAACTTCAGCAATAGTCAACGGATTTTGTAACTAAGGATAGATCTGTGTACAGAAGATCGGACTCTAGCGTTACCAGTCGCGATATACGCAAATTTAAATTTTTTTATTTTTTATTAAAACAAAAAAACAATGGTCATTTTCGAGAAGTCGTTATAACTTGAGCAATAGTCAACAGATTTTAAAACTAAGCATAGATCTAAGTACAGAAAATCAAACTCTAGCATTACCAGTCGCGATATATGCAAAACTTGAAGTTTTTATTTTTTATTGATACTTAAAAAAATTATGGTCATTCTCGAAAAGTTTTTATAACATGAGCAATAATCAACACACTTTGAAACTAAGCATGGATCTAAGTACAGACAATCAAACTCCATCGTTATGATTAGCGATATATGCAAAATTTAAGTTTTTTATTTTTTATTAAAACACAAAAACTATAGTCTTTTTCGAAAAGTTGTTTTAGATTAAGCAATAGTCAACAGATTTTGAAACTTAGCATAGATCTTAGTACAGAAATCATATTCTAGCGTTATTAGTCGCAATATATGCAAAATATTAATTTTTATTTTTATGTAATCTCAAGAAATTTTGTCAGTTTTGATAATTTGTTATAATAAATGCAACAGTTAACGAATTTTTAAACGAACGATAGATCTAAATACAAAAAATCAAAATCTAGCTTTACCAGTTGGGTTATATGCGAAATGTAATTTTTTTATTGTTTAATTAAACAAAAAAACTATGGTTATTTTCGAAAAGTCGGTATAACTTAAGCAATAGTCAACGGATTTTTAAACTACGCATGAATCTAAGTACAGAAAATCAAACTCTAGCGTTATTAGTTGCAATTCATGCAAAATATAAATTTATATTTTCATGTTAGTTTAGAGAATTTTGTCAGTTTCGAAAACTTGTTATAATTAAAGCAACAGGTAACGACTTTTGAAACTAAGCATAAATCTAAATACAGAAAATCAAACTCTAGCGTTAACAGTTGCGATATATGCGAAATTCAATTTTTTTATTGTTTATTAAAACAAAAAAACTATGGTCATTTTCGAAAAGTTGCTATAACTTGAGCAATAGTTAACGTATTTCAAAACTAAGCATAGATCTTATTACAGAAAATCAAACTCTAGCGTTACCAGTCGCGATAAATGTAAATTATGAATTTTTTGATTTCTATTAGAACAAAAAAACTGTAGGTATTTTCGAAAAGTTGTTATACCTTGACAAATAGTCAACAAATTTTGAAGCAAAGCATAGATCTATGTACACAATATCAAACTCTAGCGTTACCAGTCGCAGTTTATGCAAAATTAATTTTTTTTCATTAAAACAAGTACCTATAGTCATTTCCGAAAAGTCTTTATAACCTGAGCAATAGTCAACGGATTTTAAAACTGAGCATGGATCTAAGTACAGAATATCAAACTCTAGCGTTACCAGTTGCGATATATGCAAAATTTAAATTTTTTATTTTTTATTTAAACAAAAAAATTATAGTTATTATTAAAACGTTGTTATAACTTGAGCAATAGTCAACGGATTATGAAACTAAGCATAAATCTAAGCACAGACAATCAAACTCTAGCGTTATTATCAGCGATATATGCAAAATTGAAATTTTTTGTTTTTTATAAAAACACTAAAATTATGGTCATTTTTGAAAAGTTGTTATAACTTAAGCAATAGTCAACGGATTTTGAAACTAAGCATAGATCTTAGTACAGAAAATCAAACTTTAGCGTTTGAAGTTGCAATATATGCAAAATATAAATTTTTATTTATATTTAATCTTAGAAAATTTAGTCAGTTTTGCAAATTTGTTATAATTAAAGCAACAGTCAACGGATTTTTAAATAAGCATAGATCTAAGTACACAATATCAAAATCTAGCGTTACCAGTCGCGATATATGCTAAGTTGAATTTTTTTTATTTTGTAATAAGACAAAAAAACTATGGTCATTTTCGAAAAGTCGTTATAACTTGAGCAATAGTCAACGGATTTCAAAACTACGCATAAATCTAAGTACAAAAAATCAAGTTCTAGCGTTAACAGTCGCGATATATGCAAAATATTAAATTTTTAATTTCTACTAAAACAAAAAAACTATGGTCATTTTCAAAAAGTTGTTAAACCTTGAGCAATCGTTAACGAATTTTGGAACAAAGCATAGATCTAAGTACAGAAAATCAAACTCTAGCATTACCAGTCGCAATATATGCAAAATTTAAGTTTTTTATTTTACATTAAAACAGAACAATTATGGTCATTTTCGAAAAGTTGATATACCTTGAGCAAAAGTCAACGGATTTTGAAACTAAGCACAGATCTAAGTACAGAAAATCAAACTCTAGCGGTACCAGTCCTGATATATGCGAAACTTAAAGTTTTTATTTTTAAATAAAATTTAGAAAAATTTTAGTCAGTTTTTAAAAGTTGTAATAACTTGAGCAATAGTAAACAGATTTTGAAACTAAGCATAGATCTATGTACAGAATATCAAACTCTAGCGTTACCAGTTCTGAAACATGCGAAACTTAAAGTTTTTATTTCTTATTAAAATTTAGAAAAAGTTTAGTCAGTTTTAAAAAGTTATAATGAAAGCAACAGTCAACGGATTTTTGCACTAAGCATAGATCTAAGTACAGAATATCAAAATCTAGCGTTACCAGTCGCTATAAATGCAAAATTAAATTTTTTTTATTTTTTATCAAAACAAAAAAACTATGGTCATTTTTGAAAACTTGTTATAACTTAAGCAATAGTCAACAGATTTTAAAACTACGCATAGATCTAGGTACAAAAAATCAAACTCTAGCGTTAGCAGTCGCGATATATGCAAAATATAAAATTTTTGATTTCTATTAGAACAAAAAAACTATGGTCATTTTCAAAAAGTTGGTAAACCTTAAGCAATCGTCAACGGATTTTAAAACTCAGCATAGATCTTAGTACAGAAAATCAAACTCTAGCATTACTAGTCGCAATATATGCAAAATTTAAGTTTTTTATTTTACATTAAAACAGAACAATTATGGTCATTTTATAAAAATTGTTATAACTTGAGCAATAGTTAACGGATTTTGAAACTAAGCATAGATCTAAGTAAAGAAAATCAAACTTTAGCATTACAAGTCGCAATATATGCAAAATTTAAAATTTTTATTTTACATTAAAACAGAACATATATGGTCATTTTCAAAAAGTTGTTATAAATTAAGCAATAGTCAACGGATTGTTAAACTAAGCATGGATCCAAGTGAAGAAAATCAAACTCTAGCGTTACCAGTCCTGAGATATGCGAAACTTAAAGTTTTTATTTCTTATTAAAATTTGGAAAAATTTTAGTAAGTTTTGAAAAAATGTTATAACTTCAGCAATAGTCAACGGATTTTGTAACTAAGCATAGATCTGAGTACAGAAGATCGGACTGTAGCGTTACCAGTCGCGATATACGCAAATTTAAATTTTTTTATTTTTTATTAAAACAAAAAAACAATAGTCATTTTCGAGAAGTCGTTATAACTTGAGCAATAGTCAACGGATTTTAAAACTAAGCATAGATCTTAGTACAGAAAATCAAACTCTAGCATTACCAGTCGCGATATATGCAAAACTTGAAGTTTTTATTTTTTATTGATACTTAAAAAAATTATGGTCATTCTCGAAAAGTTGGTATAACATGAGCAATAATCAACACACTTTGAAACTAAGCATGGACCTAAGTACAGACAATCAAACTCCATCGTTATGATTAGCGATATATGCAAAATTTAAGTTTTTTATTTTTTATTAAAACACAAAAACTATAGTCTTTTTCGAAAATTTGTTTTAGATTCAGCAAAAGTCAACAGATTTTGAAACTTAGCATAGATCTTAGTACAGAAAATCATATTCTAGCGTTATTAGTCGCAATATATGCAAAATATTAATTTTTATTTTTATGTTATCTCAAGAAATTTTGTCAGTTTTGATAATTTGTTATAATAAATGCAACAGTTAACGAATTTTTAAACGAACGATAGATCTAAATACAAAAAATCAAAATCTAGCTTTACCAGTTGGGTTATATGCGAAATGTAATTTTTTTATTGTTTAATTAAACAAAAAAACTATGGTCATTTTCAAAAAGTCGGTATAACTTGAGCAATAGTCAACAGATTTTTAACTTACGCATGGATCTAAGTACAGAAAATCAAACTTTAGCGTTATTAGTTGCAATTTATGCAAAATATAAATTTATATTTTCATGTTAGTTTAGAGAATTTTGTCAGTTTCGAAAACTTGTTATAATTAAAGCAACAGTTAACGACTTTTCAATTTAAGCATAAATCTAAATACAGAAAATCAAACTCTAGCGTTAACAGTTGCGATATATGCGAAATTCAATTTTTTTATTGTTTATTAAAACAAAAAAACTATGGTCATTTTCGAAAAGTTGCTATAACTTGAGCAATTGTCAACGTATTTCGAAACTAAGCATAGATCTTATTACAGAAAATCAAACTCTAGCGTTACCAGTCGCGATATATGTAAATTATGAATTTTTTGATTTCTATTAGAACAAAAAACTGTAGGTATTTTCGAAAAGTTGTTATACCTTGACAAATAGTCAACAAATTTTGAAGCAAAGCATAGATCTATGTACACAATATCAAACTCTAGCGTTACCAGTCGCAGTTTATGCAAAATTAATTTTTTTTCATTAAAACAAGTAACTATGGTCATTTCCGAAAAGTCTTTATAACCTGAGCAATAGTCAACGGATTTTAAAACTGAGCATGGATCTAAGTACAGAATATCAAACTCTAGCGTTACCAGTTGCGATATATGCAAAATTTAAATTTTTTATTTTTTATTTAAACAAAACAATTATAGTTATTATTGAAACGTTGTTATAACTTGAGCAATAGTCAACGGATTATGAAACTAAGCATAAATCTAAGCACAGACAATCAAACTCTAGCGTTATTATCAGCGATATATGCAAAATTGAAATTTTTTGTTTTTTATAAAAACACAAAAATTATGGTCATTTTTGAAAAGTTGTTATGTGTTGAGCAATAGTCAACAGATTTTAAAACTAAGCATTGATCTTAGTACAGAAAATCAAACTTCAGCTTTATTAGTCGCAATATTTGCAAAATATAAATTTTTATTTTTATTAAATTGTAGAAAATTTAGTCAGCTTTGCAAATTTGTTATAATTAAAGCAAAAGTCAACGGATTTTTTAACTAAGCAAAGATCTAAGTAATGAATATCAAACTCTAGCGTTACCAGTCACGATATATGCAAAATTAAATTTTTTTAATCTTTTATTAAAACAAAAAAATCATTGTCATTTTTAAAAAGTTGTTATAGCTTGAGCAAAAGTCAACAGATTTTAAAACTAAGTATAGATCTTAGTACAGAAAATCAAACTCTAGCTTTATTAGTCGCAATATATGCAAAATATTAATTTTTATTTTTACTCAATCTTAGAAAATTCAGTCAGCTTTGCAAATTTGTTATAATTAAGGCAAAAGTCAACGGATTTTTTAACTAAGCATAGATCTAAGTACAGAAAATCAAACTCTAGCGTTACTTGTCGCGAAATATGCAAAATATAAATTTTTTGATTTCTACTAAAACAGAAAAACAGTGGTTATTTTTGAAAAGTTGTTATACCTTAAGCAATAGTCAACACATTTTGAAACAAAGCATAGATCTATGTACACAATATCAAACTCTAGCGTTACTAGTCGCAAAATATGCAAAATATAAATTTTTTGATTTCTATTAAAACAAAAAAACAGTGGTTATTTTCGAAAAGTTGTTATACCTTAAGCAATAGTCAACGGATTTTAAAACAAAGCATAGATCTATGTACACAATTTCAAACTCTAGCGTTACTTGTCGCGAAATATGCAAAATATAAATTTTTTGATTTCTACTAAAACAGAAAAACAGTGGTTATTTTTGAAAAGTTGTTATACCTTAAGCAATAGTCAACACATTTTGAAACAAAGCATAGATCTATGTACACAATATCAAACTCTAGCGTTACTAGTCGCAAAATATGCAAAATATAAATTTTTTGATTTCTATTAAAACAAAAAAACAGTGGTTATTTTCGAAAAGTTGTTATACCTTGAGCAATAGTCAACAGAGTTTCAAACTAAGCATAGATCTTAGTACAGAATATCAAACTCTAGCGTTACCAGTCGCGATATGTGCAAAATTAATTTTTTTATATTTTTGAATAAAACAAAATAACTATGGTCATTTTCAAAAACTTGTTATAACTTAAGCAATAGTCAACAAGTTTTAAAACTACGCATAGATCTAGGTACAAAAATTCAAACTCTAGCGTTAGCAGTCGCGATATATGCAAAATATAAAATTTTTGATTTCTATTAAAACAAAAAAACTATGGTCATTTTCGAAAAGTTGGTATTCGTTGAGCAATCGTCAGCGGATTTTAAAAATAAGCATAGATCTTAGTACAGAAAATCAAACTCTAGCATTACTAGTCGCAATATATGCAAAATTTAAGTTTTTTATTTTACAATAAAACAGAACAATTATGGTCATTTTCTAAAAGTTGTTATAACTTGAGCAATAGTCAACGGATTTTGAAACTAAGCATAGATCTAAGTAAAGAAAATTAAACTCTAGCATTACTTGTTGCAATATATGCAAAATTTAAAATTTTTATTTCACATTAAAACAGAACATATATGGTAATTTTCAAAAAGTTGTTATAAATTAAGCAAAAGTCAACAGATTTTAAAACTAAGCATAGATCTAAGTAAAAAAAATCAAACTTTAGCGTTACCAGTCCTGATATATGCGAAACTTAAAGTTTTTATTTCTTATTAAAATTTAGAAAAATTTTAGTCAGTTTTGAAAAGTTGTTATAACTTGAGCAATAGTCAACGGATTATAAAACTAAGCATGGATCTAAGTAAAGAAAATCAAACTCTAGCGTTACCAGTCCTGATATATGCGAAACTTAAAGTTTTTATTTTTTATTAAAATTTAGAAAAATTGTAGTCAGTTTTTAAAAGTTTTTTACCTTGAGCAATGGTCAACGGATTTTAAAACTAAGCATAGATCTAATTACAGAATATTAGACTTTAGCGTTACTAGTCGCGATATATGCAAAATTAAATTTTTTTATTTTTTATTAAAACAAAAAAACGATGGTTATTTTCAAAAAGTTGTTATAACTTGAGCAATAGTCATCGGATTTTAAAACTAAGCATAGATCTAAGTAAAAAAATCAAACTTATCGTTATTGGTCGCAATATATGCAAAATTTAAATTTTTAATTTTGTATTAAATCAGAACAATTATGGTCTTTTTTGAAAAGTTGATATACCTTAAGCAATAGTCAACGAATTTTGAAACTAACCACAGATCTAAGTACAGAAAATCAAACTCTAGCGGTACCAGTCCTGATATATGCAAAACTTAAAGTTTTTATTTTTAAATAAAATTCAGAAAAATTTTAGTCAGTTTTGAAAAGTTGTTATAACTTGAGCAATAGTAAACGGATTTTTAAACTTAGCATAGATCTATGTACAGAATATCAAACTCTAGCGTTACCAGTCCTTATATATGCGAAACCTAAAGTTTTTATTTACTATTAAAATTTAGAAAAATTTTAGTCAGTTTTAAAAAGTTGTTATAACTTGAGCAATAGTAAACGGATTTAAAAACTAAGCATAGATCTAAGTACAGAATATCAAACTCTAGCTTTATCAGTCGCGATATATGCAAAATTGAAATTTTTTATTGTTTATAAAAACACAAAAATCAATGTCATTTTCGAAAAGTTGTTATAGCTTAAGCAATAGTCAACAGACTCTAAAACTAAGCATATATCTTAGTACAGAAAATCAAACTTTAGCGTTTTTAGTCGCAATATATGCACAATATAAATTTTTGTTTTTATTTAATCTTAGAAAATTTAGTTAGTTTTGAAAGTTTGTTATAGTTAAAGCAACAGTCAACGGATTTTTCAACTAAGCATAGATCTAAGTACAGAAAATCAAACTCTAGCATTACTAGTCGCAATATATGCAAAATTTAAGTTTTTTAGTTCACATTAAAACAAAACAATTATGGTCATTTTTTAAAAGTTTAATTTCTTAATAAAATTTAGTAAAATTTTAGTCAGTTTTGAAAAGTTGTTATAACTTGAGCAATAGTAAACGGATTTTAAAACTAAGCATGGATCTTAGTAAAGAAAATAAAACTCTAGCGTTACTAGTCCTGATATATGCGAAACTTAAAGTTTTTTTTTTATTAAAATTTAGAAAAATTTTAGTCAGTTTTGAAAAGTTGTTATACCTTGAGCAATAGTCAACGGATCTTGAAACTAAGCATAGATCTAAGTACAGAATATCAGACTCTAGCATCCGAGAATCAAGCTGCATATAGACCAAAAAGAGGTTGTGTTGATCATATTTTTACGTTGTACATGATCATATTAAATCAGCTTACGAAATCAAAAGGAAAACTCTTCACGCTTTTCGTTGACTTAAGTCAAGCATTTGACTCTATCAGACAAGACAAACTATGGGATAAACTAAAAAAGGCGCATCTGTCAGAAAAATTCATTACCAAGATCCAAGAAATCTACAACCTGGCTAAAACTAAAGTTAAAACTAATGAGGGATACACGGCACTGATTGAAATTTTAATTGGTGTTCTGCAAGGAGAAACGCTGTCACCGTCACTCTTTAGTATATATATAGATGAAATTGTTAAAATTCTGAAAGAAAATAGAACTCACGGCATTCAAATGTTTCTCGTTGGAATAATTATCCTATTATTTGCAGACGACATTGTGCTAACTGCTAGTAACCTTCCAGATCTTCAGCGTCAAATAAATGTGCTAAGCAAATTCTTTAGTGAAAATAAACTGACGGTAAATCTAAGTAAGACTAATGTTGTAGTATTTAGTAAAACAGGAACAAAAATAAATAAATTACTGATAACATGGAATGAAAGAAACATTGAAGTCGTAAATAGCTACACATACTTGGAAATACCATTAAGCAGTAGAGGACTATTTACAGAAGCAAAAAATCATATGCTTAGCAAAGCAAAAACCGCAGAAGGAAACCTGTTCAAATTATTCTATACAGCGAAGATTCGGGAGATACATGTTCACTTGAAACTATTCAACTCACTAGTAAACTCTATATTAATGTACGGATTTTCCGTGTGGGGTCTTTGATTTATTGAGGAAGCTGAGAGCTTTCAAACTTCATTTCTCCGAAGACTACTAAATGCTCCAAACTTAACACCAGGATACTTCTTAAGGCTGGAAACAGGAGCTGTTAATGTGAAATTGACAATATTTAAATCCCTGTTGAAATTCCTAGAGAATAACGTGCTTAATCAGAATACAGATTCAATAGTTTTTAACTGCTATCAAGTGGGGCTGAATTCACCAGAAACGAACAGCAAATACAACTGGAATAAGCAAGTTCAAGAATTATTTACTGGTGCTGGAATGTTGAAGGATTTTGAAAATTTAAGCTTACACTATATCAAGAAAAATTTCAAAAAGCTTGTAGAAAAATACAATACGCACTGTGTTAACTCTGATGTAAAGTGTATGCACAATAGTAGCAGAATGATGCAGTTTAAAATTATCAAAGTCAAAGTAGGGCCCTCCAAGTATTTTAATCTTCAACTTCCCTGGAACACTGTAAAACTGATACAGAGCATTAGAGCAGGATTACCAAGAGTAGTAGTTAACGGTAAAAGTGTTTTGCTAAATGGGATCTGGAATCGATGGAAGACGAATAATGAAGTGAAGGATGTAATGTGTCAGCTCTGTGGGCGAGATGTTGAAGAATTGTATCATGTAATGGTTAATTGTGTTCACTACAACGTCCCTAGAATTAGGTATCTATCAAAATATACTAAAAGCAACCCTCAAAAATCAGACTACTTGATAAAACTTTTTGCTTTACATGATAGTATTGAAGATTATCGAAACATTAACTATTTTTGGGAAGGTGCAGTAAAAATACGAAAGTTTTTCAATGAATGTATGGTTTTTTGAAGCCTAATGGATTGACTTGTCAACCAAAGTGTTAAAATAAGTTGCAAAATATTCTATTACGATGTATATATTATGTATATATCAACCCTACTTTCGGACCTTCGGATGCGTTTTCGTCGATATTTGGATGCGTTTTTGTCGACATTCGGATGCGTTTTTGTAGACATTCGGATGCGTTTTCGTCGACATTCGGATGCGTTTTCGTCGACATTCGGATGCGTTTTATACGACATTCGAAAGCGTTTTCGAGGAAATATGAATGCGCTTTCGAAAAAATTTGGATGCATGAATAAATATATGTACAGTAACTAGTCAAGCATTTTAAGTAATAAGATTACCATGTAAATAGGTAATAAACAATATAAGTCACAGATCTAAGATATTACTGTAAATAATGTAATAGTTGTATGGGCGATGGCCAAATCGACTGAATAAAATAAATAAATAATAATAATAATATTAGACTCTAGCGTTACCAGTCGCAATATATGCAAAATTAAAATTTTGTGTTTTTTATTAAAACAAAAAAACGATGGTTATTTTCAAAAAGTCGTTATAACTTAAGCAATAGTCAACGGATTATAAAACTCAGCATAGATCTAAGTACAGAAAATCAAACTCCAGCATTACCAGTCGCGATATATGCAAAACTTAGAGTTTTTATTTTTTATTGAAACTTAGAAAAATTATGGTCATTTTCAAAAAGTTGTTATACCTTGAGCAATAATCAACGGATTTTGAAACTAAGCATGGATCTAAGTACAGACAATCAAACTCTAGCGTTATTATTGGCGATATATGCAAAATTAAAATTTTTTATTTTTTATTAAAGCACAAAAACTATAGTCATTTTTGCAAAGTTGTTATACCTTGAGCAATAGTCAACTGATTTTGAAACTAAGCGTAGATCTAAGTACAGAAAATCAAACTCTAGCGTAATAAGTCGCCATATATGCAAAATATAAATTTTTATTTTTGTGTAATCTTAGAAAATTTTTTCAGTTTTGAAAATTTGTTATAATTAATGCAATAGTAACAAATTTTATAACTAAGCATAGATCCTAATACAAAAAATCAAACTCTAGCGTTACCAGTTGCGATATATGCGAAATGTAATTTTTTTATTGTTTGTTAAAACAAAAAAACTATGGTTATTTTCGAAAAGTCGTTATAACTTAAGCAATAGTCTACGGATTTTGAAACTACGCATAGATCTAAGTACAGAAAATCAAACTCTAGCGTTATTACTCGCAATATATGCAAAATATATATTTATACTTTTATGTTATCTTAAAGAATTTTGTCAGTTATGAAAAGTTGTTATATTCAAAGCAACAGTGCACGACTTGGTAAACTAAGCATAGATCTAAATACAGAAAATCAAACTCTAGCGTTACCAGTTGCGATATATGCGAAATGTAATTTTTAAATTGTTTATTAAAACTTAAAAAAATTGAAGTCAGTTTTGAAAAGTTGTTCTAACTTAAGCAATAGTCAACGAATTTTGAAACTAAGCATAGATCTAAATTCACAATATCAAAATCTAGCGTTTTCAGTCGCGATATATGCAAAATTAAAAATTTTAATTTTTTTTGAAAACAAAAGAACTATGATCATTTTTTAAAAGTCGTTATAACTTAAGCAATAGTCAACGGATTATAAAACTCAGCATAGATCTAAGTACAGAAAATCAAACTCCAGCATTAACAGTCGCGATATATGCAAAACTTAGAGTTTTTATTTTTTATTGAAACTTAGAAAAATTATGGTCATTTTCAAAAACGTTGTTATACCTTGAGCAATAATCAACGGATTTTGAAACTAAGCATGGATCTAAGTACAGACAATCAAACTCTAGCGTTATTATTGGCGATATATGCAAAATTAAAATTTTTTATTTTTTATTAAAGCACAAAAACTGTAGTCATTTTTGAAAAGTTGTTATACCTTGAGCAATAGTCAACTGATTTTGAAACTAAGCATAGATCTAAGTACAGAAAATCAAACTCTAGCGTTATAAGTCGCCATATATGCAAAATATAAATTTTTATTTTTGTGTAATCTTAGAAAATTTTTTCAGTTTTGAAAATTTGTTATAATTAATGCAATAGTTAACAAATTTTATAACTAAGCATAGATCCTAATACAAAAAATCAAACTCTAGCGTTACCAGTTGCGATATATGCGAAATGTAATTTTTTTATTGTTTGTTAAAACAAAAAAACTATGGTTATTTTCGAAAAGTCGTTATAACTTAAGCAATAGTCTACGGATTTTGAAACTACGCATAGATCTAAGTACAGAAAATCAAACTCTAGCGTTATTACTCGCAATATATGCAAAATATATATTTATACTTTTATGTTATCTTAAAGAATTTTGTCAGTTATGAAAAGTTGTTATATTCAAAGCAACAGTGCACGACTTGGTAAACAAAGCATAGATCTAAATACAGAAAATCAAACTCTAGCGTTACCAGTTGCGATATATGCGAAATGTAATTTTTAAATTGTTTATTAAAACTTAAAAAAATTGAAGTCAGTTTTGAAAAGTTGTTCTAACTTAAGCAATAGTCAACGAATTTTGAAACTAAGCATAGATCTAAATTCACAATATCAAAATCTAGCGTTTTCAGTCGCGATATATGCAAAATTAAAAATTTTAATTTTTTTTGAAAACAAAAGAACTATGATCATTTTTTAAAAGTCGTTATAACTTAAGCAATAGTCAACGGATTATAAAACTCAGCATAGATCTAAGTACAGAAAATCAAACTCCAGCATTACCAGTCGCGATATATGCAAAACTTAGAGTTTTTATTTTTTATTGAAACTTAGAAAAATTATGATCATTTTCAAAAACGTTGTTATACCTTGAGCAATAATCAACGGATTTTGAAACTAAGCATGGATCTAAGTACAGACAATCAAACTCTAGCGTTATTATTGGCGATATATGCAAAATTAAAATTTTTTATTTTTTATTAAAGCACAAAAACTGTAGTCATTTTTGAAAAGTTGTTATACCTTGAGCAATAGTCAACTGATTTTGAAACTAAGCATAGATCTAAGTACAGAAAATCAAACTCTAGCGTTATAAGTCGCCATATATGCAAAATATAAATTTTTATTTTTGTGTAATCTTAGAAAATTTTTTCAGTTTTGAAAATTTGTTATAATTAATGCAATAGTTAACAAATTTTATAACTAAGCATAGATCTTAATACAAAAAATCAAACTCTAGCGTTACCAGTTGCGATATATGCGAAATGTAATTTTTTTATTGTTTGTTAAAACAAAAAAACTATGGTTATTTTCGAAAAGTCGTTATAACTTAAGCAATAGTCCACGGATTTTGAAACTACGCATAGATCTAAGTACAGAAAATCAAACTCTAGCGTTATTACTCGCAATATATGCAAAATATATATTTATACTTTTATGTTATCTTAAAGAATTTTGTCAGTTATGAAAAGTTGTTATAATCAAAGCAACAGTGAACGACTTGTTAAACTAAGCATAGATCTAAATACAGAAAATCAAACTCTAGCGTTACCAGTTGCGATATATGCGAAATGTAATTTTTTAATTGTTTATTAAAACTTAAAAAAATTGAAGTCAGTTTTGAAAAGTTGTTCTAACTTAAGCAATAGTCAACGAATTTAGAAACTAAGCATAAATCTAAATTCACAATATCAAAATCCAGCGTTACCAGTCGCGATATATGCAAAATTAAAAATTTTTATTTTTTTTGAAAACAAAAGAACTATGATCATTTTTAAAAAGTCGTTATAACTTAAGCAATAGTCAACGGATTATAAAACTCAGCATAGATCTAAGTACAGAAAATCAAACTCCAGCATTACCAGTCGCGATGTATGCAAAACTTAAAGTTTTTATTTTTTATTGAAACTCAGAAAAATTATGGTCATTTTCAAAAAGTTTTTATAACTTGAGCAATAATCAACGGATTTTGGAACTAAGCATGGATCTAAGTACAGACAATCAAACTCTAGCGGTATTATTAGCGATATATGCAAAATTAAAATTTTTTATTTTTTATTAAAGCACAAAAACTATGGTCATTTTTGAAAAGTTGTTATACCTTGAGCAATAGTCAACAGATTTCGAAACTAAGCATAGATCTAAGTACAGAAAATTGAACTCTAGCATTACCAGTCGCGATATATGCAAAATATAAAATTTTTGATTTCTATTAAAACAAAAAAACTATGGTCATTTTCAAAAAGTTGTTAAACCTTGAGCAATCATCAACGGATTTTAAAACAAAGCATAGATCTAAGTACAGAAAATCAAACTCTAGCATTACTAGTCGCAATATATGCAAAATTTAAGTTTTTCATTTTACATTAAAACAAAACAATTATGGTCATTTTCGAAAAGTTGTTATAACTTGAGCAATAGTCATCAGATTTCAAAACTAAGCATAGATCTAAGTAAAAAGAATCAAACTCTATTGTTACTAGTCCTGATATATGCGAAACTTAAAGTTTTTATTTCTTATTAAAATTTTGAAAAATTTACGTCAGTTCTGAAAAGTTGTTATACCTTGAGCAATAGTCAACGGATTTTGAAACTAAGCATAGATCTAAGTACAGAATATCAGACTCCAGCGTTACCAGTCGCAATATATGCAAAATTAAAATTTTGTATTTTTTATTAAAACAAAAAAACCATGGTTATTTTCAAAAAGTCGTTATAACTTGAGCAATAGTCAGCGAATTTTAAAACTTAGCATAGATCTAAGTACAGAAAATTGAACTCTAGCATTACCAGTCGCGATATATGCAAAACCTAAAGTTTTTATTTTCTATTGAAACTTAGAAAAATTATGTTTATCTTCGAAAAGTTGTTATAACTTGAGCAATAATAAACGGATTTTGAAACTAAGCACAGATCCAGGTACAGAAAATCAAACTCTAGCGGTACCAGTCCTGATATATGCAAAACCTAATGTTTTAATTTCTTAATAAAATTCAGTAAAATTTTAGTCAGTTTTGGAAAGTTGTTATAACTTGAGCAATAGTAAACGGATTTTGAAACTAAGCATAGATCTAAGTACAGAATATCAGACTTTAGCGTTACCAGTCGAGATATATGCAAAATAAATTTTTTTTTGTTTTTATAAAAACAAACAAAAGATGCTTATTTTCAAAACGTGGTTATAACTTGAGCAATAGTCAACGGATTTTAAAACTAAGCATAGATCTAAGTACAGCAAATCAAACTCTAGCATTACTGGTCGCGATATATGCAAAACTTCAAGTTTTTATTTTTTATTGAAACTTAGAAAAATTATAGTCATTTTTGAAAGGTCGTTAAAACTTGAGCAATAGTCAACGGATTTTGAAACAACGCATAGATCGTAGTACAGAAAATCAAAGTCTAGCTTTATTGTTCGCAATATATGCAAAATTTAAATTTTTTATTTTTTATTAAAACAAAAAAATGTTAGTCAGTTTTGAAGAGTTGTTATAACTTGAGCAATAGTCGTCAGATTTTGAAACTAAGCATAGATCTAAGTGAAAAAATTAAACCCTAGCGTCATTGGTACCAATATATGCAAGATATAAATTTTTTATTTTTCAATAAAACAGAACAATTATAGTCATGTTCAAAAAGTTGTTATAACTTGAGCAATAGTCAACGGATTTTGAAACTAAGCATAGATCTAAGTACAGAAAATCAAACTTAAGCGTTATTTGTCGCAATATATGCAAAATATATATTTATATTTTTATGTTATCTTATGGAATTTTGTTAGTTTTGAAAACTTGTTATAATCAAAGCAACAGTTAACGACTTTTGTAGCTAAGCATAGATCTAAATACAGAAAATCAAACTCTAGCGTTACCAGTTGCGATAAATGTGAAATGTAATTTTTTTTATTGTTTATTAAAATTTAAGTCATTTTTTTAAAGTTGTTATAACTTGAGCAATTGTCAACGGATTTTGAAACTAAGCATGGATCTAAGTACAGACATTCAAACTCTAGCGTTATTATTAGCGATATATGCAAAATTTTAATTTTATATTTTTTATTAAAACACATAAACTATGGTCATTTTTTAAAAGTTTTTATAGATTGAGCAACAGTCAACAGATTTTAAAACTAAGCATAGAATTAAGCACACAATATCAAAATCTAGCGTTACCAGTCGCGATATATGCAAAATTACATTTTTAATTCATTAATTAAACAAAAAAACTATGGTCATTTCTAAAAAGTCGTTATAACTTAAGCAATAGTCAACGCATTTAGAAACTAAGCACAGATCTAAGTACAGAAAATCAAACTCAAGCGTTACTAGTCGCGATATATGCAAAATATAAATTTTTTGATTTTTATCAAAACAAAAAAACTGTGGTTATTTTTGAAAAGTTGTAATACCTTGAGCAATAGTCAACGGATTTTAAAACTAAGCATAGATCTAAGTACAGAAATTGTACTCTAGCGTTATTATTCGCGATATATGCAAAATGTAATTTTTTTATTGTTTATTAAATCTTGGAAAAATTTAGGTCAGTTTTGAAAAGTTGTTATAACTTGAGCAATAGTCAACGGATTTTGAAACTAAGCATAGATCTAAGTACAGAATATCAGACTCTAGCGTTACCAGTCGCGATATATGCAAAATAAATTTTTTTTTGTTTTTATAAAAACAAAAAAAAATGCTCATTTTCAAAACATCGTTATAACTTAAGCAATAGTCAACGGATTTTAAAACTAAGCATAGATCTTAGTATAGAAAATTAAACTCTAGCATTACCGGTCGCGATATATGCAAAACCTAAAGTTTTTATTTTTTATTGAAACTTGAAAGAATAACGGTCATTTTGCGAAAGTTGTTATAACTTGAGCAATAGTCAACGGATTTTAAATATAGGCATGGATCTAAGTACAGACAATCAAACTGTAGCGTTATGATTAGCGATATATGCAAAATGTTATTTTTTTATTGTTTAATTAAACTAAGAAAAATTGAAGTCAGTTTTTAAAAGTTGTTATAACTTAAGCAATAGTCAACGGATTTTGAAACTAAGCATAGATCTAAGTACACAATATCAAAATCTAGCGTTACCAGTCGCGATATATGCAAAATTACATTTTTTAATTTTTTAATTAAACAAAAAAACTATGGTCATTTTTAAAAACTCGTTATAACTTGAGCAATAGTTAACGCATTTAGAAACTAAGCACAGATCTAAGTACAGAAAATCAAACTCTAGCGTTACTAGTCGCGATATAGGCAAAACTTGAAGTTTTTATTTTTTATTGAAACTTAATAAAATTATAGTCATTTTAGAAAGGTCGTTAAAACTTGAGCAATAGTCAACGGATTTTTAAACTAAGCATAGATCGTAGTACAGAAAATCAAAGTCTAGCTTTATTGTTGGCAATATATGCAAAATTTGAATTTTTTATTTTTTATTAAAACGAAAAAATGTTAGTCAGTTTTGAAGAGTTGTTATAACTTGAGCAATAGTCGTCAGATTTTGAAACTAAGCATAGATCCAAGTGAAAAAATTAAACCCTAGCGTCATTGGTACCAATATATGCAAGATATAAATTTTTTATTTTTCAATAAAACAGAACAATTATAGTCATGTTTAAAAAGTTGTTATAACTTGAGTAATAGTCAACGGATTTTGAAACAACGCATAGATCTAAGTACAGAAAATCAAACTCTAGCGTTATTTGTCGCAATATATGCAAAATATATATTTATATTTTTATGTTATCTTATAGAATTTTGTTAGTATTGAAAACTTGTTATAATCAAAGCAACAGTTAACGACTTTTGTAGCTAAGCATAGATCTAAATACAGAAAATCAAACTCTAGCGTTACCAGTTGCGATAAATGTAAAATGTAATTTTTTTTATTGTTTATTAAAACTTAGAAAAATTTAAGTCATTTTTTTAAAGTTGTTATAACTTGAGCAATTGTCAACGGATTTTGAAACTAAGCATGGATCTAAGTACACACATTTAAACTCTAGCGTTATTATTAGCGATATATGCAAAATTTAAATTTTATATTTTTTATTAAAACACATAAACTATGGTCAGTTTTTAAAAGTTTTTATAGATTGAGCAACAGTCAACAGATTTTAAAACTAAGCATAGAATTAAGTACACAATATCAAGATCTAGCGTTACCAGTCGCGATATATGCAAAATTACATTTTTTAATTTTTTAATTAAACAAAAAAACTATGGTCATTTTTAAAAAGTCGTTATAACCTAAGCAATAGTCAACGCATTTAGAAACTAAGCACAGATCTAAGTACAGAAAATCAAACTCCAGCGTTACCAGTCGCGATATAGGCAAAACTTGAAGTTTTTATTTTTTATTGAAACTTAGAAAAATTATAGTCATTTTAGAAATTTTGTTAAAACTTGAGCAATAGTCAACGAATTTTTAAACTAAGCATAGATCGTAGCACAGAAAATCAAAGTCTAGCTTTATTGTTCGCAATATATGCAAAATTTAAATTTTTTATTTTTTATTAAAACGAAAAAATGTTAGTCAGTTTTAAAGAGTTGTTATAACTTGAGCAATAGTCGTGGGATTTTAAAACTAAGCATATATCTAAGTGAAAAAATCAAACCCTAGCGTCTTCGGTACCAATATATGCAAGATATAAATTTTTTATTCTTCAATAAAACAGAACAATTATGGTCATGTTCAAAAAGTTGTTATAACTTGAGCAATAGTCAACGGATTTTGAAACTAAGCATAGATCTAAGTACAGAAAATCAATTTCTAGCGTTACCAGTCCTATTAAATGCAAAACTCAAAGTTTTTTTTTAAAAAACTTAAAAACATTTTAGTCAGTTTTGAAAAGTTGTTATAACTTGAGCAATAGTAAACGGATTTTTAAACTAAGCATAGATCTAAGTACAGAATATTAAATTGTAGCGTTGTCAGTCGCGATATATGCAAAACTTAAAGTTTGTTTTTTATTAAAACACAAAAACTATGGTCATTTTCGAAAAGTTGTTATAGATTGAGCAATAGTCAACAGATTTAGGAACTAGGCATAGATCTAAGTACAAAAAATCAAACTCTAGCGTTATAAGTCGCAATATATGCAAAATGTTATTTTGTATTTTCATGTTTTCTTAGAAAGTTTTGTCAGTTTTTAAAATTTGTTATAATTAAAGCAACAGTTAACGAATTTTAAAACTAAGCGTAGATCTAAATACAGAAAATCAAACTTTAGCGTAACCAGTTGCGATATATGCGAAATGTAATTTTTTTATTGTTTATTAAAACAAAAAAACTGTGGTCATTTTCGAAAAGTCGTTATAACTTGAGCAGAAGTCAACGGATTTTAAAACTAGGCATAGATTAAAGTACAGAAAATCAAACTCTAGTGTTATTAGTTGCAATTAATGCAAAATATAAATTTTTATATCTATGTTATCTTAGAAAATTTAGTCAGTTCTAAAAACTTGTTATATTAGAGCAACATTCAACGACTTTTGAAACTACGCATTGATCTAAATACAGAAAATCATTCTCTAGCGTTACCAATTGCGATATATGCGAAATGTAATTTTTTTATTGTTCATTAAATTTTAGAAAAATTTAAGTCAGTTTTAAAAAGTTGTTATAACTTGAGCAATGGTCAACTGATTTTAAAACTGAGCATAGATCTAAGTACACAATATCAAAATCTAGCGTTACCATTTGCGATATATGCAAAATTAAAAATTTTCATTATTTCTCAAAACAAAAAAACTATGGTCATTCTCGAAAAGTCGTTATAACTTAATCAATAGTCAACGCATTTAGAAACTTAGCACATATCTTAGTACAGAAAATCAAACTCTAGCGTTGCCAGTCGCGGTATATGCAAAATATAAATTTTTTGATTTCTATTAAAACAAAAAAACTGTGGTTATTTTTGAAAAGTTGTTATACCTTGAGCAATAGTCAACGGATTTTGAAACAAAGCATAGATCTATGTACACAATATCAAACTTTAGCGTTACCAGTCGCGATATAGCAAAATTAATTTTTTTATTTTTTATCAAAACAAAAAAACTATGGTCATTTTCAAAAAGTCGTTATAACTTGGGCAATAAACAACAAATTTTAAAACTGAGCATGGATCTAAGTACAGAAAATCAAACTCTAGCGTTACCAGTCGCAATATATGCAAAATATAAATTTTTTGATTCCTATTAGAACAAAAAAACTATAGTCATTTTTAAAAACTTGTTATACCTTGAGCAATAGTCAACATATTTTGAAACTAAGCAAAGATCTAAGTAAAAAAATCAAACCCTAGCGTTATTGGTCGCAATATGTGGAAAATTTAAATTTTTTATTTTATAATAAAACAGAACAATTATAGTCATTTTCGAAAAATTGTTATAACTTAAGCAAAAGTCAACGGATTTTGAAACTAAGCATTGATCTAAGTACAGAAAATCAAACTCAAGCGTTACCAGTCCTGATACATGCAAAACTTAAAGATTTTATTTTTAATAAAATTTAGAAAAATTGTAGTCAGTTTTGAAAAGTTGTTATAACTTGAGCAATAGTAAACGGATTTAGAAACTAAGCATAGATCTAAGTACAGAATATTAAACTCTAGCGTTACCAGTCGCGATATATGCAAAACCTTAAGTTTTTATTTTTTATTAAAACACAAAAACTATAGTCATTTTCGAAAAGTTGTTATAAATTGAGCAATAGTCAACAGATTTTGAAACAAGGCATAGATTTAAGTACAGAAAATTACACTCTAGCCTTATGAGTCGCAATATATGCAAAATAAAATTTTTGAATTCATGTTATCTTGAAAAATTTTGTCATTTTTGAAAATTTGTTATAATTGAAGCAACAGTTAACGAATTTCAAAACTAAGCATAGATCTAAATACAGAAAATCAAACTGTAGCGTTACCAGTCGCGATATATGCGAAATGTTATTTTTTCATTGTTTATTAAAACTTGGAAAAAATTAAGTTAGTTTCGAAAAGTTGTTATAACTCAAGCAATTAACATCGAATTTTGAAACTAAGCATAGATCTAAATACAGAAAATCAAACTTTAGCGTTAACAGTCGCGATATATGCCAAATATAAATTTTTTGATTTCTATTAGAACAAAAAAAATATAGTCATTTTAAAAAAGTTGTTTTACGTTGAGCAATAGTCAACGGATTTTGGAACAAAGCATAGATCTAAGTACATAAAATTAAACTCCAGCGTAATTATTCGCAATATATGCAAAACTAAAATTTTTTATTATTTATTAAAACAAAAAAACTATGGTCATTTTCGAAAAGTCGTTATAACTTGAGCAATAGTCAACGAATTTTGTAACAAAGCATAGATTTTAGTACAGACAATCAAACTCTAGCGTTATTATTAGCCATATATGCAAAATTTAAATTTTTTATTTTTTAATGAAACAAAAATTATAGTTATTTTGGAAATGTCGTTATAACTTGAGCAATAGTCAACGGATTTTGAAACTTAGCATAGATCTAAGTACAGACAATTAAACTTTAGCGTTATTATCAGCAATATATGCAAAATTTAAATTTCTTATTATTTATTAAAACAAAAAAATTATGGTCACTTTTGAGAAGTTGTTATAGCTTGAGCAATATTTAACGGATTTTAAAACTAAGCATAGATTTAAGTACAGAAAATCAAACTCTAGCGTTACCAGTTGCGGTTTACGCGAAATGTAATTTTTTCATTGTTTATAAAAACAAAACAACTATGGTTGTTTTCAAAAAGTCGTTATTACTGGAGCAATAGTCAACAGATTTTGAAACTAAGCATAGATCTAGGTAAATAAAATCAAACTCTAGCGTTACCAGTCGCGGTATATGCAAAATATAAATTTTTTGATTTCTATTAAAACAAAAAAACTGTGGTTATTTTTTATAGGGTTGTTATACTTTGAGCAATAGTCAACGGATTTTGAAACAAAGCATAGATTTATGTACACAATATCAAACTCTAGCGTTACCAGTCGCGATATAGCAAAATTAATTTTTTTATTATTTATTAAAACAAAAAAACTATGGTCATTTTTGAAAAGTCGTTATAACTTGAGCAATAAACAACAAATTTTAAAACTCAGCATGGATCTAAGTACAGAAAATCAAACTCTAGCGTTACTAGTCGCAATATATGCAAAATATAAATTTTTTGATTCCTATTAGAACAAAAAAACTATAGTCATTTTCAAAAACTTGTTATACCTTGAGCAATAGTCAACAGATTTTGAAACTAAGCAAAGATCTAAGTAAAAAAATCAAACCCTAGCGTTATTGGTCGCAATATGTGGAAAATTTAAATTTTTTATTTCATAATAAAACAGAACAATTATAGTCATTATCGAAAAATTGTTATAACTTGAGCAATAGTCAACGGATTTTAAAACTAAGCATTGATCTAAGTACAGAAAATCAAACTCAAGCGTTACCAGTCCTGATACATGCAAAACTTAAAGATTTTATTTTTAATAAAATTTAGAAAAATTGTAGTCAGTTTTGAAAAGTTGTTATAACTTGAGCAATAGTGAACGGATTTTGAAACTAAGCATAGATCTTAGTACAGAATATTAAACTCTAGCGTTACCAGTCGCGATATATGCAAAACCTTAAGTTTTTTTTTTTTTATTAAAACACAAAAACTATAGTCATTTTCGAAAAGTTGTTATAGATTGAGCAATAGTCAACAGATTTTGAAACAAGGCATAGATTTAAGTACAGAAAATTACACTCTAGCGTTATGAGTCGCAATATATGCAAAATAAAATTTTTTAATTTTATGTTATCTTAGAAAATTTTGTCAGTTTTGAAAATTTGTTATAATTAAAGCAACAGTTAACGAATTTCAAAACTAAGCATAGATCTAAATACAGAAAATCAAACTCTAGCGTTACCAGTCGCGATATATGCGAAATGTTATTTTTTTATTGTTTATTAAAACTTGGAAAAAATTAAGTCAGTTTCAAAAAGTTGTTATAACTCAAGCAATTAACATCGGATTTTGAAATTAAGCATAGATCTGAATACAGAAAATCAAACTTTAGCGTTAACAGTCGCGATATATGCCAAATATAAATTTTTTGATTTCTATTAGAACAAAAAAAATATAGTCATTTTAAAAACGTTGTTTTACGTTGTGCAATAGTCAACGGATTATGGAACAAAGCATAGATCTAAGTATATAAAATTAAACTCTAGCGTTATTAGTCGCAATATATGCAAAACTAAAATTTTATATTATTTATTAAAACAAAAAAAATATGGTCATTTTCGAAAAGTCGTTATAACTTGAGCAATAGTCAACGGATTTTGTAACAAAGCATAGATCTAAGTACAGACAATCAAACTCTAGCGTTATTATTAGCCATATATGCAAAATTTAAATTTTTTATTTTTTAATGAAACAAAAATTATAGTCATTTTGGAAATGTCGTTATAACTTGAGCAATAGTCAACGGATTTTGAAACTTAGCATAGATCTAAGTACAGATAATTAAACTTTAGCGTTATTATTAGCGATATATGCAAAATTTAAATTTCTTATTATTTATTAAAACAAAAAAATTACGGTCACTTTTGAGAAGTTGTTATAGCTTGAGCAATATTCAACGGATTTTAAAACTTAGCATAGATTTAAGTACAGAAAATCAAACTCTAGCGTTACCAGTGGCGGTTTACGCGAAATGTAATTTTTTCATTGTTTATAAAAACAAAAAAACTATGGTCGTTTTCAGAAAGTCGTTATCACTGGAGCAAAAGTCAACAGATTTTGAAACTAAGCATAGATCTAAGTAAATAAATTTAAACTCTAGCGTTATTAGTCGCAATATATGCAAAATATTAATTTATATTTTAATGTTATCTTAAAAAATTTTGTCAGTTTTGAAAAGTTGTTATAATCAAAGCAACAGTAAACGACTTTTAAAACTAAGCATAGATCTCAATACAGAAAATCAAACTCTAGCGTTACCAGTTGCGATATATCCGAAATGTAATTTTTTAATTGTTTATTAAAACAGAAAAATTAAAGTCAGTTTTGAAAAGTTGATATAACTTAAACAATTGTCAACGGATTTTCAAACTAAGCATAGATCTAAATATACAATATCAAACTCTAGCGTTACCAGTCGCAATATATGCGAAATTAAAAATTTTTATTTTTTATTAAAACAAAAAAAGTATGGTCATTTTCGAAAAGTCGTTATAACTTGAGCAAAAGTCAACGCATTTAGTAACTGAGCACATATCTAAGTACTGAAAATCTAACTTTAGCGTTACCAGTTGCGATTTATGCAAAATATAAATTTTTTGATTTTTATTAGAACAAAAAAACTATAGTCATTTTCAAAAAGTTGTTATACCTTAAGCAATAGTTAACGGATTTAAAAACTAAGCATAGATCTAAGTAAAAAAATCAAACCCTAGCGTTATTGGTCGCAGTATATGGAAAATTTTAATTTTCTATTTTTCATTAAAATAGAAAAATTATAGTCATTTTTGAAAAGTTGTTATAACTTGAGCAATAGTAAACGGATTTTAGAACTAAGCACAGATCTAAGTACAGAAAATCAAACTATAGCGTTACTCGTCGCGATATATGCAAAATATAAATTTTTAGATTTCTAATAAAACAAAACAAATGTGGTTATTTTTAAAAAGTTGTTAAACCTTAAGCAAAAGTCAACGGACTTTGAAACAAAGCATAGATCTATGTACACAATATCAAACTTTAGCGTTAGCAGTCGCCATATATGCAAAACCTAATTTTTTCTTTTTTATTAAAACAAAAAAACTATGGTTATTTTCGAAAAGTTGTTATATCTTAAGCAATAGTCAACGGATTGTAAAACAAAGCATAGATCAAAGTACAGAAAATCAAGCTCTAGCGTTATCAGTCGCAATATATGCAAAATATAAATTTTTTGATTTCTATTAGAACAAAAAACTATAGTCATTTTCAAAAAGTTGTTATACCTTGAGCAATAGTCAACGGATTTTAAAACTAAGCATTGATCTAAGTACAGAATATTAAACTCTAGCGTTACAAGTCGCGATATATGAAAAACTGAAAGTTTTATTTTGTATTAAAACACGAAAACTATAGTCATTTTCGAAAAGTTGTTATCGATTGAGCAATAGTCAACAGATTTTGAAACTTAGCATAGATCTAGGTACAGAAAATCAAACTCTAGCGTTATAAGTCGCAATATATGCAAAATATTAATTTATATTTTAATGTTATCCTAAAAAATTTTGTCAGTTTTGAAAAGTTGTTATAATCAAAGCAACAGTTAACGACTTTCAAAACTAAGCATAGATCTAAATACAGAAAATCAAACTCTAGCGTTACCAGTTGCGATATATCCGAAATGTAATTTTTTAATTGTTTATTAAAACAGAAAAATTGAAGTCAGTTTTGAAAAGTTGTTATAACTTAAACAATAGTCAACAAATTTTGAAACTAAGCATAGATCTAAATATACAATATCAAACTCTAGCGTTACCAGTCGCAATATATGCGAAATTAAAAATTTTTATTTTTTATTAAAACAAAAAAAGTATGGTCATTTTCGAAAAGTCGTTATAACTTGAGCAAAAGTCAACGCATTTAGTAACTGAGCACATATCTAAGTACTGAAAATCAAACTTTAGGGTAACCAGTTGCGATATATGCAAAATATAAATTTTTTAATTTTTATTAGAACAAAAAAACTATAGTCATTTTCAAAAAGTTATTATACCTTGAGCAATAGTCAACGGATTTAAAAACTAAGCATAGATCTAAGTAAAAAAATCAAACCCTAGCGTTATTGGTCGCAGTATATGGAAAATTTTAATTTTCTATTTTTCATTAAAATAGAAAAATTATAGTCATTTTTGAAAAGTTGTTATAACTTGAGCAATAGTAAACGGATTTTAGAACTAAGCACAGATCTAAGTACAGAAAATCAAACTATAGCGTTACTCGTCGCGATATATGCAAAATATAAATTTTTAGATTTCTAACAAAACAAAACAACTGTGGTTATTTTTAAAAAGTTGTTAATCCTTAAGCAAAAGTCAACGGACTTTGAAACAAAGCATAGATCTATGTACACAATATCAAACTTTAGCGTTAGCAGTCGCCATATATGCGAAACCTAATTTTTTCTTCTTTATCAAAACAAAAAAACTATCGTCATTTTCAAAAACATGTTATATCTTGAGCAATAGTCAACGGATTGTAAAACAAAGCATAGATCTAAGTACAGAAAATCAAGCTCTAGCGTTACCAGTCGCAATATATGCAAAATATAAATTTTTTGATTTCTAATAGAACAAAAAACTATAGTCATTTTTGAATAATTGTTATAACTTGAGCAATAGTCAACGGATTTTGAAACTAAGCATGGATCTAAGTACAGACAATCAAACTCTAGCGTTATTATTAGCGATATATGCAAAACTGAGGTGTTTTTTTGTTTATTAAAACACAAAATCTATGGTCAATTTCAAAAAGTTGTTATGGATTGAGCAATAGTCAACAGATTTTAAAATTAAGCATGGATCTAAGTACAGAAAATCAAACTCTAGCGTTATTAGTCGCAATATATGCAAAATATAAATTTTTATTTTTATGTAATCTTAAAAAAGTTTATTAGTTTTGAAAATTTGTTTTAATAATTGCAACAGTTAACGAATTTTGAAACTTAGCATAGATCTAAGTACAAAAAATCAAACTCTAGCGTTATTAGTCACAATATATCTAAAATTTGAATTTTTTATTTTTCATTAAAACTTAAAATAAGTTTAGTCAGTTTTTAAAAGTTGTTATAGCTTAAGCAAAAGTCAACGGATTTTGAAACTAAGCATGGATTTAAGTACATAAAATCAAACTCTAGCGTTACCAGTTGCGATGTATGCGAAATGTAATTTTTTATTGTTTATTAAAACACAAAAAGTTTGGTCAGTTTTTAAAAGTTGTTATAGCTCAAGCAAAAGTCAACAGATTTTAAAACTAAGCATGAATCTAAGTACATAAAATCAAACTCTAGCGTTATTGTTCGCAGAATATGCAAAATTTAAATTTTTTAAATTTCATTAAAACGGAAAAATTTTGGTCAGTTTTGAAGAGTTGTTATAACTTGAGCAATAGACGTCGGATTTTGAAACTAAGCATAAATCTTAGTACAAAAAATCAAACCCTAGCGTTATTGGTGGCAATAAATGCAAAATTTAAATTTTTTATTCTTCATTGAAACAGAACAGTTATGGTCATTTTCGAAAAGTTGTTAAAACTTGAGCAAAAGTGAACGCATTTTAAAACTAAACATAGATCTAAGTACAGACAATCAAACTCTAGCGTTATTTTGAGCAATATATGCAAAATTTAAATTTTTTATTTTTTAATAAAACACAAAAATTATAGTCATTTTCGAAAAGTTGTTATAGCTTGAGCAATAGTCAACAGATTTTAAAACTAAGCATAGTTGTAAGTACAGAAAATCAAATTCTAGCGTAACCAGTCGCGATATATGCAAAATATAAATTTTTTGATTTCCAGTTAAACAAAAAAACTATGGTCATTTTCGAAAACTTGTTATACCTTGAGCAATAGTCAACGGATTTTAAAACTAAGCATAGATCTTAGTACAGAAAATTAAACTCTAGCGTTACTAGTCGCGATATATGCAAAACTTAAAGTTTTTATTAGAACAGAAAAATTATGGTCATTTTTAAACAGTTGTTATAACTTGAGCAATAGTCAACGGATTTTGAAACTAAGCATAGATCTAAGTACAGACAATCAAACCCTAGCGTTAATATTAGCAATATAGTTAGTTAGTTACAAATACGCTCCCGTATGGGCAAAAACCCCTGAGAGGATTGCATTTTTATTGAACACATTATTTTTAAAATTTTACAATATAATTAAATGCAATTTTTAAGTTTTATGTTTGGATTAAATTATTTTACATCAGTGAGATTGGGAGTTCCGATTGAGCATTTATGTGTAAACAATTTACAATTTAAGTATTCCCATTTTTACACATTGCAATTCTGCATATTCTATATATCTGTAATTTGAGAGCTTCACTGAAGCAATACAATTTGACCTAATTTGTTTTTGCAGTAGCAAACATTTTAGTGTCATTATTCGTATATATCACACTGTATAATTACTATAACGTAATAAATCAAGTCGAATGTGCTACGTTCCATTTCTGCGGGTTCAATTGTTAGAGTGTTGTAAAACTAATAAGGATATCAATTACATATAATAACTGTTTTCTATAAAGAAAATATGCCATTGTATACTATTTTATTATTGCGTACATTTGTAGTATTAGAAGCTCCACGTAAGCTTTGTACAATTAAAAATTATATTTGCATTTTGCAACATATTTTATGCATAATAATGCCTTGCTAGATTTAATACTTTATAATGACCATACAGGGTGGCAAAAAAATAAAATTTAATTTAAAATCAATTTAGCATTAAATTCAAAATACTGTGTGTTTATGTCAACAGTTAAGAATCATACATGTTTTTTGTAAGCAATACCTCCATGAGCGGAATTTGTTGCAGTTTATATCTGTTGTTTTTAAAACTTGAAAATTGTGGTCACAACGGTATGTAGTTTTACAGGGTCCATTTATAATGGTCAGCAGTTGATCCTGTATTAATGTTTTGACAGTTGGGTTTTTTGCTTTGTGTTGTCTTGCTGTTTTAACTAAAGCGTAGTGAATTCTGTTTTCAAATGATGTTCTGTATTGTTCAATGTAAATCATTGATGTACTTGGTTTGTTTCGAAGTGCTGCTTTTCTTGCCAAGATTGTATCTTTGTCGAGTACATAAAGCAGGTGCACTAGAATGGGCCTGCCTTTTCCATCCATATAGTGTCCCAGTCTTGTTGCGGTGTCGCAATGAAAATGTTTTATAGATATCTGTCTCATAATTGTTTTAATGACGTCAACTAAGGATTTAGTTGATTCATGTTTGGCCTCTTGAACACCGTAAATAACAATAGACGTTACCGGATTTTGAGGTTCTTCTCGAGTGGGCGCGAATTCAGTTTTTAAGTGCTGTTTGAGTAACGGAGGAAGTTTTAGACATTGTTTTGGTGGGCAACTTGTTTCAGTTTGATTGTAGGTAACAGTTTTAGGTTCTTTAGTTTTTGAATTTTGCAAGGTTTTAAGTTTTTCTAAGAGATTTTTAATGTTTAAAATTTTTTCATTGGTTTTCTTTTGTTTTGTTTTTACTTTAACAAATTGCTTTTCAAGTTGATTGACACGTTTAATAAGTGGCTGTATCACTGAAATAGCTTGCAATTTTAATTTTTGGAGTTTGTTTTGCATTGCACCTACTTTTGCAAGAATTGGCTTGATCATTGTAAGAGCGTTTTGCTTTGCTTCAATAATATCATGCTGTGCACCCTGTATGTCTTCAAGATGGTACTTAAAGGTGGTGTATACATACTGTTCAAATTGTTCTGCGTCAGTTAAATAGTTTTCACAGTCGTCGTCTGTAGTGTAATATTTTGACATTATACAAGAATTTGCAATTTTTGCTTTAGCCACGTCACTGATTCAAATTATTTATTTAATTCACTATATATTGAATTATTTTTTGTATTTTAGGGTTAAAATATTTACTTAATTACTACACATGTGTAAATGTTAAACTACAAAAATGTTAAAAATGGAGAAGAACTGTACAAATTATTTTAGTTTACAATACAATTATTGTGTTTTCACAGCAAGACATTAGAGAAGAGTTTGTAGAGCAGTTGTTAGCGCTAGCGTGTCTCAATCAGAACTCATATTAGCGATATATGCAAAATTTAAATTTTTTTTTTATTTTTAATTAAAACACAAAAACTATGGTCATTTGCAAAAAGTTGTTATAGATTGAGCAATAGTCAATAGATTTTGAAACTAAGCATAGATCTAAGTACAAAAAATCAAACCCTAGCGTTATAGGTCGCAATATATGCAAAATTTAAATTTTTTATCTTTTATTAAAACACAAAAACTATTGTCATTTGCAAAAAGTTGTTATACATTAAGCAATAGTCAACAGATTTTAAAACAAAGCATAGATCTAAGTACAGAAAATCAAACTCTAGCGTTACCAGTTGCGATATATGCGAAATGTAATTTTTTCTTGTTTATTAAAACACAAAAAGTTTGGTCAGTTTTTAAAAGTTGTTATAGCTTAAGCAAAAGTCAACGGATTTTGAAACTAAGCATGAATCTAAGTACATAAAATCAAACTCTAGCGTTATTGTTCGCAGTATATGCAAAATTTAAATTTTTTAAATTTCATTAAAACAGAAAAATTTTGGTCAGTTTTGAAGAGTTGTTATAACTTGAGCAATAGACGTCGGATTTTGAAACTAAGCATAAATCTAAGTACAAAAAATCAAACCCTAGCGTTATTGGTGGCAATAAATGCAAAATTTAAATTTTTTATCCTTCATTGAAACAGAACAGTTATGGTCATTTTTGAAAAGTTGTTAAAACTTGAGCAAAAGTGAACGGATTTAAAAACTAAGCATAGATCTTAGTACAGAAAATTAAACTCTAGCGTTACCAGTCGCGATATATGCAAAACCAAAAGTTTTTATTAGAACAGAAAAATTATGGTCATTTTTTAACAGTTGTTATAACTTTAGCAATAGTCAACGGATTTTGAAACTAAGCATAGATCTAAGTACAGACAATCAAATTCTAGCGTTAATATTAGCAATATAGTTAGTTAGTTACAAATACAGTCCCCTATGGGCAAAAACCCCTGAGAGGATTGCATTTTTATTGAACACATTATTTTTAAAATTTTACAATATAATTAAATGCAATTTTTAAGTTTTATGTTTGGATTAAATTATTTTACATTAGTGAGATTGGGAGTTCCGATTGAGCATTTATGTGTAAACAATTTACAGTTTAAGTATTCCCATTTTTACACATTGCAATTCTGCATATTCCATATATCTGTAATTTGAGAGCTTCACTGAAGCAATACAATTTGACCTAATTTGTTTTTGCAGTAGCAAACATTTTAGTGTCATTATTCGTATATATCACACTGTATAATTACTATAACGTAATAAATCAAGTCGAATGTGCTACGTTCCATTTCTGCGGGTTCAATTGTTAGAGTGTTGTAAAACTAATAAGGATATCAATTACATATAATAACTGTTTTCTATAAAGAAAATATGCCATTGTATACTATTTTATTATTGCGTACATTTGTAGTATTAGAAGCTCCACGTAAGCTTTGTACAATTAAAAATTATATTTGCATTTTGCAACATATTTTATGCATAATAATGCCTTGCTAGATTTAATACTTTATAATGACCATACAGGGTGGCAAAAAAAAATAAAATTTAATTTAAAATCAATTTAGCATTAAATTCAAAATACTGTGTGTTTATGTCAACAGTTAAGAATCATACATGTTTTTTGTAAGCAATACCTCCATGAGCGGAATTTGTTGCAGTTTATATCTGTTGTTTTTAAAACTTGAAAATTGTGGTCACAACGGTATGTAGTTTTACAGGGTCCATTTATAATGGTCAGCAGTTGATCCTGTATTAATGTTTTGACAGTTGGGTTTTTTGCTTTGTGTTGTCTTGCTGTTTTAACTAAAGCGTAGTGAATTCTGTTTTCAAATGATGTTCTGTATTGTTCAATGTAAATCATTGATGTACTTGGTTTGTTTCGAAGTGCTGCTTTTCTTGCCAAGATTGTATCTTTGTCGAGTACATAAAGCAGGTGCACTAGAATGGGCCTGCCTTTTCCATCCATATAGTGTCCCAGTCTTGTTGCGGTGTCGCAATGAAAATGTTTCATAGATATCTGTCTCATAATTGTTTTAATGACGTCAACTAAGGATTTAGTTGATTCATGTTTGGCCTCTTGAACACCGTAAATAACAATAGACGTTACCGGATTTTGAGGTTCTTCTCGAGTGGGCGCGAATTCAGTTTTTAAGTGCTGTTTGAGTAACGGAGGAAGTTTTAGACATTGTTTTGGTGGGCAACTTGTTTCAGTTTGATTGTAGGTAACAGTTTTAGGTTCTTTAGTTTTTGAATTTTGCAAGGTTTTAAGTTTTTCTAAGAGATTTTTAATGTTTAAAATTTTTTCATTGGTTTTCTTTTGTTTTGTTTTTACTTTAACAAATTGCTTTTCAAGTTGATTGACACGTTTAATAAGTGGCTGTATCACTGAAATAGCTTGCAATTTTAATTTTTGGAGTTTGTTTTGCATTGCACCTACTTTTGCAAGAATTGGCTTGATCATTGTAAGAGCGTTTTGCTTTGCTTCAATAATATCATGCTGTGCACCCTGTATGTCTTCAAGATGGTACTTAAAGGTGGTGTATACATACTGTTCAAATTGTTCTGCGTCAGTTAAATAGTTTTCACAGTCGTCGTCTGTAGTGTAATATTTTGACATTATACAAGAATTTGCAATTTTTGCTTTAGCCACGTCACTGATTTAAATTATTTATTTAATTCACTATATATTGAATTATTTTTTGTATTTTAGGGTTAAAATATTTACTTAATTACTACACATGTGTAAATGTTAAACTACAAAAATGTTAAAAATGGAGAAGAACTGTACAAATTATTTTAGTTTACAATACAATTATTGTGTTTTCACAGCAAGACATTAGAGAAGAGTTTGTAGAGCAGTTGTTAGCGCTAGCGTGTCTCAATCAGAACTCATATTAGCGATATATGCAAAATTTAAATTTTTTTTTTATTTTTAATTAAAACACAAAAACTATGGTCATTTGCAAAAAGTTGTTATAGATTGAGCAATAGTCAATAGATTTTGAAACTAAGCATAGATCTAAGTACAAAAAATCAAACCCTAGCGTTATAGGTCGCAATATATGCAAAATTTAAATTTTTTATCTTTTATTAAAACACAAAAACTATTGTCATTTGCAAAAAGTTGTTATACATTAAGCAATAGTCAACAGATTTTAAAACAAAGCATAGATCTAAGTACAGAAAATCAAACTCTAGCGTTACCAGTTGCGATATATGCGAAATGTAATTTTTTCTTGTTTATTAAAACACAAAACGTTTGGTCAGTTTTTAAAAGTTGTTATAGCTTAAGCAAAAGTCAACGGATTTTGAAACTAAGCATGAATCTAAGTACATAAAATCAAACTCTAGCGTTATTGTTTGCAGTATATGCAAAATTTAAATTTTTTAAATTTCATTAAAACAGAAAAATTTTGGTCAGTTTTGAAGAGTTGTTATAACTTGAGCAATAGACGTCGGATTTTGAAACTAAGCATAAATCTAAGTACAAAAAATCAAACCCTAGCGTTATTGGTGGCAATAAATGCAAAATTTAAATTTTTTATTCTTCATTGAAACAGAACAGTTATGGTCATTTTTGAAAAGTTGTTAAAACTTGAGCAAAAGTGAACGGATTTAAAAACTAAGCATAGATCTTAGTACAGAAAATTAAACTCTAGCGTTACCAGTCGCGATATATGCAAAACCAAAAGTTTTTATTAGAACAGAAAAATTATGGTCATTTTTTAACAGTTGTTATAACTTTAGCAATAGTCAACGGATTTTGAAACTAAGCATAGATCTAAGTACAGACAATCAAATTCTAGCGTTAATATTAGCAATATAGTTAGTTAGTTACAAATACAGTCCCCTATGGGCAAAAACCCCTGAGAGGATTGCATTTTTATTGAACACATTATTTTTAAAATTTTACAATATAATTAAATGCAATTTTTAAGTTTTATGTTTGGATTAAATTATTTTACATTAGTGAGATTGGGAGTTCCGATTGAGCATTTATGTGTAAACAATTTACAGTTTAAGTATTCCCATTTTTACACATTGCAATTCTGCATATTCCATATATCTGTAATTTGAGAGCTTCACTGAAGCAATACAATTTGACCTAATTTGTTTTTGCAGTAGCAAACATTTTAGTGTCATTATTCGTATATATCACACTGTATAATTACTATAACGTAATAAATCAAGTCGAATGTGCTACGTTCCATTTCTGCTGGTTCAATTGTTAGAGTGTTGTAAAACTAATAAGGATATCAATTACATATAATAACTGTTTTCTATAAAGAAAATATGCCATTGTATACTATTTTATTATTGCGTACATTTGTAGTATTAGAAGCTCCACGTAAGCTTTGTACAATTAAAAATTATATTTGCATTTTGCAACATATTTTATGCATAATAATGCCTTGCTAGATTTAATACTTTATAATGACCATACAGGGTGGCAAAAAAAATAAAATTTAATTTAAAATTAATTTAGCATTAAATTTAAAATACTGTGTGTTTATGTCAACAGTTAAGAATCATACATGTTTTTTGTAAGCAATACCTCCATGAGCGGAATTTGTTGCAGTTTATATCTGTTGTTTTTAAAACTTGAAAATTGTGGTCACAACGGTATGTAGTTTTACAGGGTCTATTTATAATGGTCAGCAGTTGATCCTGTATTAATGTTTTGACAGTTGGGTTTTTTGCTTTGTGTTGTCTTGCTGTTTTAACTAAAGCGTAGTGAATTCTGTTTTCAAATGATGTTCTGTATTGCTCAATGTAAATCATTGATGTACTTGGTTTGTTTCGAAGTGCTGCTTTTCTTGCCAAGATTGTATCTTTGTCGAGTACATAAAGCAGGTGCACTAGAATGGGCCTGCCTTTTCCATCCATATAGTGTCTTAGTCTTGTTGCGGTGTTGCAATGAAAATGTTTCATAGATATCTGTCTCATAATTGTTTTAATGACGTCAACTAAGGATTTAGTTGATTTATGTTTGGCCTCTTGAACACCGTGAATAACAATAGACGTTACTGGATTTTGAGGTTCTTCTCGAGTGGGCGCGAATTCAGTTTTTAAGTGCTGTTTGAGTAACGGAGGAAGTTTTAGACATTGTTTTGGTGGGCAACTTGTTTCAGTTTGATTGTAGGTAACAGTTTTAGGTTCCTTAGTTTTTGAATTTTGCAAGGTTTTAAGTTTTTCTAAGAGATTTTTAATGTTTAAAATTTTTTCATTGGTTTTCTTTTGTTTCGTTTTTACTTTAACGAATTGCTTTTCAAGTTGATTGACACGTTTAATAAGTGGCTGTATCACTGAAATAGCTTGCAATTTTAATTTTTGGAGTTTGTTTCGCATTGCACCTACTTTTGCAAGAATTGGCTTGATCATTGTAAGAGCGTTTTGCTTTGCTTCAATAATATCATGCTGTGCACCCTGTATGTCTTCAAGATGGTACTTAAAGGTGGTGTATACATACTGTTCAAATTGTTCTGCGTCAGTTAAATAGTTTTCACAGTCGTCGTCTGTAGTGTAATATTTTGACATTATACAAGAATTTGCAATTTTTGCTTTAGCCACGTCACTGATTCAAATTATTTATTTAATTCACTATATATTGAATTATTTTTTGTATTTTAGGGTTAAAATATTTACTTAATTACTACACATGTGTAAATGTTAAACTACAAAAATGTTAAAAATGGAGAAGAACTGTACAAATTAATTTAGTTTACAATACAATTATTGTGTTTTCACAGCAAGATATTGGAGAAGAGTTTGTAGAGCAGTTGTTAGCGCTAGCGTGTCTCAATCAGAACTTATATTAGCGATATATGCAAAATTTAAATTTTTTTTTAATTTTTGATTGAAACACAAAAACTATGGTCATTTGCGAAAAGTTGTTTTAGATTGAGCAATAGTCAATAGATTTTGAAACTAAGCATATATCTAAGTACAAAAAATCAAACCCTAGCGTTATTGGTCGCAATATATGCAAAATTTAAATTTTTTATCTTTTATTAAAACACAAAAACTATTGTCATTTGCGAAAAGTTGTTATACATTTAGCAATAGTCAACAGATTTTGAAACTAAGCATAGATCTAAGTACATAAAATCAAACTCTAGCGTTACCAGTTGCGATATATGCAAAATGTAATTTTTTATTGTTTATTGAAACTTACAAGGAAAGGTCGCGACATGGGCGCCGACTTTTGAGTTAAGTTTGTGCGGGTTAGACGTGTCTTTGGAAACTAGTTAACGTGTGATAAACCATTTTTGTCGCAGGTCCAAAATTCGCCCACAGTAGCCCGCCAATGTTTAAAAAAACTAAATTTCTTGTTTTTTGCAACCCTGTGGCTCCTACAATTTCCATCCGATTTTTAACAAAATTGAAGTTTTGTAATCTCTGATACATTGCCTAGCAAGGTACTTTTTAGTTTTTTAAAATTCCAAAATTTTAATTTTTTTTAAAATTTATTGTAAAAACCATTTTTGAGAGGCCTGTTTATCAGCCTCATTTTTTGATCTATGCTTAGTTACAAAATCTGTTGACTATTGCTCAAGTTATAACAATTTTACGAAAACGAACAAAATTTTACTGTTTTCATAAAAAATAAAAAATTTACATTTTGCATATAAAGCAAATATTAACGCTACAGTTTGATTTTTTGTATTAGGATCTACGCTTAGTTTCTAAATCTGTTGACTATTGCTCAAGCCATGACAACTTTTCGAAAATGATTATAATTTTTTTGTTTTATTTAAAAATAAAACATTTAGGTTTTGCAAATATCAGGACTAGTAACGCTAGAGTTTGATTCCTGTACTAAGATCTATGCTTGGTTTCTAAATCTGTTGACTATTGCTCAAGTTATAACAATTTTACGAAAATAAACAAAAATTTTCTGTTTAATTAAAATATAAAAAATTTAAATTTTGCAAATATGACAAATAATAACGCTACAGTTTGATTTTTTGTATTAAGATTCATGCTTAGTTTTTAAATCTGTTGACTATCGCTCAAGTCATACCAATTTTTAGAAATGACTATATTGTTTCTGTTAAATTTAAAATAAATTAAAATTTTGCATATTTTGCGAATAATTACGCTACAGTTTGATTTTTTGTATTGAGATCTATGCTTAGTTTTTAAATCTGTTGACTTTTGCTCAAGTCATAACAAATTCTCGAGAATGACTATAATTGTTTTGTTTTTACAGAATATAAAACATTTAGGTTTTGCATATATCAGGACTGGTAACGCTGGAGTTTAATTTCTGTACTTAAATCTATGCTTAGTTTCAAAATCTGTCAACTTTTGCTCAAGTTATAACAACTTTACGAAAATAAACAAAATGTTTCTGTTTATTAAAAAATACAAAAATTAAATTTTGCATATATGGCAAATATTAACGCTACAGTTTTATTTTCTGTATTAAGATCTATGCTTAGTTTCTAAATCTGTTGACTATTGCTTAAGTCATAAAAACTTTTCAAAAATGACTTTAATTTTTCTGTTTTAATCAAAACAAAATTTAAATTTTGCATATATCGCGAATAAAAACGCTACAGTTTGATTTTTTGTATTAAGATCTATGCTTGGTTTTTAAATCTGTTGACTATTGCTTAAGTCATAACAACTTTTCGAAAATGATTATAATTTTTTTTAATAGAAACAAAACATTTAAGTTTTCCATATATCAGGACTAGTAACGCTGGAGTTCAATTTCTGTACTTAAATCTATGCTTAGTTTCAAAATTTGTTAACTTTTGCTCAAGTTATAACAACTTTACGAAAAAAAACAAAATGTTTTTGTTTAATTAAAAAATACAAAAATTAAATTTTGCATATATGGCAAATATTAACGCTACAGTTTTTTTTTCTGTATTAAGATCCATGCTTAGTTTCTAAATCTGTTGACTATTGCTCAAGTCATAACAACTTTTCGAAAATGACTATAATTTTTTTGTTTTAATAAAAAGAAAATTTTTATTTTGCATGTGTCGCGAATAATAACGCTACAGTTTGATTTTTTGTATTAGAGATCTATGCTTAGTTTTTAAATCTGTTGACTATTGCTCAAGTCATAACAACTTTTCGAAAATGACTATAATTTTTTTGTTTTAATATAAAATAAAACATTTATGTTTTGCATATATAAGGACTGGTCACGCTATAGTTTAGTTTCTGTGCTAAGATCTATGCTTTGTTTTGAAATCTGTTGACTTTTGCTCAAGTTTTAACAACTTTACGAAAATAAACAAAATTTTGTTAAGTTTAATAAAAAAATAAAAAATTTCAATTTTGGGTATATCGCAACTAATAACGCTAGAGTTTGATTTTCTGTATTAAGATCTATGCTTAGTTTCTAAATCTGTTGACTATTGCTCAAGTCATAACAACTTTTTTATAATGACCTTTATTTTTCTGTTTTAATAAAAACAAAATTTAAATTTAGCATATATTGCGAATAATAACGCTAAAGTTTAATTTCTGTACTCAGATTTATGCTTAGTTTTAAAATCTGTTGACTAATGCTCCAGTCATAATAACTCTTCGAAAATGACGATAATTTTTTTGTTTTAATAGAAAATAAAACATGTTTTGCATATATAGGGACTGGTAACGCTAGAGTTTAATTTCTGTACTTAAGATACATGCTTATTTATAAAATCCGTTGACAATTGCTTACGTTTTAACAACTTCACAAAAATAAACAAAATTGTTTTGTTTTAATGAAAAATACAAAATTTTAATTTTGCATATATTGCGACTGGTAACGCTAGAGTCTGATATTCTGTATTAAGATATATGCTTAGTTTTAAAATCCGTTGACTATTGCTCAAGGTATAACAACTTTTCAAAACTGACTAAAATTTTTCTAAATTTTAATAGGAAATAAAAACTTTAAGTTTTGCATATTTTAGGACTAGTAACGCTAGAGTTTTATTTTCTTTACTTAGATTCATGCTTAGTTTTAAAATCTGTTGACTATTGCTCAAGTTAAAACAACTTCACGAAAATCAACAAAATTTTTGAAAGTTTTAATGAAAAATAAAAAATTTATATTTTGCATTTATCGCAAATGATACCGCTACAGTTTGATTTTCTCTATTAGGATCTATGCTTAGTTTTTAAATCTGCTGACTATTGCTTCAGTCATAACAACTTTTTTAAAATAACTATAATTTTTTTGTTTGAATAAAAAATAAAACATCTGAGTTTTGCATGTATCAGGACTAGTAACCAGGCCCGGCGGAACATTTAGCCCGGCCCTGGTCTGAATATTTTGCCTGGCCCTTTTAAAGACATATAGTTTGTATTACTCCATTTGTTTATAATGAACACCCTAATCTTGTCATTAAAATTTAGTAGCTTAAGACAGATAGAGTTTTGCAATTCTAATAAAACTCGTTTTCAACGCTAATCTGTGCCAAAATAAAAAAGCAGACGCTAAGAATCTGTTTTCTGTTTGTGGTTTTCGAGCATTAACAAATAATATTAAAGTCATAATAATTATCAAAATTATCTATTAATTTAGTCACTTTGGCTGCATCCAATACAACATTGATTATTCACATATTTGACAGTACAAGAGTAATTGATCCTTGATTTGATCTAATAATAATATATAGTATATGTTTTGTTTTGTATATGTGTAATAGTTACTTCGTGGCGGATCGTATATATAAGGCATTGATTGGAATATAAAGACGTATGGAGTATAAAGATAAATTAAAATATCCTTGCGTGTTACATTATAGCAATATAAAGTATCATGATACATGCTATATGACAAAACTTAAAAATAATAAAAATAGTTTGAGTTAGATTGGGGACGGGGTGGGCAAAGGAATTAGGCGTTTTTGATGCACCTGTTGTAGAAGTTCCGGATTCTCAAGGCTTTGTCCCAAAAGTTTGAGAGTAGTTCAAATTCTTTAACATTTTGATATCGGCTAAACATTTCCTAGGTGAGGTTTTTTCTCGTTGATCCTGATCCTATCAGTTCCTTAAGAAATTTGGTCCTTGGTGGTATGTAGTGAGGACAGTTAAACATGATGTAAAAAGTGTCTTCCTCTTCTTTACCGCACAGGTTGCAGTTGAGCGTTCCTTCTGTCTTCTAGATTCTACGTATGTTAACGAAGTTAGTGACTTTTCTTCTAAGAACAATTCTTAATGAGTTAAACCCTAGGTTAGGTATAAACATCACCCTGTTCCATGCCAGATTCATATAATAGAATTTGGATTTAAGTGCGTAGGTCTTAAGGTAAGGGTAGTGCCTTAGTGTAATACAGTTTAACATTCGTCGGACATATCCAAGTAATTTGCAAAAAGCATACAAAACGATTTCTTGTAAAAAATAACCCTGTTAATGTAAAAATAATATTACCTTTAATCGATTCCTATATCCTGTCCTATATTTACGCATTAGTGAGTGCTGTAATTCAAAACTTTGTCAATGCAGTTTTCATATTAGTATAAAACAAAATTTAGGCCGAAAATTGAAACTAGCAGGTAAATTTTGAGAATTTTAAAATTAATTTTTTCAAGACGTCAGACTACACAGCAGCAATAAACATGTCCCGCGGTTTTTCCTTTATATTTGTTTTAGATTTTGACCTTAATTTTTACAAGTTAGGTGATTATCAATAGTTCTAAATATAAGCAGAAGCACAATGGTTTTTTAATTTATAAAATATAAATAAACATGGAAAAAACAAAGTTTTATTGAGATATTGTTAAACAATTAGCCATGCAGTGGTGAAATGTAAATGATTTGAAACTATATAGTTACTAGGTGCAATATTACTCATTAAAAAAATCTTGAGTACCTAGGATATCTGGATGGATCACTGCTCGAGTTTTAAAAATTCATCCCGGAGTGGACGGAAAAGTTTGAGTTGTCACCTTATCTACTAGCGCTACGAAATCCTTCCAACGTCCTATTTTAAAAATATCCCCGTTACCTGTCGACACCGTGTTTCAAAATCCTGAAGCCATCACGGAAAAGAAAAATGAATAAAAGTGCTTCGTTGTGTGAAAAGTTAAAACCAGTGTCCTAAGCATGAAGATATTCATAATGTATCAATTTATTCTATTTCCAGAAATTCAGTTCTGGTTACTTTTATCATTATTGTGTTAATATTTTATTATACATTTATATTCCTCATGTTGCCAGTTTTCTCATTTAGTCATGTACTTTTTGTGGTTACTAATTTTTTCGGTATGTGTTTGTGCCTCCAATTTTATTATAACCTTTAATTATGTGTAGGTAATCAATATTATTAATGGTAATTAATGCGTTATTTGTTTTGAACTAATATGTATTAGTTCAACCGAGGGAGTATGTTCGGTATTAAACCGAAGAATATAATATAAGTTGTAATGTTTGGCTAGTTTAACCGTTTGTTCAACTTTACAATTGTAAAGTTGAAATGCCAGCATTTAATTAGTCATATTTAATGTCCTGTTAGATAATTATATTATCCAAGACCTCGATATCGGTCGAGACTTCTATCTGTAACTAATTTACATAGAAAATCCAATAATATTATTTTCTAATTTTTAGAATTCAAATGTAAATGAAATCGCATCGACTTCCTCCTAATTCTATTTATCACTTAAGGCAGTAAACATGCTAAGGGACAAGAAGTATAGCTTTAAACCAAATGACATTACCAAGCCTCAATGGGATGCCCACTTTCGTACTGTCTTTGAAATCTCAGAAACTGACGTCACGGAATTAAGAGAATTAGGTAGCATTGCCTTAGCATTTGATCCTGCGATACTTGACGCTGAGATATCCATAATGAAATTATTTAAAGCAACCAACACTCTTGCAAATAATGAATCTCCTGGAGCTGACGGAATACCAAATGAAGTATGGAAGACATTGGACGATACAACTTACAATTACTTACTTTTAATGCTAAATACTGCAAAAGTCGAACAGATTCCGAGCTGCTAGGCTGAAATCATAACTGCACCAATCTACAAAAAAGGCAAATCCGAACAACCAAATAACTACAGGCCTATAGCTCTCATTAACACTATCACTAAGCTATATACAAGTATCATGTCAAACAGATTGAACTTCTTCTGCTCCACAAATGGTATTATTTCGGAGAACCAAGCTGCCTACAGAAAAGTACGAGGATGCACAGATCACATATTCGCACTGCACACCTGCATTCTGAAACAACTCAACAGACCGGCTCTCAAGAAGAAAGGAAAACTGTTCGATTTATTTGTAGACTTGAGTCAAGCCTTTGACTCCATAAGAAGCGACAAGCTGTGGATTAGACTATAAAAAGCTGGATTAAGTGATTGCTTTATTTCAAAAATTAAGGAACTATATGATCAAGCTAAAACCAAGGTTAGATGCAAGGAGGGATATACATTTTTTTGGATGTAAAATAATAACCAACTAGATTTTGACTTAGAATTTGCTTACTGTAATTTATTACTAGTCATGTTTTGTGTAATTTATTAAAACTTTACATAAAGAAGTTGTAAAGGCTTTGGCTGCAAATCAATTAGATGTATAAATTTGTGTGTAAACGTATAAACGTATATATGATAACTAGATTTAAGCCTCTTTGAGTTTTTCGTTAACAGTTCTAGAAACTTAATTTTAGTCTAGTTTGGATCAGAATACAGTAAAAGAACAGTTTGCTCTTGAGCAAGACCGCCTTAAAAGTTGAGATGAATTGTCGCTTTTTAAACTGTTCCCGCTGCTAAAAGGGCCAGGGTATGTACTAATTTATAATGTACATTTGATAAAATGATATACGCAACTACTAAAAAATATTTATAAATAGGTTTAATGACCTTGCAAATGGCACTTATACTGTAGCTAGTGTGAGATGCGCTGCTAGTTTAATATCTGCTAATTGCTTTAGTATCTAAACAGGCCATTTTTATTGAAATAACTTCTGACAAGTACAATTATTTTAAACATAAACTTTTACCAGCACTATTTACGAGAAAATAGTCAAATCACCTAGGATGTTTCTGTAAAAAGAGCATGCAAAAAACTTGGCTAGCATCAATCATATTTCAGAATTGGCTTTTCGTTTAAGTGTTATATTTATTGAAGATATAAGTTTGCTAGTGGTAAATAAATGGACACTCAACTTTATTATACTTTTCAATCCTGAATTCGGCTTCATTTGTTAATTGATTTTGATAAAATTTTGTGTTTTGTGATCGTTGCAATACTTTTAAGAAGATAATTGTAAGTAATTCAAAATATAAATTTTTTTTTAAAAAATGCGTTATTTTAAAAGAATTCTAAAATTAGTGAATTTTTATACATTAAAAAGAATTAATTTTTAAGAAATAAAAAACTTTTTTCTACTTATAAATCAAATTAAAGATCAAACGGGTAAAGGGTAACGTACAATTCAATCCTTGCAAACATATCGTTAAACTAGTAATGCAAATATTCAGGTTTAAAAATAACGAAAGTACACATTTTATCAAAATCAGTTCAAAATATAGCCTACAGACATAATAAAAGACTAAAAGATAAATTCAAACATGAGGTCCATTTAGTTATCAATAACAAATTTATATCCCTATTAAATTAAGTACCACATCAAAATATCGATTTTAAAATATGATTGACACTCCTTTACTGTTTTTACATGCTGTTTTTGAAAACAATAGATTAATTGGTATTACGGCGCTCGGTTGTGACCATTTCTTTGTAAGATGCTAATAACGTGTTTACACAATTTTGAATTTTTTTTTAATTAACAAGGTATTTGGAGTAAGTTGTTGATATTGTTTGGCTTGTTTTAGCCCTGGAAAATATATTTCTATTTTGTTATTATATAAAATTTACTCTCTAAAGCTTTTGTGATTTGGAGTACAAAAAAGTAATGCAAGATTTGAGCCGTTTTAGTTTTTAAAATTAAAAAAGTATACGAAAATAATTTAAACTACTAATAAATAGTAATAAGAGTATAACGTATCTCAAATTATAATAGAATTATTCTTTTTATTTAACATATAGAACATTTAGAGATTACACTTAATATAGTGGTGGTAAAATGGCGCAAACACATAAATGTATTCTAATTAAAGTAAATCAGTAAATTGTTAATGCGATTTTTAATTTTTAGCCACGAGCAACTAAGCTTACGCAGCGTGAGTCACGCCCGGCCCCCAAAAGCGCCTAGCCCCGGTTTTGTAATCCACTTTGAACCATCTGTCCCGCCGGGCCTGCTAGTAACGCTAGAGTTTAGTTTTATTTCTGTACTTGAATCTATGCTTAGTTTCAAAATCTGTTGACTATTGCTCAAGTTATAACAACTTTACAAAAATAAACAAAAATTTTCTGTTTTAATAAAAAATTTAAATTTTGCAAATATGACAAATAATAACGCCACAGTTTGATTTTTTGTATTAGGATTTATGCTTAGTTTCTAAATCTGTTGACTATTGCTCAAGTCATACCAACTTTTTTAAAATAATTAATTTTTTTCTGTTTAAAAAAAAATTAAATTTTGCAAATAATAACGCTAGAGTTTAATTTTTGTACTTAGAACTATGCTCAGTTTCGAAATCTGTTGACTATTGCTCGAAATATAACAACTTTACGAAAATAAACAAACATTTTTTAAGTTTTAATAAAAATTGAAAAATTTAAATATTGCAAATATGGCAAATAATAACAGTACAGTTTAATTTTTTGTATTAGGATCTATGCTCAGTTTCTAAATCCGTTGACGTTTGCTTAAGTTATAACAACTTTACGAAAATGAACAAAATTTTTGTTTTAATAAAAAATAAAAAATTTAAATTTTGCATATATCGCGAATAATAACGCTACAGTTTGATTTTCTGTATTAGGATCTATGCTTAGTTTTTAAATCTGTTGACTACTGCTCAAGTCATAACAACTTTTCGAAAATGACTATAATTTTTTTCTTTTATTAGAAAATAAAACCTTTAGTTTTGTCAATATCAGGACTAGGAACGCTACAAATTAATTTCTATACTTAGATCTATGCTTAGTTTCAAAATCCGTTGACTATTACTCAAGTTATAACAACTTTACGAAAATGAGCAAAATTTGTCTGTTTTAATTAAAAATTTAAAATTTAAATTTTGCTTATATGGCTGATAATAACGCTACAGTTGGATTTTTTGTATAAAATCTATGCTCAGTTTCTAAACTTGTTGATTATTGCTTAAGTCATAACAACTTTTTAAAAATGACTATAATTTTTCTGTTTTAATTAAGATATAATTTAAATTTTGCATATATCGCGAATAATAACATTACGGTTTGATTTCCTGTATTACGATCTATGCTTAGTTTTTTATTTTTGTTGACTTGTGCTCAAAAAATAACAACTTTACGAAAATAAACAAAATTTTTCTGTTTTAATAAAAAATAAAAAATTTAAATTTTGCATATATGGCAAATAATACCGCTACAGTTTGATTGTCTGTACTTCGATCTATGCTTAGTTTCAAAATCCGTTGACTATCGCTCAGGTTATAACAACTTTACGAAAATGAACAAAATTTTTCTAAATAATAAAAAAAAAAATTTAATTTTGCATATACCGCGAATAATAACGCTAGAGTTTGATTTTACCTGTATTAGGTTCTATGCTTATTTTCTAAATCTGTGGACTATTGCTCAAGTCATAACAACTTTTATAAAATGATTATTTTTTTTCTGTTTTAAAAAAAATTTAATTTTGCATATATCGCAAATAATAACGCTAAAGTTTAATTTCTGTACTTAGAACTGTGCTTAGTTTCGCAATCTGTTGACTATTACTCAAAATATAACTAATTTACAAAAATCAACAAAATTTTTTTAAGTTTTATTAAAAATTAAAAAATTTTAATTTTGCATATATGGCAAAAAATAACGCCACAGTTTGATTTTTTTGTATTAAGATCTATGCTTAGTTTCTAAATCTGTTGACTATTGCTCAAGTCATAACAACTTTTCGGAAATGACTATAAATTTTCTGTTTTAATTATAGCAAAATTAAAATTTTGCATATATCGCGAATAATAACGCTAGAATTTGATTGTCTGTACTTAGATCTATGCTTTGTTTCAAAATTCGTTGACTATTGCTCAAGTTATAACAACTTTACGAAAATGAACAAAATTTTTTCAAGTTTTAATAAAAAATAAAACATTTTATTATTGCATATATTGCGAAAGGTGACGCTAGAGTTTGATTTTCTGTATTAGGATCTATGCTTAGTTTCTAAATCTGTTGACTATTGCTCAAGTCATAACAACTGCTTAAAGAGGACCTTAATTTTTCTGTTTTAATTAGAAAAACAATTAAATTTTGCATATTTTGCGAATAATAACGCTACAGTTTGATTTTCTGTATAAGGATCTATGCTTACTTCCTAAGTCTGTTAACTATTGCTCAAGTCATAACAACTTTTCAAAAATAACTATGAATTTTTTGTTTTAATTAAAACAAAATTTAAATTTGGCATATATCGCAAATAAAAACGCTGGAGTTTAATTTCTGTGCTTACATCTATGCTTAGTATTAAAATTTGTTAACTATTTCTCAAGTTATAACAACTTTACGAAAATAAACAAAGTTCTTCTAAATTTTAATAAAAAATACAAAATTTAAATTTTGCATATATCGCAAATAATAACGCTAGAGTTTAATTTTTGTGCTTACATCTATGCTTAGAATTTAAATTCGTCAAATATTGCTCAAGTTATAACACCTTTACGAAAGTAAACAACATTTTTGCAAGTTTTATTAAATAATAAAACATTTTATTTTTGCATATATCGCGACTGGTGACGCTGGAGTTTGATTTTCTGTATTAAAATCTATGCTTAGTTTCTAAATCTGATGACTATTGCTTAAGTTATACCAACTTTCAGATGATGACCATAATTTTTCAGTTTTATTAAAAAAAAAATTAAATCTTGCATATATCGCGAATAACAACGCTAGAGTTAAATTTCTGTACTAAGGTCTATGCTTAGTTTCAAAATCTGTTGACTATTGCTCAAGTTATAACAACTCTACAAAAATGAACAAAATGTTTTTGTTTTAATATAAAATAAAACATTTAGGTTTTGCAAACATCAGGACTGGTGACGCTAGAGTTTAAGTTTTGTACTTACATTTATGCTTAGTTTCAAAATATGTTGACTATTGCTCAAGTTATAACAACTTTACGAAAATGAACAAAATTTTTTCAAGTTTTAATAAAAAATAAAACATTTTAATATTGCATATATTGCAAAAGGTGACGCTAGAGTTTGATTTTCTGTATTAAGATCTATGGTTAGTTTTGTGAATCTGTTGACTATTGCTCAAGTCATAACATCTGCTTAAAGAGGACCTTAATTTTTCTGTTTTAATTAGAAAAAAAATTAAATTTTGCATATTTTGCGAATAATAACGCTACAGTTTGATTTTCTGTATTAGGATCTATGTTTAGTTTCAAAATTCGTTGACTATTGCTCAAGTTATAACAACTTTACGAAAATGATCAAAATTTTCTTAAGTTTTAATATAAAATATACCATTTTAATATTGCATATATCGCTACTGGTGACGCTAGAATTTAATCATTGTACTTAGATCTATGCTTAGTTTCAAAATCTGTTGACTATTGCTCAAGGTATAACAACTTTACGAAAATGAAAAGAATTTTTGTTTGAATAAAAATAAAAACATTTCTATATTGCATATATCGCAAAAAATGACGCTAGAGTTTGGTTTTCTGTATTAAGATCTATGCTTAGTTTTTAAATTTGTTGACTATTGCCTAAGTCATAACAACTTTTTGAAAATGACCATAATTTTCCTGTTTAAATAAAAAAAATTAAAACTTTGCATATACTGCGAATAATAAAGCTAAAGTTTGATTGTCTGTACTTGGATCTATGCTAAGTTTTAAAATCCGTTTAATATTGCTCAAGTCATAACAACTGTACGAAAATAACCAAAATTTATCTAAGTTTTGATAAAAAATAAAACATTTTAATATTGCATATATCGCGAAAGGTGACACTAGAGTTTGATATTTTGTATTAAGATCTATGCTTAGTTTCTAAATCTGTTGACGAATGCTCAAGTCATAACAACTCTTTGAAGATGACTTTAATTCTTCTGTTTTAATTAGAAAAAAAATTAAATTTTGCATATTTTGCAAATATTAACGCTATAGTTTGATTTTCTGTATTAAGATCTATGCTTACTTTCTACATCTGTTAACTATTGCTTAAGTCATAACAACTTTTTAAAAATGACTATAAAATTTCTGTTTTAATTAAAACAAAATTTAAATTCTGCATATATCACTAATAATAACGCTAGAGTTTGATTGTCTGTACTAAGATATATGCTTAGTTTTAAAATCCGTTGACTATTGCTCAAGGTATAACACCTTGACGAAAATAGTTTTAATAAAAAATAAAACATTTTATTTTTGCATATATCGCGACTGGCGACGCTAGAGTTTGATTTTCTGTATTAGGATCTATGCTTAGTTTCTAAATCTGATGACTATTGCTCAAGTCATAACAACTTTTCAAAAATGACTATAATTTTTTTAATTTAATAGAAAATAAAACATTGAGTTTTGCAAATATCAGGACTGGTAACGCTAGAGTTTTATTTCTGTACTTGGATTTATGCTTAGTTTCAAAACCCGTTGACTATTGCTTAAGTTATAACAACTTCACGAAAATAAACAGAAATTTTCTGTTTTAATAAAAAATAAAAAATTAAAATATTGCATAAATGGCAAATAATAACGCTAGAGTTTAATTTCTGTGCTTACATAAAAAATAAAACATTTTAATTTTGCATTTATCAAGACTGGTGACGCTAGAGTTTGATTTTCTGTATTAATAATAATAATGATAATTTATTTATTCAGTCGATTTAGCCTCAGCCCATACAACATTCATTATTTACAGATTGATTATTCGGGATAAATTGATCCTCGGTTTAAAATATGTGTGTTAATGTAGTAATAAGTATTGTAATTGCGTGTTGAACTTTTCTTAGTCTTTCCGTACCTATATAAATAAAACATAAAAATAAACAGTAAAAGCATTAGATTAAGCAAATTATTAACCTGGTGCGCATTACAAAGGGTTGCGCTAATATCGTTCTAGTTGTTGGCGGTGATAAAATAGGTGGTCGGGAATAGTGCGTATAACTATGGTAATATTTGTCAGTTGATATTTAGGAGGGGGGGATGGTGTGTCCTCGGATAGGTAGTCAGCTCATGCTTCTTCAGCACATCTGTAGTAGAAGTTTCTAATTCTCAAGGCTTTATCCCAGAAATTGAAAAGTTGTTCAAATCCTCTTGCATCAGGATAGCAGCTGAAAATTTCCCGGGTGAGGTTGTTTTTAGTAGATCCTTTCTTAGTCAGTTCTTTAAGAAACTTAGTCCTCGGTGGTATATAATGTGGACAGTTGAGCATTATATGATGTGTGTCTTCCGCCTCCCTCCCACACAGGTCGCAGTCTGAGTTTCCCTCTTGTTTCCAGATCTTGTTCATTTTGTTGAGGTTGTTTGTTTTTCCTCTTAAGACAATTCTTGGTAAGCCAGATTTTAGGTTCAGTAAAAACTTTACCATGTTCCAGGCCAAGCCCATTTTAAAGTATTCTGATCTTAAGGCATGCGTCTTTAGTTAGGCGTAGTGCCTTAGAGAGCTGCAGCTCTGCATTTGCTGGACGTCCATATTGATGCAGTTAAGTCGGTACTTTTCGAGAATCTCTGTTTCATGCTGTGGTATTTATTCACTGCTTAGGTTCTCAAAAACTTTTCCAAGGGCTGCGTCGGTAAAGATTTTTTTGACTTGTAGCATCCAGTTGTAATGGGGGTCTTTCGCTTTGATCTGCTTAACCTCTTCATAGCAACTTCTTGCAATGCTTTCTTCTTTGGCGTTGGCAGTCTTCTTCAGAAATTTAAGCAGCGCTTTGAATAGTTGCATCTTTATGTTTTGCGCTCCTGTCTCCAGTCGGAGGTAGTATCCTGGCGTGCTGTTGGATGTGCCTGTGAGTCGTCTGAGAAACATAGTCTGGAAGGTTACTAGCTCTTCGATATATCGAAGTCCCCACACCGGCGCGGCATACATCAATATTGAACTGACAAGAGAATTAAACAGTCTTATGTAGATGGTTATGTGTTTTAGCTTAGCTCGGTAAAATAGCTCAAACAACTTCGATTGTGCTGCTCTTGCTTTACTGAAAAAGTTGTCTTTTGCTTTGTTAAAAATACCGCTTTGTGAGAAGGGAACACCTAGATAGACGTACTGGTTAACTATATCCAACGGTTTGCTTTCCCAGTAGAACTTAGTGAGTTTGCTGATTTTGTTTCCCTTTCGAAAAATAACTACCTTCGTCTTAGATAGGTTGACCATTAGGTCATTTTCTTTAAAGAAACTGCTTAAAGTAGTTATTTGCCGTTGGAGATCTAGTTCATTTGATGCGAGGAGGATGATATCATCAGCGTATAGAAGGATAAGTATTTCAAGGGTAAACATTTTGATGCCTTGTATGTTGCTTTTTCTTAGTATTTCTGTTATTTTGTCGATATAAATTGTGAACAGTGTTGGAGATAATGTTTCACCCTGTAGAACTCCTCCCATCATTTCTATCATGTCGGTGTATCCTTCTGCGCACCTAACTTTGCTTTTTGCTTTGTCGTAAAGTTCTCTGACTTTTCCAATGAAACAATCGCTTAGGCCAGCTTCCTTGAGTCTTATCCATAGCTTTTTTCTTTGTATGGAGTCAAAGGCTTGACTTAGGTCTACTAATAGGGCAAACAGTTTTCCTTTCTTTCGGACGGCTGGTCTGTTGAGCTGCTTTAGAATGCATGTGAAAAGTGCAAATATATGATCTGTACACCCTCGTCCTTTTCTGTATGCTGCTTGATTCTCTGATATTATGTTGTTCGTGGAGCAGAAGCAGTTTAGCCTGCTTGACATGATACAGGTATATAACTTAGTTATAGTATTGATTAGCGCTATAGGTCTATAGTTACTCGGTTGTTCAGAGTCTCCTTTTTTATATATTGGTGCGGTGATGATTTCAGCCCAGCTGTTTGGAATTTGCTCAACTTTGACGGTGTTGAGTAGTTGAAGCAGGTAGTCTGATGTTAAGCAATCCAAATGTTTCCATACTTCATTTGGTATTCCATCAGCTCCGGGGGACTTATTATTTGCAAGAGTTTTGGTTGCTTTATCTAGTTCTGTTGCTGAGATTTCTGAGTCAAGTAACTCGAAGTCATATGTAGGGCCTTCAACTTCTGTGTCAAATGTTTCTGTCGAATTATTATCGACAGTTTCAAAAACCTTGCGGAAGTGAGTATCCCATTCAGATTTGATAATGTAATTATCCTTAAAGCTGTGTTTTTTATCTCTGAGCATATTGACTGCCTTCCAGTAGCCTGCGGAGTCTTTACTAAGATGTATTTCGTTCTGCACGTTTTCAAAAAATGTTTTCTTTTTGTCCATACAAAGTTTACGATAGTCTTTCTTGGCTTGTTGGAGACTTTCGAGGCTATGAGTCGATAGGCGATTATGTAATTGGTCGTTTCTATATTTGTGTAGAAGGAAGAGTGCGTGTCTCTTAGCAATGCTACAATCTCTGTCAAACCATTTAGGCCCATAGTTTTTTCTTGTGTCTTTATTTGTTACAATTTTCATACCAGCTTTATTTGCAGTCTTGTAAATAATATTACTGAGAGTTGTGAAGTCACAGTGGTCAAAGTCAAGGTCTTTACTTTCATGTTTTAGTTGCATTGTAAAGTTAGTAGCGCATCCTTTGTTCCACTGTATACGGTTCTCAGTAACAGAGCCTTCGTGTAATTGTGTCTGTCTTCTCTGCGCAGTTTTAATCATTATCGGAAGGTGATCGGATTCTAGGCATTCGATTACCGCAAAATCTTGTATGTGGTCACTCATGCGATCGTTGCATATACATAGATCTACTAGGCTGTTGCCGTTGTGCCCTATAAATGTTAGTTTGCCTTGCGGATCAGATAGGCTCCTTCCGTTTAGTATTAGAAGATCATTAAGTGTGATTAGCTCTATTAATTTCCTTCCTCGCTTGTTGGTATGTGTATCTGATGCGTTTCTTGTTCTACCAAAAATTTGTGTAGATTCTGAAGGGTTCTTATATTTGCCGATTCTGCTATTTAAATCTCCCATTAGTATGCATCGTTTTGTACTTAAGTGAGAGGTGTCCTTAAAGATATTTTCAATCTTATTGTCATATTGCGAGGCTGGTGGTATGTAGGCAAAGCATATGAGTGTGGGTTTGCCTAGACATGTATATTCAATTGTGGTTTTGTATCTGTCCTGATGTATAACTGAGCACAGTGATGTTATGTTGTTTCGCATGCCTACTATAAGTCCTCCACTCTTTCTGCCTCGTTCTCCTACTACAGGTGTTAAGGTAATAGTGTAGTTATTAAAAAACGTTTTCAAGTCGTCACTGATTTCAGTAATCTAAGTTTCGGATAAACAGAAAATATCCACGTCATTCTGAATAATAATGTTAGTCTTGTCATATTTACATCTTAAAAGTCTGTTTACGTTCCAGTATAAAATAGTATGTACAGTAGGGGGTTTTCTTGTTCTTTGTGTTTGTATGGGCCTGCCGATGTCCTAGTCAATCTCAATGTTGTTTATTTCTCTGTTGTTTTGCTCTTTTTTGGCCTTCCGCTTTTCGAACTTTGTCTTTGCAATAGCAGCAGGAAGGTCCGGGTTGATGTAGTGAGTCTCGTCCTTAGCTTCTTTCAGCTTCCTCTTCGCCCCAAGCACGGAGTTACGGTCATGTTGAGAACGAAAGATCACACAGATTTTGTTTAGCGGGGTACCACCTTTACTTTTAATCCGTCTGACGCTATCCAAATTCACGGTTTTGAGCGCAAGAGGGCCATGGATAAAATCATTAATGGTAGCAGTTAGTGTGACATGGGTTTCTTCTTGTTGGGCTTCAAAACCAGTGAAAATGAGGTTAAGCCTTCTGGATTGTAACTCCATTCTGAGAAGTCTTTGTTCTAGTTCCTTATTATTGGAAGAGGCATCGGGCTTCTGCTCTAGTACTTCTATTCGGGGCTTAAGCTCTTTGTTTTCGTCTTTAAGTTGGTCTACTTGTGCTGTTAGCTGTGCCAATGTACTTGTAAGACTCGTTTTAATGGTTGTGAGTTGCTCCTGAATGTTGTTTTCTATGGTTGCTATTCGTTCTGACAGTTGCGTTGTAATATCTAAATTTCCCTTTGCTATAGCTGCTAGTATCTCTATTATAGTCATCTTGTCGTTAGGGTTTAGACTAGAATGTTCTTCTCCAAGTTCGTCTATATCTAGCAGGTCGTCCACTGTCGGATTTTGTGATTTGGGCTTTTTTGCTTTGTGACTTGTTTTGTTTAAAGATATTTTCCTCTTTTTCCTTTCATCAGCTGTGTCTGTTGCTTTATTTTTCGTGGGGGAGGGGGTTCTGCTGAGTTGATTCCCGTCTTCAATGTTGTTTGCCATTTGATTATTGCTTAGCAGTCGGATTCGTCGGGTGTGCTTTGCATCAACCCTTGCTTTCTTTCTGCCGAGTCTACTGTTGTTTAATGATCTATTTCGTGAAGATTTTTAGGCGTGCTTCGCATCAACCCTTGCTCCTTTGCCGTCGAGGTAATTCTTTATCCTATATCCGCATCCTTTATATATGTGTCCTACTGTAGTGAGCTAGTTGTTTGTGTTGTACTATAGTGGCTGCACTATCTGGGTCTCACTGGAGTATTTGTTAAGTAAGTAAAATACTCACAATCCGTGTTGTCAGTGTCGCACTGTACAGGTCCGTCTTATTCGCGTCTTACTGTATGTTTGCTAGTCCTACCGTATTGTTCGTGTCCTTTAGTTGTCGTATTATCAGGGTCTTACTGTAGTATTTGTTATACAAGGGTATGACTGTAGTCGCCGTGTTATCCGTTGTTGCCTTCCTCAAATATATTCCTATATTTGATTTCGGTATGCAAATGTTTTGCCACGTATGAATACCTTTAAGGGTATTTAAATAAGGGATAACTCTTTGTTCGCACAAGTTTATACAGTTTGAGCTGGTCTTACGCACCAGATCTCTTTATTCATTTATTTACTTATTAATTCAATATTAATTCACATTATTACATACATACACGTTTATCATTAATTCACTTGTTAATTAATCAATAACTGTATTATGTGCTATATTTGATAATAAGTCCAATTACATAATCCGTTTAATTATTAATTAGACTTCTCTTACCAATTATCCCCTAGTACATTAGTGAATAACATCCGTTTGCACTAATTGTACTTTAAACTAACGATTAACCTTTAATCGTTTGTCGCCTTTACTACAGATAGTATAAGGAATGATCGTACCTTTACTGACTACTTCGGTCTTCCACAATTGGGCTAAGACAATGTCAGTCCCGTGCTAGTAGTAATTCGTCTAAGGCTGATGGTCGTGAGTCGGCTAGTTGATGCGTTGAGTCTTCGCTGTCGTTCTATCTCTTCCTCTGAGCAATTTCAGTAGTTTGCAGATATTCGTCACAATATCTCAGAACTACTCTCCTCAAGTGCCTCAGTCTTCCTCTCAATAGTTCTTTCAATACTATGTGGATATTCGTCACAATATTTCTCAGTGGCGACGTCTAAGCGTTTAAGTGTTATAGGAAGGTTTCTAGTTTGGAGACGACTCGACAAACTAGAGAGTGAGAAACTTTAGAGTTTAAAAAGTGTTCGCTGAGAAAAACTTTAGAGTTTTAAAAGTGTTTAATAAGAAAAACTTCAGAGTTTAAAAAGTGTTCACTGAGAAAAACTTTAGAGTTTTAAAAGTGTTTAATAAGAAAAACTTCAGAGTTTAAAAAGTGTTTAGTGAGCAATAAGTCCGAACTATTTGAGGACCTTCTTATTGTCACTGAGGTGTTACTTGAGGAGACGACTCAACTCGACTGACTTTTCAATGGTGAGAGTCCTCGTTTATATAGTCCCGGCTCCTGGGCCGATTGCGTCAGAAAACGCTCTTATTGCGTCAGAAAAAGGTTGCTATTGCGTCAGAAAATGTTTGGGAATCCCTAATTTACCGTTAGGTCCATTGAGCTGTCAATCAATGGTGTTTATGAACGTAAAAGGGAATCCGAACTTATAGTCAGATCCATTATGCTGTCAATCACTTGTATTTACGACAACACAGTGAGTGACAGTAGGGACACCTGGCATTCCACCAAGTATCCTCACTATAGTGCACTTCTTGGTATAATGAATGAAAACGTTTTAGGAGAAGTCCTAAATGTCAATCATCCCATGTTCTTCTAAGAAGGAATGTTTTGAGGAAAATGCTCCTTCAAGGGCCCACACTATATATTATGTATAGTAGTGTGTGCCTTGGCCTATGCTACACTGTGTAGTTGAGTTGTGAATGACAGTTCCATTCAATACAACTCAACCCGTGATTCATCATCAGGAATGTTGAGGGTAGGGACAGAATGGAATTATTGGGAATTCCAAGTGGTCATTTGTAAGTGAGACGCAAAGGGGCTGGGCCCTGCTCAGTTGCAGTCCCCAGAAAAAGACTTGAGCTCTACCTTAATTTTATTGCCTTTCTATCATTCGTGCTCTCTTTCTGTCCTTTACCTTCCTCATCCGTCTCACTATACCATTCAAAGATGCTTTCTCGTCATCTCTCCTCATCCTCACTCATTCTCTCATTCTCTCCATTATATTTTATAATTTATTGCATCTTGATTGATGCTGGGATATTATTTGTGTTTGTGTGTGTATCTCTCTATACTATATATCTATATAGCAGTGTGGACTGCAGATATATCGGCAGACAACACCACCCCCCCAAAAATCTAGAATGGTCTCCATTCTTCACAAATAATAATAATTTTGTAGCTTTCAGGAATACAATCCAAATATTGTTTCTACTTTAGCAACTACGAGGGTCAATAAAAGACAGTGAATATTTGCAATGGTTGGCAAATAAAGAAAGACTTTAAGATTCGTCAACTAAGAACATATTAAGACGGCTACTCAACACAGCAATTAACTAGGTTTACTCGGGAAACTCTGAAATTATACAGTTAATTTCATTTATCGTTGGTTGTAGATATTTAAGAACATAGGCGAGCGTTTATAGCTCAGGTTGCCTGCTTGAATGATTCACGCCAAGCGGTTCAGTTCAAGACGCCACCAAATCAAGGCGTTCTTAGTTTTTGTTGGTTCTCGTAGTTGAGTACTTCCAAGTAACCGCCCAGTCAATCTACTCCTCTCAAGCGCATGATCTTACTACATTTTAGCTAAACGATATCCCGTGAAAATATAATTTTATACTGTCCTTCATTGCTCCTTTTTTTTTATTTTAAGCAATCTACTGTTTGGATTTTATTCCTTCTTGCTGGCGCAATACATAAATAAAATGTTTCTAGGGTGATAGATTGTCCATCTCTATATCTCATCAGCTAATTCTAATTAGTTTCTTGCTTGCTGAAGCATATAAGTGACTTATTCAGTTGGCTAAGCTGATAAATCCTTACTATTACCTATCTTAATCGGCAAAAGTGATTACGTAATCATGTGATTACTGCACGGTGTACGGAAGTAGAAGCGCTACCTGCTACAATCCTCACAGGCATTTTAGTGTGACTTAAAAGTCAATACACCTATGCATGGTTACATAGATTCTTCTTTTAACTCAATAATATTTTGTCGATGCTAGTAAAAAGTAAGTTTATATGTCGACGTAGCTGTTCCAGTATAATCATTCCAGATAGTATCGCAGTTCTACTAACCCTTTCTATTTTACATATTTTGTTTCTCTACTACACTATTAAGCAAAATTGCTTACAATGTTCTACTTAATTTATTAATACTTAGAATAGGGTTGTCTACATGTTTCTAGGAAGCTTCTAGGATCCTATTACATTTTTTATCTTATTAATAAGAGCCATCTACTATATTCAGTTCAACTGGTTGTTGCACTGTTACAATTCAACAAGAGCTTTACCATTTATTTTTTTTTATTTTTTGTTTCTTTTAACATTTTGTATTTTTTGTGGTTTTCTGGGTAAACACTCTTTTATCTCTACATGTCTCTACAGGCTCTTATATTATAATTTCAAATCTTATCTCAATCTCCACAGCACATCTTCATGGCTTCTGGTGTTTTGAAGTCTTCTTGATTGGTCCGCAATTGTTGTTCTTAATGCTGTGGTCTTCACTTCGCGTCGAGCAGAGCGATGATTTCTCTGCGATGTTAACCCCCTTGTAACGTGATGGTATCCTGATGGTTGGCAATTTCCAAATTGGTCAGCAGGTCCCTTGGTGTTTGTCTTGTTCTCCATCAACAGCTTTTGTAGGTGGTAAGTTGTTGTTCCATTGCATGGAAGGCATTAGACACATCAAAGGCCTTTTAACGTGTCCAGGCCTGGCAACATGTGGGCGGCATAGATCTCTTAACAGCTGATAAAGAAAACTACTCCATTGTCCACATGGTCCATGGTATTCTGCTGATTGTAAAAAAAGAAAGCTTGCTCTCTGGCTATTGCCAAAGGCGTTAAATGAACTTGTGCACAAAGGTCATTTTTTAGGTAGGGTTAACTTGTATTTTAGGCCAATAATGAGCGACAATATTACCTAAAATACCTATTTCTTAGGCTAAGTCCAGTAATTTGGCCCTGAGTCCTCTAACTCTCAATCTATGTAGTTTATAATGATCGATCATCTCTCTTAGACTTCTAAAGTCTTTCCTCTTAGACTCCCAGAGTCTTGCTGTTGAGTAGGTAAGTTAAGTTAATGAATTTCAACTATTTTTTTGAATCGTTCCTTAGGCCTAGGCTATTCCTCCTCTTGTTTCTTAGACTCCCAGAGTCTGCTGTTGTCTCAAAGTAGACTTCCAAAGCCTACTATTTTATCGCGAAGTTATGTAAATTATTAATTTTTATATCCTAGTATCTCTCAGTTAGCTATTCTGAGAAGTACCATTTTGTTTACCTAGCTACCACGTAGGTCTATACAATTTTTTGATTAGTGAGATAGTATCCTTTTCTCACAAAATCCTATCTGCTTTTCTGGTCATTTCTTTAAACTACACTGCCGTATCTGTATATACTCTATTATTTTGTTCTAGCATACTTCAATTTATACTAGACTACTGCAGTGTTTGCTGAAGCAATTTTACGTAGTTGCTTCACTAAAAAAAAACGTGATCAATTTCTCAAATTTCTTTTATATCTGAAAAACTCTATTTCATAGATGTCTCTAGTAACACATCATGTTTATTACTGTCATTTAATGTTTTGTTGCTTTTTATATTTTGTAATTGCGCTGTTCCTGTAGTTAGGTTACTAATCTCATTCGTTTTACTATAGAGGGCCTTGTTAAGCCTGTCATGCTGATACTGCAGTTTTTAAATCTGCAATTCTTTTGTGTTCGTAAAGTTTGAAGGGCATTAATTGTTGCAATAATTTGTTATTTTATTTTTTTTTTAATCTGCCGATATAATGTTTGATGAATAGTCTGATTTTTGTTTGTATTTCTCAATTGAACTTTTTAATCTACTTAAAATAATTAGAGCTGTGTATTTTTGTTGAGTGCCATTATAAAGCTTAGAGGTTTCTATTTTCCTTCTATTATTTTGTTGTTTGGTTTTCTGTCCTCTATGTTTGATTTAAATTCATACATCTGTTTACCTATTAATAATTTATCCTTTTATCTGTTACGTGTAATAATTTGAATGATCATCATCTGTTGTTACAAATTTTTAGATGTCATTATTGACTGCCGTAGATTGTTCTTTGAATAATTCAAAATCCAAATTAAGTTAATTTTATATAATTGTCCGTGTAATTTTGAATATTTAGTAATTGTTTCCTGCGTATTCCTGTTAATTCACTTTTATCCTGATTGCTTGTTATTAGATACATTTTTGAAGCAATAATGGTTTTTGTGTTTTCCTAGTGAATTTATGTTAATCTTGAATGAGATTCCAACTGGTTCCTACTTATTATTAGTTTCCAAATTGTACTATACTTTTGTATGGCTTGTGATAAATAGCTGTTAGGAATTCAAATATTTATACTTTGTTGAATGTTGTCCGACTGAATATTTAATAATAACAACACTAATAGTTCTAAGTTTGAATCATTTTTTTAACTGATGAATTTTAACTATTTAGTTGCTAAAAAAACTGGTGTCGTATTGATTACGCATAAACTACGATAAAGGACTCAGTTTTATATACTACTGATTAATGCTGAATACTTGCCTCTTGATCACTATTCTCAGATTGTGAAGAACACAATGTTTCAGTGCTATCATAGGTTATTTCTCTGCCAGGCTTACAAAGTTTATGAGTAAATTGTTTTATCTCAGGTGATTTAATACGTTTAAATGGGCATACCTTAATTTTATGGTTGAAGCTTCCACAATTAAAACAGCGTACTGCCGGGTAGATACGTCGTGTTTTCTTTAGCCATTTTAATGTATCAATAGAAGAAGAGGTTGATTCTGCTGTTAACTCTTCCACTCTACGTCGAATATGATTGATCAGCACTGTGTCCTTTTCTGTTATAAAGTCCAGTATTGTACACGCCATGTCTTGTTTAGCTTTCATTAAAGGTTTCTTTTCTATCTTCCAGTCGTCTGGTTCCGTGAAGTCATTTGCCAGTGACCCAATACATGACAGGAATCTAGAACGCCGTTTAGGCCATGACGGAGGGTCCACGTCCGTGAAAATCTGATTTTCAGCCTTTGCAGTCTTCTGTGCTTGCTCCTCACGTCGCTGTAGATACGACTTATACCATCTTAGTGCTATCTTTACTAAGAAGTTCTGCGGATCGTCTTCCTTCTTTTGATCATGCCCGTGCGACTCCACAGGTTTAGCTTCTTTGTCTGCCATCTTGACAGTAGGTTGTATCCATACACTCTCAAATCTCAAAATTTTACTTGCACCACACAATATTAGGACCAATACCTATGTGTAAACAACCTTGTATAAACTTTGCTCGCAAATTACTGAGTTTTCAATTTGGGGTCAAATTCTGTTCAGGGGTGGGGATTGTAATGTTTTTAATTAATTTTTCAAGAAATTTACCTTGGGGACAAAACAGTTTTAATTAGAAGGAACTGTAATATAATATTTAAGTTTTCGAGTGGGGATTGTAACTTCAACAGTCGCTTTTCGCTCAGCAAGTGACAAGTAGCATGTATCGTAAGTCTGCAAAATTATTATTTCAAATCTTGCCCGACCTTTTACCCTGTCTACCTCCACCAGAATTACGTGTTGCCTTCCTCAAATATATTCCTATATTTGATTTCGGTATGCAAATGTTTTGCCACGTATGAATACCTTTAAGGGTATTTAAATAAGGGATAACTCTTTGTTCGCACAAGTTTATACAGTTTGAGCTGGTCTTACGCACCAGATCTCTTTATTCATTTATTTACTTATTAATTCAATATTAATTCACATTATTACATACATACACGTTTATCATTAATTCACTTGTTAATTAATCAATAACTGTATTATGTGCTATATTTGATAATAAGTCCAATTACATAATCCGTTTAATTATTAATTAGACTTCTCTTACCAATTATCCCCTAGTACATTAGTGAATAACATCCGTTTGCACTAATTGTACTTTAAACTAACGATTAACCTTTATTCGTTTGTCGCCTTTACTACAGATAGTATAAGGAATGATCGTACCTTTACTGACTACTTCGGTCTTCCACAATTGGGCTAAGACAATGTCAGTCCCGTGCTAGTAGTAATTCGTCTAAGGCTGATGGTCGTGAGTCGGCTAGTTGATGCGTTGAGTCTTCGCTGTCGTTCTATCTCTTCCTCTGAGCAATTTCAGTAGTTTGCAGATATTCGTCACAATATCTCAGAACTACTCTCCTCAAGTGCCTCAGTCTTCCTCTCAATAGTTCTTTCAATACTATGTGGATATTCGTCACAATATTTCTCAGTGGCGACGTCTAAGCGTTTAAGTGTTATAGGAAGGTTTCTAGTTTGGAGACGACTCGACAAACTAGAGAGTGAGAAACTTTAGAGTTTAAAAAGTGTTCGCTGAGAAAAACTTTAGAGTTTTAAAAGTGTTTAATAAGAAAAACTTCAGAGTTTAAAAAGTGTTCACTGAGAAAAACTTTAGAGTTTTAAAAGTGTTTAATAAGAAAAACTTCAGAGTTTAAAAAGTGTTTAGTGAGCAATAAGTCCGAACTATTTGAGGACCTTCTTATTGTCACTGAGGTGTTACTTGAGGAGACGACTCAACTCGACTGACTTTTCAATGGTGAGAGTCCTCGTTTATATAGTCCCGGCTCCTGGGCCGATTGCGTCAGAAAACGCTCTTATTGCGTCAGAAAAAGGTTGCTATTGCGTCAGAAAATGTTTGGGAATCCCTAATTTACCGTTAGGTCCATTGAGCTGTCAATCAATGGTGTTTATGAACGTAAAAGGGAATCCGAACTTATAGTCAGATCCATTATGCTGTCAATCACTTGTATTTACGACAACACAGTGAGTGACAGTAGGGACACCTGGCATTCCACCAAGTATCCTCACTATAGTGCACTTCTTGGTATAATGAATGAAAACGTTTTAGGAGAAGTCCTAAATGTCAATCATCCCATGTTCTTCTAAGAAGGAATGTTTTGAGGAAAATGCTCCTTCAAGGGCCCACACTATATATTATGTATAGTAGTGTGTGCCTTGGCCTATGCTACACTGTGTAGTTGAGTTGTGAATGACAGTTCCATTCAATACAACTCAACCCGTGATTCATCATCAGGAATGTTGAGGGTAGGGACAGAATGGAATTATTGGGAATTCCAAGTGGTCATTTGTAAGTGAGACGCAAAGGGGCTGGGCCCTGCTCAGTTGCAGTCCCCAGAAAAAGACTTGAGCTCTACCTTAATTTTATTGCCTTTCTATCATTCGTGCTCTCTTTCTGTCCTTTACCTTCCTCATCCGTCTCACTATACCATTCAAAGATGCTTTCTCGTCATCTCTCCTCATCCTCACTCATTCTCTCATTCTCTCCATTATATTTTATAATTTATTGCATCTTGATTGATGCTGGGATATTATTTGTGTTTGTGTGTGTATCTCTCTATACTATATATCTATATAGCAGTGTGGACTGCAGATATATCAGCAGACAACACCGTGTCTCTCTGTATAAGACCGTCTTATCATTGTTTTACTGTATTGGTCCGTCTTAACCGCGTCGCACTGTATATTGTTATTAAATGTAGAATTAAGTTAAACAGACCTACACAATGACAGCATCCATGGCATCGCCTGCGATAACTGTCATGTGAGGAGAATACTTAAAGAATTTGGGAAATTTGGCGTGACCCGTATACTGAGGAGTGATTTTTACTTGTGAAATTAGAACTGATTTAGTAAATGGTAGTATAATATGTATATGCAATTAAATGATGTAGGGGTATTTACTGATTCAAATAGGAGAAGAATGAATAGACGTGATGATGGTGGTGATGGTTCGGCAATTTTTCAAAGTTCCAAAAATTTAATTCTTGTTTTAGTTTAGAGGTTATTGTCTGGTTTAGTTTAAGTTGTCAGTTGTCAGTAGTCGTTGTGAAGACTGAAAAGGTGGAACTGGTGAAGATTAACTTCTGGTGAAGATGTTTTTGTTTTAGTGCCTTGTATCTATACACGTTCCACTGCTGCACAAAAGAGCGTTTCGGGTTCTGCATTTTCCTGTCAGGAAAATTAGAACTGAGTTTTAAAATTTCTGTGACTTTTTAAATTACGAAATTCCATATTTCTCTTCAGTTTTTTTGCTAATCTTCGACTTGATTCGGGTAGCGGGTGATTAACTGTTTCTAATAGTGCTAGGTTCAGCTTAGTTTCAATTAATTATATTGGTTTAGTAGCGGTTTTTAATTTATTTTTCACGGTAGCACTTTAGTGTATAACTACTCTTTTGGCGGTCGAACCAAAGATAATTTTCTGTATTAAGATCTATGCTTAGTTTCTAAATCTGATGACTATTGCTCAAGTCATAACAACTTTTCGATAATGACCATAATTTTTCTGTTTTAATAAAAAAAAATTACAATTTTGGGATATATCGCGTATAATAACGCTAGCGTTTAATTGTCTGTACTTAGATCTATGCATAGTTTCAGAATCCGTTAACTATTGCTCAAGTCATAACATTTTTTTAAAAATGACGCTAATTTTTTTGTTTTAAAAAAAAATTACAATTTTGGGATATATTGCGAAAATTAACGCTAGCGTTTGATTTTCTGTACTTAGATCTATGCTTAGTTTTAAAATCCGTTGACTATTGCTTAAGTCATAACAATTTTTCAAAAATGACGCTAATTTTTTTAATTTAATAGAAAATAAAACATTAAGTTTTGCAAATATCAGGACTGGTAACGCTAGAACTTTATCTCTATACTTGGATCTATGCTTAGTTTCAAAAGCCGTTGACTGTTTCTCAAGTTATAACAACTTCACACAAATAAACAAAAATTTTCTGTTTTAATAAAAAATTATAAATAAAAATATTGCATAAATGGCAAATAATAACGCTGGAGTTTAATTTCTGTGCTTACATCCATGCTTAGTTTTAAAATCCGTTGACTATTGCTTGAGGTATAACAACTTCACGAAAATAAACAAAAATTTTCCAAGTTTTTATAAAAAAAACAATTAAAATTTTGCATATATCGCGAATAATAACGCTAGAGTTTGATTTCTATACTTATATCTATGCTTAGTTTTATAATATGTTGACTATTGCTCAAGTTTTAACAACTTTACGACAATAAACAAAACTTTTTCAAGTTTTAATGAAAAATAAAACATTTTAATTTTGCATTTATCTAGACTGGTGACGCTAGAGTTTAATTATTGTACTTAGATCTATGCTTAGTTTTAGAATCTGTTGACTTTAACTCAAGTTATAACAACTTTACGAAAACAAACAAATTTTTTTTGTTTTAATAAAGAATAAAAAATTTAAATTTTTCATATATCGCAAATAATAACGCTACAGTTTTATTTTCTGTATTAGGATCTATGCTTAGTTTTTAATTTTGTTGACTATTGCTCAAGTCATAACAACTTTTTGATAATGACCATAGTTTTATTGAAAAAAAAATTAAATTTTGGCATACATTGCAAATAATAACGCTAGAGTTTGATTGTATGTACTTAGATCTATGCTTAGTTTCAAAATCCGTTGACTCTTGCTCAAGTTATAACAACTTTACAAAAATTAACAAAATTTGTTTAAGTTTTAATAAAAAATAAAACATTTTAATTTTGCATTTATTAAGACTGGTGACGCTAGAGTTTGATTTTCTGTATTAAGATCTATGCTTAGTTTTTAAATCTGATGACTATTGCTCAAGTCATAACAACTTTTCGATAATGACCATAATTTTTCTGTTTTAATAAAAAAAATTACAATTTTGGGATGTCGCAAATAATAACGCTAGCGTTTGATCGTCTGTACTTAGATCTATGCTAAGTTTTAAAATCCGTTGACTATTGCTTAGGTTTTAACAACTTTACGAAAAAAAACAAATTTTTTCCAAGTTTTAATAAAAAATAAAACATTTTAATTTTGCATTTATCAAGACTGGTGACGCTAGAGTTTGATTTTCTGTACTAAGATCTATGCTTAGTTTCAAAATCCGTTGACTATTGCTCAGGTTTTAACAACTTTACGAAAATAAACAAAATTTTTCTAACTTTTAATGAAAAATAAAACATTTTACATTTGCATTTATCAAGACTGGTGACGCTAGAGTTTGATTTTCTGTACTTAGATCTATGCTTAGTTTTAAAACATGTTGACTTTTGCTTAAGTTATAACAACTTTACGAAAAAAAAAAATTCTGTTTTAATAAAAAATAAAAAATTAAAATATTGCATAAATGTCAAATAATAACGCTAGAGTTTAATTTCTGTGCTTACATCCATGCTTAGTTTCAAAATCCGTTGACTATTGCTTAAGGTATAACAACTTCACGAAAATAAACAAAATTTTCCAAATTTTAATAAAAAATAAACAATTTAAATTTTGCATATATCGCAAATAATAACGCTAGAGTTTGATTTTTATACTTAGATCTATGCTTAGTTTCAAAATCCGTTGACTATTGCCCAAGTCATAACAACTTTACGAAAATAAACAAAAATTTTCTGTTTTAATAAAAAATAATGAATAAAAATATTGCATAAATGGCAAATCATAACGCTAGAGTTTAATTTCTGTGCTTACATCTATGCTTAGTTTTAAAATCCGTTGACTATTGCTTGAGGTATAACAACTTCACGAAAATAAACAAAAATTTTCCAAGTTTTTATAAAAAAAACAATTAAAATTTTGCATATATTGCGAATTATAACGCTAGAGTTTGATTTCTATACTTCGATCTATGCTTAGTTTTAAAATATGTTGACTATTGCTCCAGTTTTAACAGCTTTACGACAATAAACAAAATTTTTCCAAGTTTTAATGAAAAATAAAACACTTTAATTTTGCATTTATCAAGACTGGTGACGCTAGAGTTTAATTATTGTACTTAGATCTATGCTTAGTTTCAGAATCTGTTGACTATAACTCAAATTATAACCACTTTACGAAAACGAACAAATTTTTTTTGTTTTGATAAAGAATAAAAAATTTAAATTTTTCATATATCGCAAATAATAACGCTACAGTTTTATTTTCTGTATTAGGATCTATGCTTAGTTTTTAAATCTGTTGACTATTGCTCAAGTCATAACAACTTTTTGATAATGACCATAATTTTTCTGTTTTAATAAAAAAAAATTTAAATTTTGGCATACATTGCAAATAATAACGCTAGAGTTTGATTGTCCGTACTTAGATCTATGCTTAGTTTCAAAATCCGTTGACTCTTGCTCAAGGTATAACAACTTTACAAAAATTAACAAAATCTTTTTAAGTTTTAATAAAAAAAAAACATTATAATTTTGCATTTATCAAGACTGGTGACACTAGAGTTTGATTTTCTGTATTAAATTCTATGCTTAGTTTCTAAATCTGATGACTATTGCTCATGTCATGACAACTTTTCGATAATGACCATAATTTTTTTGTTTTAATAAAAAAAATTACAATTTTGGGATATATCGCGAATAAAAACGCTAGCGTTTGATTGCCTGTACTTAGATCTATGCTTAGTTTCAAAATCCGTTGACTATTGCTCAGGTTTTAACAACTTTACGAAAATAAACAAAATTTTTCTAACTTTTAATGAAAAATAAAACATTTTACATTTGCATTTATCAAGACTGGTGACGCTAGAGTTTGATTTTCTGTACTTAGATCTATGCTTAGTTTTAAAACATGTTGACTTTTGCTTAAGTTATAACAACTTTACGAAAAAAAAAATTCTGTTTTAATAAAAAATAAAAAATTAAAATATTGCATAAATGTCAAATAATAACGCTAGAGTTTAATTTCTGTGCTTACATCCATGCTTAGTTTCAAAATCCGTTGACTATTGCTTAAGGTATAACAACTTTACGAAAATAAACAAAATTTTCCAAGTTTTAATAAAAAATAAACAATTGAAATTTTGCATATATCGCGAATAATAACGCTAGAATTTGATTTTTATACTTAGATCTATGCTTAGTTCAAAACTCCGTTGACTATTGCTCAAGTTATAACAACTTTACAAAAATAAACAAAATTTTTCTAAATTTTAATAAAAAATAAAAAATTTAAATTTTGCATATATCGCGAATAATAACGCTAGAGTTTGATTTCTATACTTATATCTATGCTTAGTTTTAAAATATGTTGACTATTGCTCAAGTTTAAACAACTTTACGACAATGAACAAAATTTTTCCAAGTTTTAATGAAAAATAAAACACTTTAATTTTGCATTTATCAAGACTGGTGACGCTAGAGTTTAATTATTGTACTTAGATCTATGCTTAGTTTCAGAATCTGTTGACTATAACTCAAATTATAACCACTTTACGAAAACGAACAAATTTTTTTTGTTTTGATAAAGAATAAAAAATTTAAATTTTTCATATATCGCAAATAATAACGCTACAGTTTTATTTTCTGTATTAGGATCTATGCTTAGTTTTTAAATCTGTTGACTATTGCTCAAGTCATAACAACTTTTTGATAATGACCATAATTTTTCTGTTTTAATAAAAAAAAATTTAAATTTTGGCATACATTGCAAATAATAACGCTAGAGTTTGATTGTCCGTACTTAGATCTATGCTTAGTTTCAAAATCCGTTGACTCTTGCTCAAGTTATAACAACTTTACAAAAATTAACAAAATTTTTTTAAGTTTTAATAAAAAATAAAACCTTTTAATTTTGCATTTATTAAGACTGGTGACGCTAGAGTTTGATTTTCTGTATTAAGATCTATGCTTAGTTTCTAAATCTGATGACTATTGCTTAAGTCATAACATTTTTTTGATAATGACCATAATTTTTCTGTTTTAATAAAAAAAATTACAATTTTGGCATATATCGCGAATAATAACGCTAGCGTTTGATTGTCTGTACTTAGATCTATGCTAAGTTTCATAATCTGTTGACTATTGCTTAGGTTTTAACAACTTTACGAAAATAAACAATTTTTTTTTAAGTTTTAATAAAAAATAAAACATTTTAATTTTGCATTTATCAAGACTGGTGACGCTAGAGTTTGATTTTCTGTACTAAGATCTATGCTTAGTTTCAAAACTGTTGACTTTTGCTTAAGTTATAACAACTTCACGAAAAAAAAAATTTCTGTTTTAATAAAACAAAAATTAAAATATTGCATAAATGTCAAATAATAACGCTAGAGTTTAATTTCTGTGCTTACATCCATGCTTAGTTTCAAAATCCGTCGACTATTGCTTAAGGTATAACAACTTTACGAAAATAAACAAAATTTTCCAAATTTTAATAAAAAATAAAACATTTTAATTTTGCATTTATCAAGACTGGTGACGCTAGAGTTTGATTTTCTGTATTAAATTCTATGCTTAGTTTCTAAATCTGATGACTATTGCTCATGTCATGACAACTTTTCGATAATGACCATAATTTTTCTGTTTTAATAAAAAAAATTACAATTTTGGGATATATCGCCAATAAAAACGCTAGCGTTTGATTGCCTGTACTTAGATCTATGCTTAGTTTCAAAATCCGTTGACTATTGCTCAGGTTTTAACAACTTTACGAAAATAAACAAAATTTTTCTAACTTTTAATGAAAAATAAAACATTTTACATTTGCATTTATAAAGACTGGTGACGCTAGAGTTTGATTTTCTGTACTTAGATCTATGCTTAGTTTCAAAACATGTTGACTTTTGCTTAAGTTATAACAACTTTACGAAAAAAAAAAATTCTGTTTTAATAAAAAATAAAAAATTAAAATATTGCATAAATGTCAAATAATAACGCTAGAGTTTAATTTCTGTGCTTACATCCATGCTTAGTTTCAAAATCCGTTGACTATTGCTTAAGGTATAACAACTTTACGAAAATAAACAAAATTTTCCAAGTTTTAATAAAAAATAAACAATTTAAATTTTGCATATATCGCGAATAATAACGCTAGAATTTGATTTTTATACTTAGATCTATGCTTAGTTTAAAAATCCGTTGACTATTGCTCAAGTTATAACAACTTTACAAAAATAAACAAAATTTTTCTAAATTTTAATAAAAAATAAAAAATTTAAATTTTGCATATATCGCGAAAAATAATGCTAGAGTTTGATTGTCTGTACTTAGATCTATGTTTAGTTTTAAAATCCGTTGACTTTTGCTTAAGGTATAACAACTTTACGAAAATAAACAAAAATTTTCCAAGTTTTTATAAAAAAAACAATTAAAATTTTGCATATATCGCGAATAATAACGCTAGAGTTTGATTTCTATACTTATATCTATGCTTAGTTTCAAAATATGTTGACTATTGCTCAAGTTTAAACAACTTTACGACAATGAACAAAAATTTTCCAAGTTTTAATAAAAAATAAAACATTTTAATTTTGCATTTATCTAGACTGGTGACGCTAGAGTTTAATTATTGTACTTAGATCTATGCTTAGTTTTAGAATCTGTTGACTATAACTCAAGTTATAACAACTTTACGAAAACAAACAAATTTTTTTTGTTTTGATAAAGAATAAAAAATTTAAATTTTTCGTATATCGCAAATAATAACGCTACAGTTTTATTTTCTGTATTAGGATCTATGCTTAGTTTTTAATTCTGTTGACTATTGCTCAAGTCATAACAACTTTTTGATAATGACCATAATTTTTCTGTTTTATTGAAAAAAAAATTAAATTTTGGCATACATTGCAAATAATAACGCTAGAGTTTGATTGTATGTACTTAGATCTATGCCTAGTTTCAAAATCCGTTGACTCTTGCTCAAGTTATAACAACTTTACAAAAATTAACAAAATTTTTTTAAGTTTTAATAAAAAATAAAACATTTTAATTTTGCATTTATTAAGACTAGTGACGCTAGAGTTTGATTTTCTGTATTAAGATCTATGCTTAGTTTTTAAATCTGATGACTCTTGCTCAAGTCATAACAACTTTTCGATAATGACCATAATTTTTCTGTTTTAATTAAAAAAATTACAATTTTGAGATATATCGCAAATAATAACGCTAGCGTTTGATTGTCTGTACTTAGATCTATGTTTAGTTTCAAAATCCGTTGACTATTGCTTAAGTTATAACAACTTTACGAAAAAAAAAAATTTCTGTTCTAATAAATAATAAAAAATTAAAATATTGCATAAATGTCAAATAATAACGCTAGAGTTTAATTTCTGTGCTTACATCCATGCTTAGTTTCAAAATCCGTTGACTACTGCTTAAGGTATAACAACTTCACGAAAATAAACAAAAATTTTCTGTTTTAATAAAAAATAATGAATAAAAATATTGCATAAATGGCAAATCATAACGCTAGAGTTTAATTTCTGTGCTTACATCTATGCTTAGTTTTAAAATCCGTTGACTATTGCTTGAGGTATAACAACTTTACAAAAATAAACAAAAATTTTCCAAGTTTTTATTAAAAAAACAATTAAAATTTTGCATATATTGCGAATCATAACGCTAGAGTTTGATTTCTATACTTCGATCTATGCTTAGTTTTAAAATATGTTGACTATTGCTCCAGTTTTAACAGCTTTACGACAATAAACAAAATTTTTCCAAGTTTTAATAAAAAATAAAACATTTTAATTTTGCATTTATCTAGACTGGTGACGCTAGAGTTTAATTATTGTACTTAGATCTATGCTTAGTTTTAGAATCTGTTGACTATAACTCAAGTTATAACAACTTTACGAAAACAAACAAATTTTTTTTGTTTTGATAAAGAATAAAAAATTTAAATTTTTCGTATATCGCAAATAATAACGCTACAGTTTTATTTTCTGTATTAGGATCTATGCTTAGTTTTTAATTCTGTTGACTATTGCTCAAGTCATAACAACTTTTTGATAATGACCATAATTTTTCTGTTTTATTGAAAAAAAAATTAAATTTTGGCATACATTGCAAATAATAACGCTAGAGTTTGATTGTATGTACTTAGATCTATGCCTAGTTTCAAAATCCGTTGACTCTTGCTCAAGTTATAACAACTTTACAAAAATTAACAAAATTTTTTTAAGTTTTAATAAAAAATAAAACATTTTAATTTTGCATTTATTAAGACTAGTGACGCTAGAGTTTGATTTTCTGTATTAAGATCTATGCTTAGTTTTTAAATCTGATGACTCTTGCTCAAGTCATAACAACTTTTCGATAATGACCATAATTTTTCTGTTTTAATTAAAAAAATTACAATTTTGAGATATATCGCAAATAATAACGCTAGCGTTTGATTGTCTGTACTTAGATCTATGTTTAGTTTCAAAATCCGTTGACTATTGCTTAAGTTATAACAACTTTACGAAAAAAACAAATTTCTGTTCTAATAAATAATAAAAAATTAAAATATTGCATAAATGTCAAATAATAACGCTAGAGTTTAATTTCTGTGCTTACATCCATGCTTAGTTTCAAAATCCGTTGACTACTGCTTAAGGTATAACAACTTCACGAAAATAAACAAAAATTTTCTGTTTTAATAAAAAATAATGAATAAAAATATTGCATAAATGGCAAATCATAACGCTAGAGTTTAATTTCTGTGCTTACATCTATGCTTAGTTTTAAAATCCGTTGACTATTGCTTGAGGTATAACAACTTTACAAAAATAAACAAAAATTTTCCAAGTTTTTATTAAAAAAACAATTAAAATTTTGCATATATTGCGAATCATAACGCTAGAGTTTGATTTCTATACTTCGATCTATGCTTAGTTTTAAAATATGTTGACTATTGCTCCAGTTTTAACAGCTTTACGACAATAAACAAAATTTTTCCAAGTTTTAATAAAAAATAAAACGTTTTAATTTTGCATTTATCAAGACTGGTGACGCTAAAGTTTAATTATTGTACTTAGATCTATGCTTAGTTTCAGAATCTGCTGACTATAACTCAAATTATAACAACTTTACGAAAACGAACAAATTTTTTGTGTTTTGATAAAGGATAAAAAATTTAAATTTTTCATATATCGCAAATAATAACGCTACAGTTTTATTTTCTGTATTAGGATCTATGCTTAGTTTTTAAATCTGTTGACTATTGCTCAAGTCATATTAACTTTTTGATAATGACCATAATTTTTCTGTTTTAATAAAGAAAAATTTAAATTTTGGCATACATTGCAAATAATAACGCTAGAGTTTGATTGTCCGTACTTAAATCTATGCTTAGTTTCAAAATCTGTTGACTCTTGCTCAAGTTATAACAACTTTACAAAAATTAACAAAATCTTTTTACGTTTTAATAAAAAAAAAACATTTTAATTTTGCATTTATCAACACTGGTGACGCTAGAGTTTGATTTTCTGTACTTAGATCTATGCTTAGTTTCAAAACTGTTGACTTTTGCTTAAGTTATAACAACTTCACGAAAAAAAAAAATTTCTGTTTTAATAAACAAAAAATTAAAATATTGCATAAATGTCAAATAATAACGCTAGAGTTTAATTTCTGTGCTTACATCAATGCTTAGTTTCAAAATCCGTCGACTATTGCTTCAAGTATAACAACTTCACGAAAATAAACAAAATTTTCCAAGTTTTAATAAAAAATAAACAATTTAAATTTTGCATATATCGCGAATAATAACGCTAGAGTTTGATTTTTATACTAAGTTCTATGCTTAGTTTTAAAATATGTTGACTATTGCTCCAGTTTTAACAACTTTACGACAATAAACAAAATTTTTCCAAGTTTTAATGAAAAATAAAACATTTTAATTTTGCATTTATCAAGACTGGTGACGCTAAAGTTTAATTATTGTACTTAGATCTATGCTTAGTTTCAGAATCTGTTGACTATAACTCAAATTATAACAACTTTACGAAAACGAACAAATTTTTTTTGTTTTGATAAAGAATAAAAAATTTAAATTTTTCATATATCGCAAATAATAACGCTACAGTTTTATTTTCTGTATTAGGATCTATGCTTAGTTTTTAAATCTGTTGACTATTGCTCAAGTCATAACAACTTTTTGATAATGACCATAATTTTTCTGTTTTAATAAAAAAAAATTTAAATTTTGGCATACATTGCAAATAATAACGCTAGAGTTTGATTGTCCGTACTTAGATCTATGCTTAGTTTCAAAATCCGTTGACTCTTGCTCAAGTTATAACAACTTTACAAAAATTAACAAAATTTTTTTAAGTTTTAATAAAAAAAAAACATTTTAATTTTGCATTTATCAAGACTGGTGACGCTAGAGTTTGATTTTCTGTATTAAATTCTATGCTTAGTTTCAAAATCCGTTGACTATTGCTTAGGTTTTAACAACTTTACGAAAAAAAAAATTTCTGTTTTAATAAAAAATAGAAAATTAAAATATTGCATAAATGTCAAATAATAACGCTAGAGTTTAATTTCCGTGCTTACATCCATGCTTAGTTTCAAAATCCGTTGACTATTGCTTAAGGTAAAACAACTTTACGAAAATAAACAAAATTTACCAAGTTTTAATAAAAAATAAAGAATTTAAATTTTGCATATATCGCAAATAATAACGCTACAGTTTGATTTTCTGTATTAGGATCTATGCTTAGTTTTTAAATCTGTTTACTATCGCTTCAGTCATAACAACTTTTCGAAAATGACTTTAATTTTTTTGTTAATAAAAAATAAAACATTTAAGTTTTGCATATATCAGGACTGGTAACGCTAGGGTTGTATTTCTGTACTTAGATCTATGCTTAGTTTCGAAACCCGTTGACTATTGCTTAAGTTATAACAACTTCAAGAAAATAATTAAAAAGTTTCTGTTTTAATGAAAAATTAAAAATTAAAATTTTGCATATATGGCAAATAATAACGCTACAGTTTGATTTTCTGTATTAGTATTTATGCTTAGTTTTTAAATCTGTTGACTATTGCTTGAGTCACGACAACTTTTCGAAAATGATTTTAATTTTATTAGTTTAATAGACAATAAAACATTTAAGTGTTGCAAATATCAGGAGTGGTAACGCTAAAGTTTACTTTCTGCACTAAGTTCTATGCTGAGATTTAAAATCCGTTGACAATTACTTAAGTTATAACAACTTTACGAAAATAAACAACATTTGTCTGTTTTAATAAAAAAAAAATTTAAATTTTGCATATATGGCAAATAATAACGCTACAGTTTGATTCTCTGTATTAAAACCTATGCTTAGTTTCTAAATCTGTTGACTATTGCTTAAGTCATAACAACTTTACGAAAATGACTATAATTTTTTTGTTTTACTAAAAATAAAACATTAAAGTTTTGCATATATCAGGACTCATAACGCTAGAGTTTTATTTTTGTACTTGGATCTATGCTCAGTTTAAAAATCCGTTGACTATTGCCTAAGGTATAACAACTTTACGAAAACAAACAAAAAATTTCTGTTGTAATAAAATATAAAATATTAAAATTTCGCATATATCGCAAATAATAACGCTACAGTTTGATTTTATGTATTAAGATCTATGTTTAGTTTCTAAATCTGTTAACTATTGCTCAAGTCATAACAAATTTTCGACAATGACCATAATTTGTTTTAATTATTAAAAAATCATACATTAAAGTTTTGCATATATCACGACTGGTAACGCGAGAGTTTAATTTCTGTCCTTAGATCTATGATTAGTTTCAAATTCCGTTGACTATTGCTCAAGTTATAACAACTTTACGAAAATGAACAAAATTTTTCCGTTTTAATAAAAAATAAAATATTTTAATATTGCATATATCGCGACTGGTAACGCTAGAGTTTGATTTTCTGTATAAGGATTTATGCTTAGTTTCAAAATCTGTTGACTGTTGCTTAAGTCATAACAACTTTTCAAAAATGACCAAAATATTTCTGTTTTGATAAAAAAAATTTAAATTTTTGCAAATATTAGGACTGGTAACGCTAGAGTTTAATTTCTGTACTTAGATCCATGCTTAGTTTTAAAATCCGTTGACTATTGCTCAAATTATAACAACTTTACAAAACTGAACAAAATTTTTCTAATTTTTAATAAAAATTAAACAATTTAAATTTTGCATACATCGCGAATAATAACGCTACAACTTGATTTTCTGTGTTAAGATCAATGCTTAGTTTCTAAATCTGTTGACTATTGCTCAAGTTATACCAATTTTTTAAAAATAACTATAATTTTTTTGTTTTAATAGGAAATAAAACATTTAAGTTTTCCATATATCAATACTGGTAACGCTAGAGTTTATTATCTGTACTTAAATCTATGCTTAGTTTCAAAATCTGTTGACTATTGTTTAAGTTATAACAAGTTCACAAAAATAAACAAAATTTTTCTAATTCTATTAAAAAATAAACAATTTAAATTTCGCATATATCGCAAATAATAACGCTACAGTTTAATTTTTTGTATTAAGATCAATGCTAAGTTTCTAAATCTGTTGACTATTGCTCAAGTTATAACAAATTTTCGACAATGACTATAATTTTTTTGATTCAATAAAAAATAAAACATTTAAGTTTTGCATATATCAGGACTGGTAACGCGAGAGTTTAATTTCTGTACTTAGATCTATGATCAGTTTCAAAATCCGTTGACTATTGCTCAAGTTATAACAACTTTTCGAAAACAAACAAAATTTTTTTAAGTTTTAATAAAAAATAAAATATTTTAATATTGCATATATCGCGACTGGTGACGCTAGAGTTTGATTTTCTGTATCAGGATTTATGCTTAGTTTCTAAATCTGTTGACTATTGCTTAAGTCATAACAACTTTTCAAAAAGGACCAAAATAATGCTGTTTTAATAAAAAAAAATTAAGTTTTGCATTTATCAGGACTGGTAACGCTAGAGTTTAATATCTGTACTTAGATCTAAGCTTAGTTTCATAATTCGTTGACTTTTGCTCAAGTTATAACAACTTTACAAAAATAAACAAAATTTGTTTAATTTTTTTAAAAAATAAACAATTTAAATTTTGCATATATTGCAAATAATAACGCTAGAGTTTAATTTCTGTACTTAGATCTATGCTTAGTTTCAAAATCCGTTGACTATTGCTCAAGTTATATCAACTTTTCGAAAATGACTATAATTGTTTAGTTTTAATAGATAATAAAACATTCAAGTTTTGCAAATAGCAGGACTGGTAACGCTAAAGTTTAATATCTGTACTTAAATCTATGCTTAGTTTCAAAATAAGTTGACTATTGCTCAAGTTATAAAAACTTCACCAACATAAACAAAATTTTTTTAATTTTATTCAAAAAAAAACGATTTAAATTTTGAATATATCGCGAATATTAACGGTAGAGTTTAATTTCTGTACATAGATTCATGCTTAGTTTAAAAATTAGTTGACTATTGCTCAAGGTATAACAACTATACGAAAATAAACAATATTTTTCTAAGTTTGAATAAAATAAAAAACATTTTATTATTGCATATATCGCAACTGGTGACGCTAAAGTTAAATTTTCTGTAATAGGATTTATGTTTTGTTTCTAAATCTTTTGACTATTGCTCAAGTCATAACAACTTTCTAAAAATGACTATAATGTTTGTGTTCTATTAGAAAATAAAACATATAAGTTTTGCATATATCAGGACTGGTAACGCTAGAGTTTAATTTCTGTACTTAGATCTATGCTAAGTTTCAAAATACGTTGAATATTGATCAAGTTTTAACAACTTTACAAAAATGAACAAAATTTTTTTAAATTTTAATAAAAAATAAAACATTTTAATTTTGCATATATCGCGACTGGTGACGCTAGAGTTTGATTTTCTGTATTAAGATCTATGCTTAGTTTCTAAGTTTAATGACTATTGCGCAAGTCATAACAACATTTCAGAAATGACTATATTTTTTTTGTTTTAATGAATTAAATTTAAATTTGGCATATATTGCGAATAGTAACGCTGAGGTTTAATTTCTGTACTTAAATCTATGCTTAGTTTTAAAATCCGTTGAATATTGCTCAAGTTATAACAACTTTTCGAAAATGACTTTAATTTATTTTTTTTATAGAAAATAAAACATTTAAGTTTTGCATATATCAGGACTGGTAACGCTAAAGTTTGATTTCTGTATTAGGATCTATGCTTAGTTTTTAAATCTGATGACTATTGCTCAAGTCATAACAACTTTTCGATAATGACCATAATTTTTCTGTTTCAATAAAAAAAAATTGAAATTTTCGCATAAATCGCGGAACATAACGCTAGAGTTTGATTGTCTGTACTTAGATCTATGCTTAGTTTTAAAGTCCGTTGACTATTGCTCAAGTTATAACACTTTGACGAAAACGAACAAAATTTTTTTAAGTTTTTATAAAAAATATAACATTCAAGTTTTGCATATATCAGGACTGGTAACGCTAGAGTTTTATTTCCGGAATTAGATCTATGCTTAGTTTTAAAATCGGTTGACTATTGCTTAAGTTATAACAACTTCACGAATATAAACAAAAATTATCTGTTTATTAAAAAATAAAAAATTTAAATTTTGCATATATCGCAAATAATAACGTTAGAGTTTGATCGTCTGTACTAATATCTATGCTTAGTTGCAAAATTTGTAGACTATCGCTTAAGTTATAACAACTTTACGAAAATAAACAAAATTTTTTTAAGTTTTATTAAAAAATAAAACATTTAAGTTATGCATATATCAGGACTGGTAACGCTAGGGTTTTATTTCTGTACTTGGATCCATGCTTAGTTTTAAAATCAGTTGACTATTGCTCGAGTAATAATAACTTTACGAAAGCAAACCAAACTTTTTTGTTTAAATAAAAAATAAAAAAATTAAATTTTGCATATATCGCAAATAGTAACGTTAGAGTTTGATTGTCTGTACTTAGATCTATGCTTAGTTGCAACATTTGTTGACTTCTGCTCAAGTTATAACAACTTTACAAAAACGAAAAAATTTTTTCTGTTTTATTAAAAATTAAAAAATTTAAATTTCGCATATATCGCCAATTATAAATCTAGAGTTTGATTTTCTGTACTTAGAACTATGCTTAGTTTCAATATCCGTTAACTATTACTCAAGTAATAACAACTTTACGAAAACAAACAAATTTTTTTTGTTTTATTAAAAATATAAAATTTAAATTTTGCATATATCGCACATAATAACGCTACAGTTTGATTTTCTGTATTAAGATCTATGCTTAGTTTTCAAAGCTGTTGACTATTGATCAAGTCATAACAACTTTACGAAAATGACTATGAATTTTTTGTTTTAATAGAGAATAAAACATTTAAGTTTTGCATATATCAGGACTGGTCACGCTTGAGTTTTATTTCTGTACTTGAATCAATGCTTAGTTCCAAAATCCGTTAACTACTGCTCAAGTTATAACAATTTGACAAAAATAAACAAAATTTTTTTGTTTTAATGAAAAATAAAAAATTTAAATTTTGCATATGTGTTTCAAAATCCGTTGACTATTGCTCAAATTATAACAAAATTACGAAAATGAACAAAATTTTTTCAAGTTTCAATAAAAAATAAAACATTTTAATATTGCATACATCGCGACTGGTGAGACTAGAGTTTGATCTTCTGTATTAGAATTTATGTTTTGTTTCTAAATCTGTTGATTATTGCTCAAGTCATAACAACTTTCTAAAAATGACCATAATTTTTGTAGTTCATTGAAAAAAAATTTTAATTTTGCATATATCGCTAATAATAACGCTACAGTTTGATTGTCTGTATTAAAATCTATGCTTAGCTTTTAAATCTGTGCACTATTGCTCAATTCATAACAGCTTTTTGAAAATGACTATAATTTTTTTGTTTTATTAGAAAATAAAACATATAAGTTTTGCATATATCAGGACGGGTAACGCTAGAGTTTAATTTCTGTACTTAGATCTATGCTAAGTTTGAAAATCCGTTGCATATTGCTCAAGTTATAACAACTTTACCAAAATGAACAAAATTGTTACAAGTTTTAAGAAAACATGAAACATTTAATTATTGCAAATATCGCGACTGGTGACGCTAGAGTTTGATTTTCTGTATTAAGATTTATGCTTTGTTTCTAAATCTGTTGTCTATTGCTCAAGTCATAACAACTTTTCGGAAATGACAATAATTTTTCTGTTTTAATTATAAAAAAATTGGAATTTTGCATATATCGCAAATAATAACGCTAGGATGATTGTCTGTACTTGGATCTATGCTTAGTTTCAAAATCCGTTAAATATTGTTTAAGTTATACCAACTTCACGAAAATAAACAAAATTTTTTTAGGTTTTAATAAAACATAAAACATTTTTATTTTGCATATATCGCGACTGGTGACGCTAGAGTTTGATTTTCTGTATTAAGATCCATGCTTAGTTTTTTAGTCTGATGACTATTGCGCAAGTCGTAACAACATTTCAAAAATGACCATAATTTTTCTGTTTTGATGAAACAAAATTTAAATTTGGCATATATCGCGAATTATACCGCTAAAGTTTAATTTCTGTACTTAGATCTATGCTTAGTTTTAAAATCTGTTGACTATTTCTCAAGTTATAACACCTTCACGAAAATAAACAACAATTTTTCGAGTTTTAATAAAAAAAAACAATTAAAATTCTGCATATATCGCGAATAATAACGCTAGAGTTTAATTTCTGTACTTAAATCTATGCTTAGTTTAAAAATCTGTTGACTATTGCTCAAGTTATAACAAAATTACGAAAATGATGATAATTTTTTCGTTTTTAATTTAAACTAAAACATTCAAGTTTTGCATATATCAGGACTAGTAACGCAAGAGTTTAATATCAGTACGTAAATCTATGCTTAGTTTCAAACTCCGTTGACTATTGCTCAAGTTATAACAACATTACAAAAATAAACAAAATTTTTATAATTTAATTAGAAAAAAAAACAATTTAAATTTTGCATATATCGCGAATTTTAACGCTTAAGTTTAATTTCTGTACTTAGATCCATGCTTAGTTTCAAAATCCGTTGACTAATGCTCAAGTTATTACAACTTTCTAGAAATGACCATAATTTTTGTGGTTTAATAAAAAAAAATTAAATTTTGCATATATCGCTAATAATAACGCTACAGTTTGATTGTCTGTATGAAAATCTATGCTTAGTTTTTAAATCTGTGCACTATTGCTCAATTCATAACAGCTTTTTGAAAATGACTATAATTTTTTTGTTTTATTAGAAAATAAAACATATAAGTTTTGCATATATCAGGACGGGTAACGCTAGAGTTTAATTTCTGTACTTAGATCTATGCTAAGTTTGAAAATCCGTTGCATATTGCTCAAGTTATAACAACTTTACCAAAATGAACAAAATTGTTACAAGTTTTAAGAAAACATGAAACATTTAATTATTGCAAATATCGCGACTGGTGACGCTAGAGTTTGATTTTCTGTATTAAGATTTATGCTTTGTTTCTAAATCTGTTGTCTATTGCTCAAGTCATAACAACTTTTCGGAAATGACAATAATTTTTCTGTTTTAATTATAAAAAAATTGGAATTTTGCATATATCGCAAATAATAACGCTAGGATGATTGTCTGTACTTGGATCTATGCTTAGTTTCAAAATCCGTTAAATATTGTTTAAGTTATACCAACTTCACGAAAATAAACAAAATTTTTTTAGGTTTTAATAAAACATAAAACATTTTTATTTTGCATATATCGCGACTGGTGACGCTAGAGTTTGATTTTCTGTATTAAGATCCATGCTTAGTTTTTTAGTCTGATGACTATTGCGCAAGTCGTAACAACATTTCAAAAATGACCATAATTTTTCTGTTTTGATGAAACAAAATTTAAATTTGGCATATATCGCGAATTATACCGCTAAAGTTTAATTTCTGTACTTAGATCTATGCTTAGTTTTAAAATCTGTTGACTATTTCTCAAGTTATAACACCTTCACGAAAATAAACAACAATTTTTCGAGTTTTAATAAAAAAAAACAATTAAAATTCTGCATATATCGCGAATAATAACGCTAGAGTTTAATTTCTGTACTTAAATCTATGCTTAGTTTAAAAATCTGTTGACTATTGCTCAAGTTATAACAAAATTACGAAAATGATGATAATTTTTTCGTTTTTAATTTAAACTAAAACATTCAAGTTTTGCATATATCAGGACTAGTAACGCAAGAGTTTAATATCAGTACGTAAATCTATGCTTAGTTTCAAACTCCGTTGACTATTGCTCAAGTTATAACAACATTACAAAAATAAACAAAATTTTTATAATTTAATTAGAAAAAAAAACAATTTAAATTTTGCATATATCGCGAATTTTAACGCTTAAGTTTAATTTCTGTACTTAGATCCATGCTTAGTTTCAAAATCCGTTGACTAATGCTCAAGTTATTACAACTTTCTAGAAATGACCATAATTTTTGTGGTTTAATAAAAAAAAATTAAATTTTGCATATATCGCTAATAATAACGCTACAGTTTGATTGTCTGTATGAAAATCTATGCTTAGTTTTTAAATCTGTGCACTATTGCTCACGTCATAACAGCTTTTTGAAAATGACTTTAATTTTTTTGTTTTATTAGAAAATAAAACATATACGTTTTGCATATATCAGGACTGGTAACGCTAGAGTTGAATATCTGTACTTAGATCTATGCTAAGTTTAAAAATCCGTTAAATATTGCTCAAGTTATAACAACTTTACAAAAATAAACAAAATTGCTCTAAGTTTTAATAAGAAATAAAACATTTTAATATTGCATATATCGCGACTGGTGAGGCTAGAATTTGATTTTCTGTACTTAGATCTATGCTTTGTTTCAAAATCCGTTGACTATTGCTCAAGTTATAACAACTTTTTGAAAATGACTATAATTTTTTTGTTTTTAATTCAAAATAAAACATTCAAGTTTTGCATATATCAGGACTAGTAACGCAAGAGTTTAATATCTGTTAATTAATCTATGCTTAGTTTCAAACTCCGTTGACTATTGCTCAAGTTATAACAACATTACAGAAATAAACAAAATTTTTCTAATTTAATTAGAAAATAAACAATTTAAATTTTGCATATATCGCAAATTTTAACGCTAAAGTTTAATTTCTGTACTTAGATCCATGCTTAGTTTTAAAATCCGTTGACTAATGCTCAAGTTATAACAACTTTCTAAAAATGACTATAATTTTTGTGGTTTAATAAAAAAAAATTTAAATTTTGCATATATCGCTGATTATAACGCTACAGTTTGATTGTCTGTATTTAAATCTATGCTTAGTTTTTAAATCTGTGCACTATTGCTCAGGTCATAACAGCTTTTTGAAAATGACTATAATTTTTTTGTTTTATCAGAAAATAAAACATATAAGTTTTGCATATATCAGGACTGGTAACGCTAGAGTTTAGTATCTGTATTTAGATCTATGCTAAGTTTAAAAATCCGTTGAATATTGCTTAAGTTATAACAACTTTACAAAAATGAACAAAATTGTTCCAAGTTTTAATAAAAAATAAAACATTTGATTATTGCATATATCGCAACTAGTGACGCTAGAGTTTGATTTTCTGTATTAAGATTTATGCTTTGTTTCTAAATCTGTTGTCTATGGCTCAAGTTATAACAACTTTTCGGAAATGACCAAAATTTTTCTGTTTTAATTAAAAAAAAATTGGAATTTTGCATTTATCGCGAATAATAACGCTAGGATGATTGGCTGTACTTAGATCTATGCTAAGTTCCAAAATCCGTTAAATATTGCTCAAGTTATACCAACTTCACGAAACAAAAAAATTTTTTTTAAGTTCTAATAAAACATAAAACATTTTAATTTTGCATATATCGCGACTGGTGACGCTAGAGTTTGATTTTCTGTACTATGATCTATGCTTAGTTTCTAAGTCTGATGACTATTGCGCAAGTCGTAAAAACATTTAAAAAATGACCATAATTTTTCTGTTTTGATGAAAAAAAATTTAAATTTGGCATATATCGCGAATAATACCGCTGAAGTTTAATTTCTGTACTTGGATCTATGCTTAGTTTTTAAACCTGTTGACTATTTCTCAAGTTATAACACCTTCACGAAAATGAACAACAATTTTTCAAGTTTTAATAAAAAATAAACAATTCAAATTCTGCATATATCGCAAATAATAACGCTAGAGTTTAATTTCTGTACCTAGATCTATGCTTAGTTTCAAAATCCGTTGACTATTGCTCAAGTTATAACAAAATTACGAAAATGAACAAAATTGTTTTAAGTTTTAATAAGAAATAAAACATTTTAATATTGCATATATCGCGACTAGTAAGGCTAGAGTTTGATTTTCTGTACTTAGATCTATGCTTAGTTTCGAAAACCGTTGACTATTGCTCAAGTTATAACAACTTTTCGAAAATGACTATAATTTTTTTGTTTTTAATTGAAAATAAAACATTCAAGTTTTGCATATATCAGGACTGGTAACGCAAGAGTTTAATATCTGTACCTAAATCTATGCTTAGTTTTAAAATCCGTTGACTATTGCTTAAGTTAAAACAACATTACAAAAATAAACAAAATTTTTCTAATTTTAATAAAAAATAAAAAATTTAAATTTTGCATATATCGCGAATATTAACGCTAAAGTTTTATTTCTGTACTTAGATCCATGCTTAGTTTTAACATCCGTTGACTATTGCTCAAGTTATAACAACTTTCTAAAAATGACCATATTTTTTGTGGTTTAATAATAAAAAATTTAAATTTTGCATATATCGCTAACATTAACGTTACAGTTTGATTGTTCGTATTAAAATCTATGCTTAGTTTATAAATCTGTGCACTATTGCTCAGGTCATAACAGCGTTTTGAAAATGACTATAATTTTTTTGTTTTATTGAAAAATAAAACATATAAGTTTTGCATATATCAGGAATGGTAACGCTAGAGTTTAATATCTGTACTTAGATCTATGCTAAGTTTAAAAATTTGTTGAATATTGTCAAGTTATAACAACTTTACAAAAATCAACAAAATTGTTCCAAGTTTTAATAAAAAATAAAACATTTAATTATTGTATATTTCGCGACTTGTGCCGCTAGAGTTTGATTTTCTGTATTAAGATTTATGCATTGTTTCTAAATCTGTTGTCTTTTGCTCAAGTCATAACAACTTTTCGGAAATGACTATAATTTTTCTGTTTTAATTAAAAAAAAATTTGAATTTTGCATATATCGCAAATAATAACGTTAGGATGATTGTCTGTACTTAGATCTATGCGTAGTTTCAAAATCCGTTAAATATTGCTCAAGTTATACCAACTTCACGAAAATAAACAAAATTTTTTAGTTTTAATAAAACATATAACATTTTAATTTTGCATAAATCGCAACTGGTGACGCTAGAGTTTGATTTTCTGTATTAGGATCTATGCTTAGTTTTTAAGTCTGATGACTATTGCGCAAGTCGTAACAACATTTCAAAAATGACCATAATTTTTCTATTTTGATGAAAAAAAAATTAAATTTGGCATATATCGCGAATAATACCGCTAAAGTTTAATTTCTGTACTTAGATCTATGCTTAGTTTTTAAAATCTGTTGACTATTTCTCAAGTTATAACACCTTTACGAAAATGAACAACAATTTTCCAAGTTTTATTAAAAAATAAACAATTCAAATTCTGCATATATCGCAAATTATAACGCTAGAGTTTAATTTCTGTACTTAGATCTATGCTTAGTTTCAAAATCCGTTGACTATTGCTCAAGTTATAACAACGTTTCGAGAATGACTATAATTTTTTTGTTTTTAAAGAAAATAAAACATTTTAATATTGCATATATCACGACTAGTAACGCTAGATTTTAATTTCTGTACTCAGATCTATGCTTAGTTTCAAAATCCGTTAACTATTGCTCAAGTTATATCAACCTTACAAAAATGAATTTTTCTTATTTTTAATTAAAAATAAACAATTCAAATTATGCATATATCGCAAATAATAACGCTAGAGTTTAATTTCTGTACTAAGATCTATGCTTAGTTTCAAAATACGTTGACTTTTGCTCAAGGTATAACGACTTTACGAAAATAAACAAAATGTTTCCAAGTTTTAATAAAAATTAAAACATTTTTATTTTGCATATATCGCGACTGGTGACGCTAGAGTTTGATTTTATGTATAAGGATCTATGCTTAGTTTCTAAATCTGATGACTATTGCTCAAGTCATAACAAAATTTCAAAAATAACTAAAATTTTTGTGTTTTAATAAAAAAAAAATTAAAATTTGTTATATATCGCGAATATTAACGCTAAAGTTTAATTTATGTACTTAGATCTATGCTTAGTTTCAAAATCCGTTGACAATTGCTCAAGTTATAACAACTTTTCGAAAATGACTATAATTTTTTTGTTTTAATAGAAAATATACCATTTAGGTTTTGCATATATCAGGACTGGTAACGCTAGAGTTTAATTTCTGTACTTAGATCTATGCTTAGTTTCAAACTCCGTTGACTATTGCTCAAGTTATAACAACTTTACATAAATAAACAAAATTCCTCTTATTTTTAATAAAAAATAAACAATTTAAATTTTGCATATATCGCAAATTTTATTGCTAAAGTTTAATTTCTGTACTAAGATCTATGCTTAGTTTCAAAATCCGTTTACAATTGCTCAAGTTATAACAGCTTTTTGAAAATGACTATAATTTTTTTGTTTTAATAAAAATAAAACATTAAGGTTTTGCATATATCAGGACTGGTAACGCTAAAGTTTAATTTCTGTACTTCGATCCATCCTTAGTTTCAAAATCCGTTGACTATTGCTCAAGTTATATCACCTTTACGAAAATAAACAACAATTTTTCAAGTTTTAATAAAAAATAAACAATTTAAATTTTGCATATATCGCGAATAATAACGCTAGAGTTTAATTTCTGTACTTAGATCTATGCTTAGTTTCAAAATCCGTTGACTATTGCTCAAGTTATAACAACTTTTCGAAAATGACTATAATGTTTTTGTTTTAATAGAAAATAAAACATTTTTATATTGAATATATCACGACTAGTAACGCTACATTTTAATTTTTGTACTTAGATCTATGCTTAGTTTCAAAATCCGTTGACTATTGCTCAAGTTATAACAACTTTACAAAAATAAACAAAATTTTTCCAATTTTAATAAAAAATAAACAATTTAAATTTTGCATATATCGCGAATAATAACGCTAGAGTTTAATTTCTGTACTGAGATCCATGCTTAGTTTTAAAATCCGTTGACTATTGCTCAAGTTATAACAACTTTACGAAAATAAACAAATCTTTTCCAAGTTTTAATAAAAATTAAAACATTTTTATTTTGCATATATCGCGACTGGTGACGCTAGAGTTTGATTTTCTGTATAAGAATCTATGCTTAGTTTTTAAATCTGATGACTATTGCTCAAGCCATAACAACATTTCGAAAATGACTATAATTTTTTTATTTTAATATAACAAAATATAAATTTGGCATATATCGCAAATTTTAACGCTTAAGTTTAATTTCGGTACTTAGATTCATGCTTAGTTTCAAAATCTGTTGACTATTGCTCAAGTTATAACAACTTTACAAAAATAAACAAAATTTTTCTAATTTTAATAAAAAATAAACAATTTAAATTTTGCATATATCGCGAATAATAACGCTGGAGTTTAATTTCTGTACTAAGATTCATGCTTAGTTTCAAAATCTGTTAACTTTTGCTCAAGTTATTACACCTTTACGAAAATGAACAACAATTTTCTAAGTTTTAATAAAAAATAAACAATTCAAATTTGGCATATATCGCAAATAATAACGCTAGAGTTTAATTTTCGTACTAAGATCCATGCTTAGTTTCAAAATCCGTTGAATTTTGCTAAAGTTATAACAACTTTTCGAAAATGAGTATAATTTTTTTGTTTTAATAGAAAATAAAACATTTAAGTTTTGCATATATCAAGACTGGTAACGCTAGAGTTTAATATCTGTACATAAATCTATGCTTTGTTTCAAAATCCGTTGACTATTGCTCAAGTTATAACAACTTTACAAAAATAAACAAAATTGTTCTAATTCAATAAAAAATAAACAATTTTAATTTTGCATATATCGCGAATAATAACGCTATAGTTTAATTTCTGTACTTAGATCTATGCATAGTTTCAAAATTCGTTGACTATTGCTCAAGTTATAATAACTTTACGAAAATAAACAAAATTTTTACAAGTTTTAATAAAAATTAAAACATTTTTATTGTGCATATATCGCGACTGGTGACGTTAGAGTTTGATTTTCTGTATGAGGATCTATGCTTAGTTTCTAAATCTGATGACTATTGCTCAAGTCATAACAACATTTCAGAAATGACTATATTTTTTCTGTTTTAATGAAAAAAAATTTAAATTTGGCATATATTGCGAATATTAACGCTAAAGTTTAATTTTTGTACTTAGATCTATGCTTAGTTTCAAAATCTATTGACAATTGCTCAAGTTATAACAACTTTTCGAAAATGACTATAATTTTTTTGTTTTAATAGAAAATAAAACATTAAGGTTTTGCATATATCAGGACTGGTAACGCTAGAGTTTAATTTCTGTACTAAGATTCATGCTTAGTTTCAAAATCCGTTGACTATTGCTCAAGTTATAACAACATTTCAAATATGACCAAAATTTTTGTGTTTTTTTAAAAAATAAACAATTCAAATTTCGCATATATCGCGAATAAAAACGCGAGAGTTTGATTTCTGTACTAAGATCTATGCTAAGTTTCAAAATCTGTTGACTATTGCTCAAGTTATACCAACTTTTCGAAAATGACTATAATTGTTTTGTTTTAATACAAAATCAAACATTTTAATATTGCATATATCACGACTAGTACCGCTAGATTTTAATTTCTGTACTCAGATTTATGGTTAGTTTCAAAATCCGTTAACTATTGCTAAAGTTATATCAACCTTACATAAATGAACAAAATTTTTCTCATTTTTAATAAAAAATAAACAATTCAAATTATGCATATATCGCAAATAATAACGCTAGAGTTTAATTCCTGTACTAAGATTCATGCTTAGTTTCAAAATACGTTGACTTTTGCTTAAGTTATAACGACTTTAAGAAAATAAACAAAATTTTTCCAAGTTTTAATAAAAATTAAAACATTTTTATTTTGCATATATGGCGACTGGTGACGCTAGAGTTTGATTTTATGTATAAGGATCTATGCTTAGTTTCTAAATGTGATGACTATTGCTCAAGTCATAACAACATTTCGAAAATGACTAAACTTTTTGTGTTTAAATAAAAAAAAAATTTGAATTTGTTATATATCGCGAATATTAACGCTAAGGTTTAATTTCTGTACTTAGATCTATGCTTAGTTTCAAAATCCGTTACCTATTGCTCAAGTTATATCAGCCTTACAAAAATAAACAACATTTTTTTAATTTTTAATAAATAATAAACAATTCAAATTTTGCATATATCGCGAATAATAACGCTAGAGTTTGATTTCTGTACTCGATTCTATCTAATGTTGCCAAATACGTTGACTTTTGCCCAAGTTATAACAACTTTACGAAAATAAACAAATTTTTTATAAGTTTTAATAAAAATTAAAACATTTTTATTTTGCATATATCGCGACTGGTGACGCTAGAGTTTGATTTTCTGTATTAGGATCTATGTTTAGTTTTTAAATCTGATGACTATTGCTCAAGTTATAACAACATTTCGAAAATGATTAAAATTTTTCTGTTTTAATGAAAAAAAATTAAAATTTGGCATATATCGCGAATATTAACGCTAAAGTTGAATTTCTGTACTTTGATCTATGCTTTGTTTCAAAATCCGTTGACAATTGCTCAAGTTATAACAACTTTTCGAAAATAACTGTAATTTTTTTGTTTTAATAGAAAATAAAACATTTAGGTTTTGCATATATCAGGACTGGTAACGCTAGAGTTTAATTTCTGTACTTAGATCCATGCTTAGTTTCAAAATCCGTTGACTATTGCTCAAGTTATAACAACTTTAGAAAAATGAACAAAATTCCTCTAATTTTTAATGAAAAATAAACAATTTAAATTTTGCATATATCGCAAATTATAAAGCTAAAGTTTAATTTCTGTACTTAGATCTATGCTTAGTTTCAAAACCCGTTGACTATTGCTTAAGTTATAACAACTTTACGAAAATGAACAAAATTTTTCCAAGTTTAAATAAAAATTAAAACATTTTTATCTTGCATATATCGCGACTGGTGACGCTAGAGTTTAATTTTCTGTATAAGGATCTATCCATAATTTCTTAATCTGATGACAATTGCTTAAGTCATAACAACCTTTCGAAAATGACCATAATTTTTCTGTTTTAATAAAAAAAAAATTTATATTTGGCATTTATCGCGAATATCAACGCTTAAGTTTAATTTCTTTACTTAGATCCATGTTTAGTTTCAAAATCTGTTGATCTTTGCTCAAGTTATAACAACTTGACGAAAATGAACAAAATTATTCTAAGTTTAGGTGAAAAATAAAACATTTTAATATTGCATATATCGCGACTGGTGACGCTAGAGTTTGATTGTCTGTATTAGCATTTATGCTTTGTTTCTAAATTTGTTGACTGTTGCTCAAGTCATAAATACTTTTCAAAAATGACTATAATTTTTCTGTTTCAATAAAACAAAATTTAAATTTTGCATATATCGCGAATAGTAACGCTAAAGTTTAATTTCTGTACTTAGATCTATGCTAAGTTTCAAAATTCGTTGACAATTGCTCAAGTTATAACAACTTTTCGAAAATGACTAATTTTTTTGTTTTAATAGAAAATAAAACATTTAGGTTTTGCATATATCAGGACTGGTAACGCTAGAGTTTAATTTCTGTACTTAGATCCATGCTTAGTTTCAAAATCCGTTGAGTATTGCTCAAGTTATAACAACTTCACAAAAATGAACAAAATTCCTCTAATTTTTAATGAAAAATAAACAATTTGAATTTTGCATATATCGCAAATTATAAAGCTAAAGTTTAATTTCTGTACTTAGATCTATGCTTAGTTTCAAAATCCGTTGACTATTGCTCAAGTTATAACAACTTTTCGAAAAAGACTATAATTTTTTTGTTTTAATAGAAAATAAAACATTTAAGTTTTGCATATATCAGGACTGGTAACGCTAGAGTTTAATATCTGTACTTAAATCTATGCCAAGTTTCAAATTCCGTTGACTATTGCTCAAGTTATAACAACTTCACAAAAATAAACAAAATTTTTCTAATTTTAATTAAAAAAAACAATTTAAGTTTTGCATATATCGCGGAGAATAACGCTACAGTTTGATTTTCTGTTTTAAAATATATGCTTAGTTTTTAAATGTGTTCACTATTGCTCAGGTCATAACAGCTTTTCGAAAATGACTATAATTTTTTTGTTTAATTAAAAAACAAAACATTAAAGTTTTGCATATATTAGGACTAGTAACGCTAGAGTTTAATTTTTATACTTAGATCTATGCTTAGTTTCAAAATCCGTTGACGTTTGCTCAAGTTATAACAACTTTACAAAAATAAACAAACTTTTTCTAATTTTTAATTTAAAAAAACAATTTAAATTTTGCATATATCGCTAATAATAACGCTAGAGTTTAATTTCTGTACTTAGATCTATGGTTTGTTTCAAAATCCAATGACTATTGCTCAAGTTATAACAACTTTACGAAAATAAACAAAATTTTTTTAAGTTTTAATAAAAAATAAAACATTTTAATATTGTATATATCGCGACTGGTAACGCTAGAGTTTGATTTTCTGTATTAGGATTTATGTTTTGTTTTTAAATCTGTTGACTATTGCTTAAGTCATAACAACTTTCTAAAAATGACCATAATTTTTGTGTTTTAATAAAAAAAATTTTAAATTTTGCATATATCGCTAATAATAACGCTACAGTTTGATTGTCTGTATTAAAATCTATGCTCAGTTTTTTAATCTGTGCACTATTGCTCAGGTCATAACAGCTTTTCGACAATGACTTTAATTTTTTTGTTTTATTAGAAAATAAAACATATAAGTTTTGCATATATCAGGACTGGTAACGCTAGAGTTTGATTTTCTGTACTTAGATCTATGCTAAGTTTCAAAATCTGTTGAATATTGCTCAAGTTTAACAACTTTACGAAAATAAACAAAATTTTTTGAAGTTTTAATAAAAAATAAAACATTTTGATATTGCATATATCGCGACTGATAACGCTAGAGTTTGATTTTCTGTACTTAGATCTATGCTTAGTTTCAAATTCCGTTGACTATTGCTCAAGTTATATCAACCTTACAAAAATGAACAAAATTTTTCTAATTTTTAATAAAAAATAAACAATTTAAATTTTGCATATATCGCGAATAATAACGCTAGAGTTTAATTTCTGTACTCAATTCTATCCATTGTTTCAAAATACTCTGACTTTTGCTCAAGGCATAACAACTTTACGAAAATAAACAAATTTTTTATAAGTTTTAATAAAAATTAAAACATTTATATTTTGCATATATCGCGACTGGTGACGCTAGAGTTTGATTTTCTGTATTAGGATCTATGCTTAGTTTTAAAATCTGTTGACTATTGCTCAAGTCATAACAACATTTCGAAAATGACTATAATTTTTCTGTTTTAATAAAACAAAATTTAAATGTTGCATATATCGCGAATATTAACGCTAAAGTTGAATTTCTGTACTTAGATCTATGCTTAGTTTCAAAATCTGTTGACAATTGCTCAAATTATAACAACTTTTCGAAAATGACTGTAATTTTTTTGTTTTAATAGAAAATAAAACATTTAGGTTTTGCATATATCACGACTGGTAACGCTAGAGTTTAATTTCTGTACTTAGATCCATGCTTAGTTTCAAAATCCGTTGACTATTGCTCAAGTTATAACAACTTTACAAAAATGAACAAAATTCCTCTAATTTTTAATGAAAAATAAACAATTTAAATTTTGCATATATCGCAAATTATAAAGCTAAAGTTTAATTTCTGTACTTAGATCTATGCTTAGTTTCAAAATCCGTTGACTATTGCTCAAGTTATAACAACTTTACTAAAATGAACAAAATTTTTCCAAGTTTAAATAAAAATTAAAACATTTTTATCTTGCATATATCGCGACTGGTGACGCTAGAGTTTAATTTTCTGTATTAGGATCTATGCTTAATTTCTTAATCTGATGACCATTGCTCAAGTCATAACAACCTTTCGAAAATGACCATAATTTTTCTGTTTTAATAAAAAAAAATTTATAATTGGCATATATCGCGAATATCAACGCTAAAGTTTTATTTCTGTACTTAGATCTATGCTAAGTTTCAAAATTCGTTGACAATTGCTCAAGTTATAACAATTTTTCGAAAATGACTGTAATTTTTTTGTTTTAATAGAAAATAAAACACTTAGGTTTTGCATATATCAGGACTGGTAACGCTAGAGTTTAACTTCTGTACTTAGATCCATGCTTAGTTTCAAAATCCGTTGACTATTGCTCAAGTTATAACAACTTTACAAAAATGAACAAAATTTCTCTAATTTTTAATGAAAAATAAACAATTTAAGTTTTGCATATATCGCAAATTATAAAGCTAAAGTTTAATTTCTGTACTTAGATCTATGCTTAGTTTCAAAATCCGTTGACTATTGCTCAAGTTATAACAACGTTTCGAAAAAGACTATAATTTTTTTGTTTTAATAGAAAATAAAACATTTAAGTTTTGCATATATCAGGACTGGTAACGCTAGAGTTTAATATCTGTACTTAAATCTATGCTAAGTTTCAAATTCCGTTGACTATTGCTCAAGGTATAACAACTTCACAAAAATAAACAAAATTTTTCTAATTTTAATAAAAAAAACAATTTAAGTTTTGCATATATCGCGGAGAATAACGCTACAGTTTAGTTTTCTGTTTTAAAATATATGCTTAGTTTTTAAATCTGTTCACTATTGCTCAGGTCATAACAGCTTTTCAAAAATGACTATAATTTTTTTGTTTATTTAAAAAACAAAACATTAAAGTTTTGCATATATTAGGACTGGTAACGCTAGAGTTTAATTTTTATACTTAGATTGATGCTTAGTTTCAAAATCTGTTGACGTTTGCTCAAGTTATAACAACTTTACAAAAATGAACAAACTTTTTCTAATTTTTAATTAAAAAAAACAATTTAAATTTTGCATATCTCGCTAATAATAACGCTAGAGTTTAATTTCTGTACTTAGATCTATGGTTAGATTCAAAATCTAATGACTATTGCTTAAGTCATAACAACCTTTCGAAAATGACCATAATTTTTCTGTTTTAATAAAAAAAAATTTATATTTGGCATTTATCGCGAATATTTACGCTTAAGTTTAATTTCTTTACTTAGATCCATGTTTAGTTTCAAAATCTGTTGATCTTTGCTCAAGTTATAACAACTTTACGAAAATGAACAAAATTATTTTAAGTTTAAAGTGAAAAATAAAACATTTTAATATTGCATATATCGCGACTGGTGACGCTAGAGTTTGATTTTCTGTATTAGGATTTATGCTCTGTTTTTAAATCTGTTGACTGTTGCTCAAGTCATAAATTCTTTTCAAAAATGACTATAATTTTTCTGTTTTAATAAAACAAAATTTAAATTTTGCATATATCGCGAATAATAACGCTAAAGTTTGATTTTCTGTATTAAAATCTATGCTTAGTTTTTAAATCTGTTGACTATTGCTCAAGTCATAACAGCTTTTCGAAAATGACTTTAATTTTTTTGTTTTATTAGAAAATAAAACATATAAGTTTTGCATATATCGGGACAGGTAACGCTAGAGTTTAATTTCTGTACTTAGATCTATGCTTAGTTTACAAAATTCGTTGAATATTGCTTAAGTTGTAACAACTTTACAAAAATAATCAAACTTTTTCTAAGTTTTAATAAAAAATAAAACATTTTAATATCGCATATATTAACGTTGGTTTTGCACTTTTTTGAAATCATTTTTCTTCTTAACGAGGAACTCTCAATCATAGTGGCTCATAACGTAGGTACTATCAATAGCTACATTTTTTTGTGCTTACTTTTATTGTGTCTTTAATAGTCACAGCGCTACGGAACCGTGAATGACACCCAAAACTGTAGCTTGCCTAAATGCTTTGATGCGAATAGTAAATAGATAAATTACCCGAAAGCCGAAAGGCCAAAATCTTCTCAGTAATAAAATAAATAACCTTAGCAGACTATGCCGTAATAAAAAAAGATTCGCGCCGGATTTTTCGACCGTGGGTCTTAAGTACATGCTAAGCATACTGCGACTTCGATTTAGTTGGAAATCAATGTTTTGGTAGTAAAGCACCTGGCAGTTAGCGTCGGTAAAAATACTGACAACTTCTTTTAAAAGAGATTTTCAAAAGGGAAACCGCTACACGAGACAAATATATAATATTTAATCTGCCAGCATGTTTCAGTTTTAAAATCATCCGCAAGTATTGGACCCGCTCAAAGCGATTATCTGGTTGAAAACATATTTTCTAAATATTTTGGAATTTCGGGTCACTTACAAGAGATTTTTAATAAATATATTATTGCTAAATAAATCAAAATAATACATAACAATAGGCGTACAACACTGCTGACTTCAAGGTGCAAACGTTTTCAGACACGTTCTTTAGTGCAAGGCTTTAAAATTTGCTAAAAATTCCCTTAAACGGTTAAAATGAAATTCGGTTATAATGGAGAGATTTGATCAGTTCCACAGTGCCATTGTGCTCAGTATCAGCAGCGCAAGTTTAAGTTGGTTAGGTATGAGTGTTGTTGATACAAGTGCGCTTGGTAATTAAAGCAAAATCGCGAGTGGGCTAGGAATGATTTTAGCTGCTATCCTTGAGCTTGGCTAGAATAAAGCCATCGCAAGTGCGCTTTGTACGAGTATTGCCCACGTGTGGACATGGTACGAGAGTTGTTGTATAAAAAGGGCTAAGGAATTAAAGTTTCGATAATATGAGTGGGCAGGGTACGAGTGTTAATAATAGGAGTGTACCTAATGCAAGTGTTAATAAAATTAACGGGCGTTGTACGAGTGTTGATGATAGTAGCAGCAGGAGGGAGGGGAAATGCTCACTTACATTAGCATATGTCAGAGTTAACTCGTTAATAAACTGTTCATAACCTACGTTTGAAACCAAAACTTAAAACGATATATCTGTTGCTTGCATTAGTACATAAATGGTAAACAGTACAAGAATTCACATAGTAAGTTAATTATACGCATATGGGCATCTAAATATTTAATTAGGGAATATTTCAGCTATAAATGAAGAAAAACGTAGATTAAATTGATAAAATATATAGCTAAAAATCAAACCCGAAATGCTAAACATTTATTTCCTAGGTTTAAATGCTTACATCTATTAATAATAATGTATTCAAAATATTTAGCATACAACTATTCGATAGCTTTAGCATCCTTCATATTTTTTCTCTGTGTTTTTCTTTATTTTATCTTGCTCTCTTCTCTCTAGAGTCTTCAACCACTCTTTTTCTATCTTTCGCTGTCAATCGAAACTCATTCTCGCCTCATATGTCTCACCGACGAAAAACTCTGTGAGTAAAAGCAAAAATAATATGATTTAAAACAACATCCTAAATGTTTTAAAGCTGGCTGTATTTTGTATTTATGTTTTAAATGGACATTTACTGTGTCCTGCATCGTAAATTTAAATAACTTAAACCTACCTTCTATGTTGTTCTTAAACTGAGGTTCTCGTGAATTTCCCTTTAGTATCTACTTGTCAAAATTTCGACGATCATTGTATTCTAATGTGCAAATACTTATTCAAAATTTTACTTTTCCTTAACATGCATGACAGTATATAGACGTAAACATACCAAGTATTATATTTCTTACATTTTTAGTGTAATTTTACTAAAAAAATACCTTTCTTAGCGGCAAAACCACCACCAGCATCTTAAAAAATCTCTATTTCTTCGTCTTGCAAGTCATTTTTATTATCAAAGTCTTCCACCCTAGTAACAACTGGGATATTCACACTTGGTATCCAACTGTATGGTCAAATGTTTTTCATTTTCCCGTACTTAGCTAAGTTTTTCGCGCAAAGTTTCTCCCATGCTAAATACAATTAATTTTTTACAATAACCTTCAGAATCGTTAGTTTTAATCAGAAACAGCTAACTCACAAGAAATACGGTTTGACGAAAACACATACCTGCTTCCATTTTATCGTCTGTCACGGGTACCAAAGGCTGTTAAACATATTATATTGTATTTAAAAATTTGACGTACTACGCTGCACACTTATAAATGTCAAGGAAGTTAATAAGAAGTAAATTTAAAGGAAAGGCGTTAAAAAACGTATGAAAACAAAGGAAGGCTTATAACCTAATATACGTTGTAATTTTGTATTTTAACGGATCCTATTACTCGATAATCAACTGTCCAAGTAGTCGGTGATTGGGACAAACGTAATGAACAAGCAGCAGAAGTCCAAACAACGATCCAAACACTATTATTGTTTTGTCTTTATCATACTGATTTCAATTATTTAAGACGTAATTATCCCTTATATAATTAATACGCCCCGAAAGCACATACGTTTAAAACTATAACGAACATTAAACGAAGCAGGAAAATAAATTCAAAAACACTAGAATTATTTTAAATGCACAAAATAATTAACATGTTTATTACAAGAGCTTAGCAAAATAATACTAAAAACACCTTAAAACATGAATAGTTTACAAATATGTCAAAACGTTAAATGTTTCGAGACCACAACCTAGTCTTATGGATCAAGGCCTAACTAATGACACCTCATTGAAGAGTAAATTCATAAAACTGTAGGAGGAGTATGACGAACAACATTGGTAGTGGGAATTAAACGATAGGTCTAGAGCTCAATTATGAAGCAATTAAATAATAGACTAGCAGTTAGGCAACCCTATGGGTTGCTAGCGTTCTGGTATTAGCCTAACTCTTACGTGAGATGCCATAATTAGAGAAAGTAAGGTTATACTTCTGTTAAACAAAAACGTACTGCCGAAAGTAGCCTTATTATCATTTGTTTCAAGCTGTTATTACTTGAGTAAACTTCAATAAATATAAATACCATATTTATATTTATATTATATAACAAATAGATAAAAAAAAATCAAACGTCAAACCATTCTATCGTTTAAAGATCTATGCAATGGACATAACTAAGACCTATCTAATGACTCCTTACGAGAAGGTTACTTAAAAAAACTATTCTCCTACTTTTATAGTGAAACTAAACGGTAGAGTCTATATTCCGTAACACTGCAGTAAGGCAACCCTGAAATGATATCTTACTTTTATTGAAGTAAAACACGCTGAAAATAATGTCACGATTTATAGGATGAGTTAAAATGTCAATATCTATACTTAACTAATGTATGAAATAAAATTTGTAAAATAGAATGTATTGGATGCTGTAGCTTTTATTACTGTAGTGAATAAAAAGAGACTTAAGTGTAGGTGACTTGATCTCAGTGCTAAGTAGGCAATACTAGAATCACTAGACTATGTAAATGTCTAATGAGGCGAAGAGTCTTAATGGCTAGTGCTGTGTTGAAAAGCTAAAAGACGAATGGCAAATCTTAGTTAGTTATTTTGAGTATTTATAATAAAAGTAAACGGAAAAATATTACAATATATTTTTGCAGATGAGGAAAAATAATAAGATATTATTTAGTCTACGTGTCACAGTGTGACTTAAATCTACGTGGACATTGTTATTATAATTAGATAACAAATACAATTATAATACGAATCGAAATATAATTATTTTAGTGCTGACGTGTTGCTCAGTTTCATAATAATATTTGCTACATAAACATTAAATTTGAATACATTACTAAATCTAATTGTGATAACATTTACAAGTGTGGTTTAATTAAATAGGTTACATATGTATTTAAATATAATGTGGTTTCCTATATGCTTTAATTAATTACTCATCTTTCCGTCTGCCTTCTTCTTATGAGTAAGACAGAGGGGGAGAAAATAGAAAAGATAGAAGAGAGCGAGACTCAAGGAAAATAGAATAAATATTCCTTTCCTTGTTCTCGCCTTCTTCTAATCTAACAAGCGCTATATGGCTACTATACTCACTATAACTTCCAATGCCCGGCCCATACACTTTGTGTGGTAAGCCAGGCACCGGATGCTCCAGGGAATCTGTGAGAGAGAAGAGGGAACATAATGCTTAATCTACACCTCCTATTCCTTTCATTACGTGTGTTTACATTTTAATGCTACACTCAATGAAAGAAGATGAGAAGACATGTAATTTTTGATTGCAAAACATTTCAAACCCCATAGGTTGCTAGCAGATACAGGGACAAAATTCGTGTATTATAACTACTTTACAACATTCACCAACGAACCTGTTAAAAACTGACACTTCTGTATTTTTGATGTGCAGCTTTGGCTACTCGTGTAGTTTACCGAAAGATTAAGACGACACATTAGACTGACACTTTAGCTACTGTCTTTCAGATACCGGACTTAACCTAATCGTGTATTACCACTACTCTCGTTCTCACAAAAAAGTACATTCGTATTAGGATAACTACAGATTTACCGGAATATTAGAACGAAAGGTAAATGAAATAATTTATTTGCGGCTGCCAAATTCAATTTATTGATTTAAGTTTTTAAAAAAAGCTTGCTAGCATTAGGTTTCAATCGCAGGTTTGCTCGAGTTGAATTTTGATTACAGGCTTGTCTGGGTTAAGTTTTGATTGAAGGCTTTGCTGTGTTAATTTTTGATAATAGGCTTGCCCGGGTTGAGTTTTGATCACGGGCTTGCCTGAGATAAATTTCGATCATATGCTACCCCAGGTTAAGTTTGAATAAACATTTTCTTTTTTCAAGACTGAGATATTTTGACTCTTCCACTACTGTTGTACTATTTTATTCTACTCTTGCCTGGGAGTTACTATATTTGTCAAATGCATAGACATTTACAGGGATTAACTGCTGTTTACTATAACCTTCGACGCGCAATTATTTAACATTAACGCCAACATACTACATGTTGTATGTTGTCAAAAATATTTTTATATTATTGATTCAACTACGGGTCCACTTGCGGCAGTATTAGTCGTGTTGGTGTAATGTGGTCATATCTAGGTTCATTTAAGGTTATTATTATATATTATTTATTAGCTTGTACACAACGTCCGTACGACGGACCTCCGAATCTGTTTATTTAGGCGTGGCGTGGGCATAGTTACTATATTTGTCAAATGGATTTCTAATAAATTTTTAAAGAATAGAAATAAAAAAACAAAGATAATGAACTGTTATTATTATAAAATATTATTTATCAATAATTTTATTATTAACAATAATTCTGCGTTGAGCTTAATGTTTTTATTGGTCAAAAAATTTCTGGATCAGTTTTTACATTTTTTCAAGTTTAAAATGATTTTAAAATGAAAACACATAATTAATTATCGGGCTCTGCACCAATTATAGTCGCTGATTACAAATTTGAATTGCAGTATTTATTATTGTAAATTTGACTTTTTAATTTAAAATAAATTTAAATTGCACAAAATTTAATTCTACCCGTAAGCCAATTAGGATTCCTGTTTTTAAATTTTGAATTGCAAGACCGTAATTATCGCAAAGTTAAAAAGTGTAAATCGGGATAAAAAAGTGCAAATCACAAAATGTCAAAAAATCAAGCTTAAGTCAAACGTCATGGAGTCAAGGCGCATTTAATAATACCATGACACTTCTAAGTAGTTGAAAACTGTAGGAGCAGTTTGAGTCACAAGAATTGTAATAGTGAATAAATGGCCTATGCTGGCCTGTACTGCACGAAATAAGTATTGTCTGGACATAAATTAATGATATCTGGGAAGGTGGGCTCATGCATATATTGTGCCCGCCCTCCACGCTTGTGTATTGGTGCAAAGGTTTCATTGGTCAGCCAATACAGACTCATTTGAATGGGATTCAAATTCTGGACCACGAATGCTCAATATTGAAGTTTGAAGTTACTAATAATCAAACCTCAATATTGAATATTGCATTTAGCAATGTAGATGGTGTATTCGCGGTCCAGAATTTGAATCCCATTTAAATCAGTTCGTATTGGCTGACTGCTGCAACACCTACACCAATACACAAGCGTGGAGGGCGGGTACAATAAATGCATGAGCCCACCTTCCCAGATATTATTAATTCATGTCCAGACAATATATAGATGGGAATTTAACGATGGGTATAGAGCTCCATTATGCAGCAATTAAATAATAGATGGGTATAGAGCTCCATTATGCAGCAACTAAATAATAGATGGGTATAGAGCTCCAATATGCAGCAACTAAATAATAGATGGGTATAGAGCTCCATTATGCAGCAATTAAATAATAGATGATGATGATGATATGAAGAGCGGATTTTCCTATACCGATAACTCCGTCCCGTAGTACCTGCTGTAGAGCCGCCCTTCTGCTCTCCGCTCAGTCCACCCCAACCTACTCCTGGCTTTAGCTGGTCCCGTATCCTGTAACACGACGGTGCTCCAGTTTACTTCGTCACTCTTCGATGGGCCGATGAGCTGACTCGCTGTCGTAGGTCGAGATGGTTTGGTACTCGGTTCGCCTTGATCGTATAGGAGGCCCACAGCGAAGGTCTGAGGTGTCTTGAATCGCCCCCACTATGCGCTTAACTTAACAATGCACACACACATTGACAGTTCCACTCCGCCGCCGCTTGTCCGTTTATGCAATAATATAGTTATGCTCTACACCTAATGTTTACAGGGGAATTAATTTCGTAATACGATCTTTAATGAACTCCACTTCCATGTTCACACAGAACACACAATTATATGCCTTCTAAGAGGATTAGTTTATATAATTAAACACAGATTAATTTCATTACCGGTATTCAGGAATAAGGCCGAATCCTCATAAAATATATAACACCATAAAACACCACAAAATAACTATGGCTGACTGGTTAACTTCCCTGACGGATTAGCTCACTGTTGCTGTTCTTACTCAGTCTGAAGAAGTGAAAACCTAATCGGTTGTGCCGACGCTCCCCTTCGACAAACTCCTCATTACCACCTACTTCTGATGTACGTGCAGGCTTCCCCGTTGGTTACCTTAACCCGGTCACCGTCTGCCTGTCTGTTCCTTCTTCCCTACTCGTCATCACTCCGTCAGCACCACCGACTACTGCCCCGCCGTCCAACTGACTCATCCGCCTTGCTACGTCAGCTCCTTTGTCCTAGCCTACCACTGACCTCCTTTCTGTTTGCACTCTATATCCCTTGCAATCCTATACCTATTCCCCTGCATAAAGGCCGTATTGCCATAGTCAGTCTCACATAATATGCTGGAGCCGAATAATTCTAGGAACTGAGTACAAGCGGGACACGACCTTTCGGGGCCGAATACGGTCAGGCCGAGGCGAGCAGGGGCATCTACTGTCAGTACCATATGGGAAATTGTGTTTTTTCAGTATCGATACTAATGAGTATTTAAATGCATTCCTTCCATTAATTAAGCTTAGTTATGAGATTAAAGGCCATTATTGAGTTCCAATTTATCACTTCGCAGTAGCGTCTTGTGTAGTATTTCCTTCACTTTTCATTAGCTATTTTTATAAAAAAATCGATAGAATTTTTGCGTTTGTGTTATGCGTTTGTGGAGCGGAAAACCATGGAAACCCACATTTGACATTGGAAGCAGCCAAGCACCTAAACTTAAAGCGATTTGTTGTAATAAAATTCTATCGTTGAATCATATTTTTCCTCTGTTTCTTTTAATATCATTTCCATTTTATTGTAATTAACTTTAAAAAAAACAAAACTGTACTAATCATCCAAAAATAATCACTTAATTGAAATGTGCAGTGTCACGCTGGATAGGAAACTCTTACAGTAAATTCCTTCTACAGTTTTACGAATTTTTCCATTATTGGGATGTCATTGGATAGGTCTTGGTCGAGCGGATAGTAAACTGGTCTCGGAAAATTTAACGTTTTGACACTTTCATGCATTATTCACCTTCAGGGTTGCCACAATCCAAATTTTTCATTTTTGGGACATTTCCGTTGACCTTTGTGTTATACACACAAAGTCGGTTTGTTTTCATAGGACGAGTATTTGGACAACTATTAGATTTAATGTTAACCATCTTATTGATTTTGTAAACAAATTGGCTTTCGTAGTTCAGATTTTAAAATTTTAAACCTAATTATCAATTTGTCAAAAATATGACACTGTCACTAATTGCTTCAGGAAGGGGGAAACTGTAAGCTTTCTATAAACTTACGACTATGGTAAGGTGAAACTTCATAAAGGATAACCTGGTTTAAGGTTAATTTGTGCTGCTTTATGCAGGCACTCGGCATGAAATGGCGGCTTTAATACATCTCAAATTATGCCATGTAAATCAAGATTTATGCAATAGATTACGCTTCAGTGATAATAAACAATTCTAAGTAACAATATTTTACGCTTATTCATTTTAAGAAGTAAATAGGTAGAAATTATTATTTTCTGCATTTTGCCTGATTCCGGGACAATTCCCGTGCCGGGCTACATGTGCCCGGGACACGACCTGAGATTCTGGGATTGTTTGTATAATTCCGGGACGTCTGGCAACCCTACCTGCAAGTCCCCAAATTTCTGAAGGCAATCCTTGCACATCTCTGTCCCGTTTAACAAAGGCAGAAAAACTGGACACGTAATTACCGAATTGATCGAGCTAAGACAGCTAGATCTAAGTGAGGATTCGTTTTATCCTTTAATCTGTGAGCAGTGGCACTTATTTTTGATTGCTTAAAGGTACTGCTTAGCTCGGCTTTCAAAAAATTATTGTCAGAAGCTACAAACACGGATTTTGCACTAGTTCTCTTAACAGCACTTGTAACTTGTCGTTGACGGATTTGACGGATTGGAGGTACATTTCAGGTTGGAGCAGTGTTTCCTTATTTTGCGTCTTGTAGCCAGTACATTGAGGGGATGATGCGAAGAGATCTCGACTTCCGTCCACTAACTCGCATGCATTGCCCTGCAATATAAATAATACAGTGCAAAGTGCAAAAAAGGCATCGGTGAGTGACATACACAACTGTATATCGTCTGTGAAGAACCAAAATGACCCAAATCCATTTTTATCTAAAACGAATATCAATTATCTACAAAAAAATCAAATAATTATGTCTTAATAGCATTTTAAAAGCCCTTTTCAAAAATATGTAAATAGAAAATTTTGCACCTTTCAAACATATGGAATTAGAACATTTTGCACCTTTTTAGAAACTTGGAATTGGAACACTTTGCACTTTTTCAGAAACTTAGAGTTGGAACATTTTGCAACTTTTCAAAAGCATGTAACTATGACATCTTGCAGCTTTTCTAAAACATGACATTAGAACATTTTGCACCTTTTCGTAAACATGTAAATAGTACCTGTTACACTTTTCAAAAACTTCTAATTAACATTTTTCGCATGTTTCTCATTTTGTTTCGATGACATAGCTCATTTTGATTTTAGGTTAAGTTGGATAAGTGACGGTTTGGGTAACGGTATTACGACAATGACTATTGTAAATACGTACACAAAGAAAATTTTAAGGATGATCTGATATGCACAAATACAATTGAAACAATATTTAATGGGACTCACCAAGGTACAAAATTAGCCCCGTTGTTATTTATTGTAATTTTTAATAGAATATTAAGTAATTTTCAAGAGAAGTACCAAACAAATGATGATGTGAAGAATTTACTCAATGGATTTGTGGATGATTTGACACTAGCGGAAGCTGTTAATTATTTTGAATCGTTTAAAATGCAAGAATATTTAAACGATATTAGTAAATGGGCAACTAACCTAAAAATGAAACTAAATCCTAAGAAATGTTGTGTAATGGTTATAGACTTTTCAACAGAACAAAAATATAGTGAAATTTGTTTATATATTGATAATGTACAAATACCAGTTGTTAAAGGAATAAAATTACTAGGTGTAAAGACTAATAATGAACTAACTTGGGATGACCAAGTGGAATTGATATGTCAAAAAGCAACAAACAAAATTCACATTCTTAGACAACTAAAAGCATGTGGTATTAAGAAGGAACAATTGTTAACCATTTATAAATCGCATGTTAGAAGTAACCTTGAGTATGCCTCACCTCTGTGGAGTCAGGGATTGACTAAGAGTAATTTGAATAAAATTAAAGCAGTTGAAAAACGATGTTTGGGAATAATTTCAAATAAGTATGTTAGTAATAGTAATTATGTAAATGTGGCTCTTAGTTTGAATGTTGAAACTATTGAAAATAGATTTAAAATGTTACTAAGAAATTTTGGATTAAAGTTAATTATGTCACCTAGATTTAAGTATTGGCTTAAGTCACATGAAAGATTTAATACACGTCCTAATAGATTCAAAATGAATTTTAGAATAGCCAACTGTAGAACCGAAAGGTATCGAAAGTCTACACTACCATCATTAATAAGATTACTTAAGGATTAATGCAATTATGTATTTGAATATCTATCTATCCACTGCGCTTGTATATGTTGCGTGGGCTTCTTCCTTTTTCCATGTTCTAAATTGCTGTAAGTTAAATATGTAGCTTAGCAATATTAAAAAATTATATGAATATACGAAATTCTAATTGAAACAATCTATCTTAAAATAAGTATTGTGCTATTTTCGCAGCTAGTGTAGCTACTTGTGTTAGTTGTGTGTATGTGCAGTCAAATTTGAAAAATGAATGAAAACCCAAATAATAATAAAATCATAAATTACCCAAACCAATCCGTTTCTTGAATGAATACCCACGAATGGTCCTTAAAGGAGTGTTGCGATGTAATCGGACGCCTTTTTAGTAAGTTTTGCATTTTGTACGATATACTACTGAATAATATTGTTGTCTTGAACAGGAAACGCACTTGGTGCTCCGACGAAAGCCAGAACTAAAATTACAAATTCAAATGACATATTAAGGATCATTTATCTAATATATATAATATAAGTGTCAAATTTGATTTTGGAAAAACTCTTAAGTTAATATTTTTTGTTACCTGGCCGCTGGTTTCCCGGATATTTATTTTTCCAGTTTTGATAGCCTGACTCATTCGTCACATTGTGAAGACATGGCTCATATATTTTAGACCCTACAAAATCCACCTTAAAATATATTTTATGTTACAAAGTATTTTATTATAATATTGACCTACCTACGCTATGCACCTACAGTGTAGTGTAATTGTTTGAATTATAATTGTTATATTTACAGTAGGATCAAGATGTTGTAGAATTTTTCACTTTGGGATACAATGTTCATTACGGAGCGCGTTTAATAAAATACGAAGTGGAGCGACGTGTTGTTAATCAGCTAGCTGAGGCTGATGAAAAAATTAAGCTGAAGTAAAAATTAGTTCGTTTGGTAGCATCTAGTCACGGTGTGAAGCTTAAAGTTAGTTCACGAACTTTGACAAGACCAAAGTGTGGTCCTAGTACCGCTTCACAACCATATGAAACCAAAAGTAGCTCACCCTCTTCTGAGGACGACGACCATGACCATAGAAGTAAACATGGTGGTGGGGCTGGGAAGTCAAAACTTTAACGTTCTTGTGACTCAGATTAAAATAGTAAGAAAAGAAGGAAAGCCAGGAAAAAAGGAAAAAGAAGACGGTGTGAGTCTTATGACACAGATGACTTCGTTCCGCTTAATATATCCCGTCAAAAAGTTGATAGTGTACAACAGAGCAATTCGGACCATGAAAAATCAGCATCCGCAGTTGTTTGTTTATCCTTCAAGAGATCCCCTATAGTAAATAGGAGTAAAAGCAGAAGTATGTCACCACCCCCATCACCACCATCACCCCCATCAAATCCTAATTCCAGGACTAGATCTCGCTCATCCATCAAATTTAATCGAATCCAGTCATCTGTAGTAGTGACAACAAAATCTGACAAATTACCAAAGATTGCTTCAGTCCTGTCTAAAAAACCACCGCAGCCCAACAAACTCCGGAGTAGATCACCCGTTACAGGGCCAAGACGCTCCCAAGAAACATTTTGAATCGCTTCTGCCTCAGAAAGTTGTCGGCACAATCGGATTTGTATCGGCGCAGGCAATGTGCAGTACCCCGTAAGTATGCCGATAGCAGCAAATGAACGGAATCTGGCTGTCGGAGAAGCCTCGGCACTTTCGCCGCAACTTCGCCGATACCTATCCGATGCAACACTGAAGTGCTATTTTTAGGATTTGAGCTTCATATGATTTGCCGATTTACTGCCGCTTTATTACATTTTGTGTTACAATATTATGCATTTCCACACTTGTAAATGTTCGTACAGTGTGAAGTGTGTCAGTGGAACGAGTGCAGTCTTCTTTTCCTCACGCAATTACTGAGTCAACTACAACTACAACTAGCTATAGTAATTGCAGTTCAGCCAGTTCATGCAATTTTATATTATGGGAAGTGCTATTAGTTTGTCAAATGAATTAATATAGTTTGTACGCCATTATTGGACTCTGCAAGAACCGTGGTTTATGTGATTAAACATAGTAAACTCTTGCTGTTGACTGTACTGTTAGCTTAAGTTTTAACTAACCTATTTGTGCATAATAAAAGTTAATTCCGGTTAGTAGTTAGTTTCTATTAATTATATGGCAAAATTTAGGGGGGAAGCTGAAACGTGGCATGTATTGTAGGGTAAATTGAGAACTTTACTTTCAGAAGTGCATTTAATGTGGAATACTACAGTGTATATTCGGTACACTTATTACTGAATGGAAGTTCAGTCCATCGTGGGGTATAATATCCCAACTTCCATTTAGTAACAAGTGTGCCTAATATACACATACTGTTGACAAATACGTGCGTAAGCACGTGTCCGAGATTGAATTCAATGTGAAACACCATAGTGTTGTTCAGTACACTTGTTACTGACAAGAGAAGTTTCAGTATAATACTTGCAATGATCTGTTATAAGTACATCCATACACGATCAAGTGTACTGACTATACAGATTATTGACAATAATGTACGGCATATGCACTGTATATTTATGTAGATGATAATACCACGGCATACGGTTGTGAATACAGAAAATGAAATTTAGGATATGATGTTCGGGGTATATGCTTAAAAAAAATGTCTTGGGTCAAATGTTTGTTCAGTAACTAGTGCACTGACTGTATGCAGTGCTACTATCAACACATAAATATGGTGAATGAATGAATGAAAAGATTAAGGGGTTTGAAGTAGGTTGCAGCGGAGGAAAGAAGAAATGGTTCGAGATGTAATGGGAGTTTAGGTTTAATAGTGTGAAATGTCACAGCTCATACGAAGTAGGTTAGATATTGAACAAATAGTTTGGTAGCGAATGGGAATGGGTTGTGAAAAGAACTGAAAGGAAAGAATAGAATGATACTGGTAAATACTGCTACTTGTTTGTGAATATGAAATAAATAAGTTATTGATAATTCCAGTTCAGTGCAATCAACGATTCAAAATGAGTAAGTTCCTGTAAAAGTTACAAAAGTCAAACAATTAATTCAGTTTTTTGTGGGTTTTATTATTTTTCCAGATTGCGGGAAATTTGTTGAGTGCATTCAGTGCATTAGCAAATGCAAATTTTATTTCGTTGTACTACAAAATTCAACTCAATTTTGTTTGTCTGGCCCAGCCAGCGCATCTGCTCCGGTAATCGGATTATACAACAATGCGGTAAATTGTCCGATTCCAGTAAATCCAAATAAAAATGTCAATGGAATATCGTTACAGATAATTTTCGGCTTATTGGTTGGAATTGTTATTGTTGTTGGAAAAGGAATATGGTATTACCGCCAACCCGTTCAAATAGAAAATTTTGTTTCGTGCCCGTTGTTACGCCGTCTTCAAATTGCTGCAAATGGACAAACCGTAAAATTCATACGTATACGATTTATTGAATTTTATTATTTGTATTTTATGATAATTGATCGTTTACAGTTTTGGTTTTGGTTTACAGAACCGATTTTACGACTTGGATCGGGAAACAGAAATGATTGAAATGGACCCATTTCCAGATCCATCATCAGCTTACCTCACTCGTGAGGTAGCATTCATGTAATGTGCATGCCAGTTATATAAATCAATGTTGTACTAGTATGTTGAATATAGGCAATTTAATTTGTTTTATAAGATGGGTCACGAACTAAATCGCCAATTTTGGAATTCGACGAAAATGATGTAATGGGGCTTATTGAAACTGGACTGTAACTTTAATGTTAGTTATTTTAGTAAGTTTATTTAGGCACATGAATACTTGACTTTATAATTTTAAAAATCTGTTTTCCAAACTAATGGAATTTTGTATAGTATTCGGCTAAAATATTTCACTTTATAAATTTGAATGTTTGAAATTGTTGCATGAAGTAGATAGGAGTACGATATTTTTATTCTTGATCTTGTTCTATTTTTGAATCATCATTATCAGTAAATGGCGAGGGAAGATAATATTTTTCGTAGATTTCAAGTAGTGCTTTTGGTTTCGGAAGTCTTAAAGTTTCAATATCGTTTCCTGCGTACAATTCTCTCGTCACCCACGAAGCTAACAACATACACCCTTTATGGAAAATAGAAACAACAGCGTAACAAAATGAAAATTCATTTATGGTTGATTGAATAAAGGACAAACATTGTTACTAAATGTAAAAGATACATGAAAAAAAAAATACATTTTATATTTACTGAATGTGTTCTGTGGGGTGAAGTGTAAGGGTTGTGAATTTTTTGCTTGACAGGAACCATTGTTTCATATTCTTGACAATATTCGTTCTCACTGTTTCACGAAATAGTTCATACGATGAGCAATTAAGCACATTGTCAATATAAAAAAAATAAAAGTCGGATTTCCGTATGATGAGAGTGGCTACGTGGTGCAAATCCACTTTCCAAAGCTTACCATAAATGAACCCAAACTGTTTATATTTCTTGTCCGCAATAATTTCTTCTTTTCTGTCCCTTGTGGATCTGGTTTTTAATTTATTCTTTCTATACTTACTGTAACGTTGCTTGAAATTACTAATCCTCTTCTCTTTTGCTTGTTGAAAACGAATAGGAAATATATAATATAGTATATCGTCAGAAGTATCAAACGATAAATCTAGCATTTGCCAAGATCGATCAAATTGTTTCCGAAAGACTGTCATTGAGCATAAATTGAGCAATTAAGATGACGTTTCCTGTTTTTTATATCCACATTTGTAAATTTGACCCAAAATTGATCTAAATCAAAGATTTGTGCTTTCGAGGTTTCCAACGCCTTATGTATTTTTCGAAGATTCGGAAGAAATCGAAGATTCCATTCCCTTCCTTTAGGGACTTCAATAACGATGTAACTATGTTACCAAAAAAATGTTAAAAAACATGAATTTATAATATGCAAGTAATACAAAAAATATATTTAATCAATTTTAGTTTCTTATAGATCAAAGATTTCTGCAACTTGGTCAAACCAAACATAAGAAACGTAATTTTGTTTTTCGCTCAATTTCTGTATGTAGCAAGAATAAAAAAATGATATTTTTGTAGCGGGAAAGGGGAGGGTGGGATATACCTACAATAATAGTAAAACTTGTGTTTTCAGTTTATACGGTATTGCTGTAATAGCGTAGATCATACTGTTTTAAATATTTGTTAAATAATAAGATTAGACATATTAAGTTCAATTTACAAGCCAAATTAATTATTATATACAATATATGTTATGTATCATTAGCAATGTGAATTGACTTTGTTTGATATCACTTTGGAAAAACAAAAGTCACTGTGGCAGCGGCGTGTCACTTTACTATGAATGTAAGTTTATAATTCGCGTGTGGTGTCACTTGATAATAATAAGTGATTAGTTTGGTAACTAAGTGTCACTATGCTATGCAGGTATATATAGAACTTTTGTACAGTGGTACAATGCAATACTGTGCCGAAAGCAAAATGATAAGGTTGATATTGAATGCAATTATACAAATTGAATATGATTTTTAAATGCTACATTTATGATTTTCTTGCTAAGTTAGTTTAATAAAATATAATTAAAAATGCCATATGCTCATGGTTATGATGAGACTAACAACAAATGACCTAATAAAAAAAAATAAAATAAAAAATACAATTATATTACAATTAGTTAAATAAAATAAATGCACATGTTTTTATTTTAAAAAATACAATTCATTGTTTTTTTATAAAATAAAAGCCAAAATCTCATATAAGTTAAATGAATTCTGCATATCTAACTGTAATAGAATCATAAATTGCATAAACAGTAAATAACAAAAATATTTATTCCTATGAATTCATTAATAAATATTTATTTCAATTGCTTTCGACGTCTTAGAGTTGATTGTTGATTTTCTGAAACCAAATATACATGACGACTATTAAAAACAGCAACAGAATATATAGAAATATTTAAAAATTGAATAACAGATACAAACATACATACAAATTCTTACATGCAATTCAGTTTGGGTATTTCTGGGCCTTACGTAAAGGTCTGCCATATGCAGAGGTACCCGATGATTGAAGGATCTGGATCCGGTCCATATACCTGGAGAGCATTAGCAGCTGGAACGCCGGCAACCACATTCATTTCTTCCATCCCATCAATCGGGTTCATCTCTTTTATCTCGATTGGCAATATCTGTGGCAAGTATTTAGGTTCTGGTTCCGGATTCTGCATGAGCTGGTTTGGGGGCAAATTTGGATTATTAACCCTGAAATTCGGATTTTCGAACCCAAAAATATTCATCCTGGCGTTATTGTTTTTTTCAGCTGAAATTTGATTGAAGAATTTTTTCCAGAAACAATATCTAAGAACTGCCGTGAGCAAAACTCCAACTACAGCTCCAATTGAACTTTCAATAATTAGTCCTGCACAAATAATTATACGTAAATCATGTACCTTAATGTTACTTCCTAATATAAATAATATAAATCGACGTCACTTTCAATAATGCGATGTAAAAAATAACTTGCTAGTGTTTTTGCTTTCACGAATTGCAATTGATGCTGGTCCGCACTTACTTATGTCAGTGTAGTAGTTGTAGACGGATTCTCCTGCCGCAGAAACTCGATTCAGACATAAAGTCGACTTATTCAATAAGAATCTATAGAATGGAGGAGACCCTAATGCCAAACACCTGAAACAATCTGCAAAAAAATAATAATCAACCAAAAATTATGATTTTGCATGCACTACAAAGTAAGCAGGTTGCTGCTTGTTCACTAATTGGTATTTTAAATATGATTTTGATTATGGAAATGACTAAATTTAAATAATTAAAAACACTATCTATATTTTTGATTAAGTTTTTAGGTAATTTGAGCTAGACGACTACCCACAAACAGATTCAGCTATAAATGATGGTAATGGTGAACTTTAAATACTTTTTGCCTATGTTCGTTTTAAAAACGTATAGGTATACGCGTTAGTATGTAATTCGACAGCGACGCTTATTTTGTTCAACCAAAAATGAAATTTTTAACTAGCAATCGTGTAGTTATGTATCTACTAGGTACGTAGATGGCGAACACGAATCCATTTTTACGTTTGTTTCATCCACATTGAATGCATTGCCAGTTACCCTGAACATATGTACGTTGAATGTTATATATGTGACGGTTCTTGGATTCCTACATGTTAAATGCAGTAGCATGTAGGAAGCTGTCGTCATTTTATGCCTAAAAGTCGAATATTGCTGTCAACGGTCCCCGCAAGTCTCATAGTATCCTTGACTGACATTTGGTGGAGTCATGGATAGTAAACCAAGTAGCAAAGTTTGTTTTATTTGTGTAAAGAACTTATCTATTGTTCCAGACCAAGCTTTCTCAATTGACACTTCCATTGCTACGCCGTTTGAATCAACAAATAATTCGCATTTTTATTCATTTCTTGATTAACTCAGAAATAAATCAGTGAATGAAAGTTCATTTTTAGGTGGGCATCGTTGTGTCACAGTTTTGTGTCGTGATCAACACCGATTTCACCTTTCCTGTTTTCTAAAGTATATTCAAAACCAAACCATTTTTAAAATCACGCATTTGCAAGAATTTCAAAATGATCGGTCAGAATTGAATTGTCCTGCACATGGAGAATATCATTGCAACTGGTGGAGCATCCGCAACATTGATGAGTTAAAAATTGAGAATTTTGAAGCTGAAAAACTTAACCTCCCTGCTTCAATTGAATTTGCATTTCAAGATGAGATTTTAGCAAATTGTCAGGCTGAAGTTAATAAAATTGAGACGCATTCGCTAAATAAAGGTTTGACAAGTAATATTACCGAACAGAATAAGCCATTGTCAGAAAGAATCGATGCTGGGGTCAGTCGATCGAACAGTGGTAATGATAGAATGCCACAAGCGGCAGTTCAAAAAGTAATTACAGTTTCCTTAGAAGAAGAAGTTCCTTCTCTAGTCACGACCTGTAATTCTCAACCCAAAACAAGTACTGAATTTAGGCTGCCATCAATTTTTAAAAGACCTGTTAGCCGAGGGAAAAATTTGGATGGGTTTGGATTGCCAACACCTAAGAATCCAATACCACTTAAACAAAAAGTGACAAAATGTAGAAAACCAAAATTTAAAAAAACTTTAACTCAAAGAGAGCAAATCGCCAGTTTAAAACGAGCATTAGAAGAACATGAAAAAAATCTAATGTTTTGAAAACAGTGGTCAAGAAGCTTAAAAGTATTAATTGCAGGTTTAAAAATTCTCCACAAGCAAGTTGTCAAGATGCTAATACCCAAACCGAACAAGCCGAGCCGCTTACATTTCACAAATATGTGCAGAATTTTGCCATAGTTAACAACGCTGACCCAATTTTGGATGTTGAAGATGAGTTGGCTCAAAATCTGCGGGAGTTTGAAAACAATTTTGGAACTGACTTGGACTTTTTGAATATTTACAAGTCGGAATTTCAATAAAAAACTAAAAAGTCCTGAATGAAATGCTGACTGACACTTTTGACTTGTATATATATAAAAAATAACTTTTAAATAAATAATAGACTGAGTTAGTGTAAATATAAATTTAACAAATACATTGTGTGTGCACTACATAAAATTATAAATTTAAATAATATTGTACTTACAGTTTTAAGATATTGTTTGTGATTCTCCTAAAATAAAAAATGTAAAAGTGTGTACATAGAATACTTTTGATGTTCAAGCTTTCCCATTTTTAAAAGTAACCACTCATTAGGTTTCACCATAACCCAAACGTCACCTTTATGATTACACTTGTGCATCACTAATGATGCATTAAAATTCGTAAAATCGATACTTTTAGTAAACTATGTCATTTTTTAAAAATAAATGCGTCCGTCATATTTTTTGTCATGTATCTGCTAAGGCTTTACTTAATCTCGTACAGCTGAAAAGAATCAGATATTTAGGAAACAAGTAAGAAATTGTGTTTTTGAATATTATTATTTTTCCTCAACTTCCTACCTACTTGCTCAAAATAGGGAATGCTTACAGAAGCAAACAGATAGACAGCGTTGCATGCGATAAATAATTTCATATTTCACAGTAACAACGTGTCACTTTTGCAAATAAAATTTATCACTGCATGTATTGTTCTATATTTGAACTGATACAAATATTAATAATTTATAAGGTAACGACGTGTCACTTTATCATATAAATACTATCATTGCATGTCTTGTACCATATCTAAAAATTTAATATTATAAATATTTGTATATGATGACGTTTAATAATTTGCATTACTGTCATGTCACTTTTGCAAATAAATAAAATCACTGCATGTTTGGCACCGTACCTTAACAAATGACGGTATTAATATTTTCATACTCTAACGATGCGTCACTTTTGCAAGTTAATGTTATTATTACATGTTTTGTTCCATGCCTAAACTTGTGATGACATTAAATGTTTATATGCTAACGACGTGTCACTTTTGCATATAAATGTAATTTTTTTGTCTCCCACCCTATCTTTACACATGATGATATTAATATTTTAATACGCTAACGATACGTCACTATTGCGAATAAATGTCATCATTACATGTCTCACACCCTACCTTACCTGATAATGATATTAATATTTTAATACGCTAACGATGCGTCACTTTTGCAAATAAATGTTATCATTGCATGTCTTACGCCGTGAATAAACTAGTATTAGTATTAATTTTTCATATGCTTACGTTGTGCAACAGTGTGCAAAAAGTATAGGTTATACAGAAATAGTTTTGATGTACAATATTTACAATTTTATTTACTTGTTTTGTCACATAAACTAACAAAATATGTTTTTGTTCAGACACATGCAAATATACGCACACACATTTATGATATTAAAATATTAAATAATCCAAAGCACTACTTTTTTTGTTTTTGAAATTTTTAACTTTACAAGTATTAGTTTTCACATACTCTTTTTTTTGGTTTTACTTGTCTACAAGAAACTGTACCAGCTCATTTATCTCTTTAAAGTTATAGTCTATTGTTGGTCCTGGCCATCCCTTATGTTTTGTGAAAACTTCAAAAGTTACTGGACAATTCAAAGATAGTTGAAACTGACCCAAGACTTAGTTGAATGAAATTCCAATTCGGACTGACTGAAGCTTGTCGATTGGCGACTGCCAGAAGGAAAGGGATCTTGTGTCTTCGACTGATTTAGAAATAATTCTCCCATTGAACTTTAGGATGATTTCAGCATCAGATTTTCCTTCTGCACGCTGCTCCTTGCGTTGCACTTGTATTGTTTCAATAACGTTAATTATTTGTTTGCTTTCATACTGACTGAATTCAACAGATGTACAGGATGTTTCGCTTGTATATCTCCCGATGTAAAATAACTCAGTATTTTGCTTGTAATCAAATACATTACGAGCAAGCAAATTGTGCCCCAGCTACAAATCAAATATGTTTATTTATTATTAAATGCAGTTCTATGTTTGCTGAAAGCTTTATTTCATCTAGCGTGAGAAAACTAGACTTACCACAAATGAAGTGACACTGGGTTGGGTATAGAAATTCCACTCGTTCTTTTTGTTTAATCCGGATGACAGATTTGTCCATTCTTGTGCTACTGAAGCGTCGTAGACTTGTAGTTGAGACATGATGATAAGATGATGATAAATTTATTGTTATCAGGATGAAGTGTAAATCGCGAATGATCTAGTTTAACGCAACAATCTCGTTATATATACGTCTAGGTTATTAGGTACATTGCAGTTTAATTAAACAGCTGGTTGTTGTAAAGTAAGCAAGTGATAGCCAAATGGAAGCGAGCTGTTTATATTTTGAGGATCATCGTAGTATCTATTAATGTCAAGTCCGTGAAAACTTATTTTATTTGTTTTTACAAAAAAAAGTCTGTGATTCGTCGCTTTAATTAAATTAACTTGCGTGCGTTCGATTTTCTTGCTCTGAATTGCTTTTTCATAATTTGCAAAACTGCACTGTCTTAACGTTTTGTACGGATTTCTTTTATTTCTCATTTTGTCACTTCCGCTAAATCTTTTTATACAGTATTCTTTTGATCTTGAAGCGGCGACCTTCTAAATGTCCATGTCTTCTATTTTCCACTTCCCAAGTACTCTTCTGTTATGATTTTCCAAATCAGGGTACTTAAGTAGCAAGTCATTGTTTGGTAGCAATTTGCAGTAATCCAGAAAATCTTTGCACTTGTATAAATCATCGAGGTATGTGTTAGCGTGGTCCTCAATCTCTAATATATTTGAGTCTGTATCTGGATAGACGTGATGAAGATTGATATCAAATATTGGTTTTAGCTTTTGATAGTAACCTTCATAAAAAGCTATTTTTGAGTGTTCCAAGATAAAAAACCCAACTGCTGTTGGTTTATCTAGTACTACATGCTTTAGTTTTAAAATAACAATGCTTAAATTTTTGTTAAAACTTTTAAAACTTGAACATCTTTCGTCTCCTATCAATTTAAGAGCATGTGCACGTGACTGGCAAAATTTAATTTCAATTATATTTTCTGCTGACTGCAAGGTTTTTCCGTACACGCCATTGTTGATAATTTTTTAAAAATTCTTTTCAGATTCAGACTTTGCATTTTGTCGTCTTGTAATATTGAGTTTGATGTAGTCCTTTAAATATTTGGATTCGTAAAATGTTATTCCGCGATGTATTTTTGTGATTTCCATTCCCATTGACAAATAGTACTGCAAAGTAGAATGACCAAGTACGTAATTTTCTTTGTCAAAGCAAGTTAAAAGTAATTTCGGTTGTGATAAAAAGGATTTTCCGTGTTGTTCTAATTCTTTAGCATGAACTTTTTGCGAGTCAGACAAGTTTTTGATCTTAATTTGAATTTTTTCAGGGCAGAGCGGCATTTCCTTTGTTTTTTCTCTTACATGTTTAGGATATACTAAAGAAACCTCTAGAATGAATCCCTTTGACGAATTTTCAAAGTTAGTATTCTTTCAGTCAATTGCTTCCAATTCATCGCTTCAAACCCATTCAAAACCATTAGTTGGTAACTTTTTACACATCGCCTCAGCGTACATACTGTTTTTGTCAATGTAGAGAAGATGCTTTCTCGGCTTATTTTGATCATAATCTTTTAAATTTCTTTCAGTATTCGAAGTAATTAATTTTTGTGACGCGTACGATATGCCTCCTCTAATGCTGTCTTTCACCATTCTGTACATTTGTTCGTCTCGTATAACATTAATGTCAGCTCTGCATGATTTTTAAAAGCATTGCCATGAATATCCGCTCACTGTTGCCATGTTAGTCGGGTCCATGTCATAGTATTGAAAGCATACTTCTCTAAAATTTTCCCAAACTGAAGCTAACAGGACAGTATCTAAGTAATTGTACAGTTTATTCAACTGGTAAATACTTGAATTTGAAACTTATGTATAATGTTTTGAACCAGATTCCAGTCATTATTAGTAATATCTTCCTCTTTTAATTCGTTGTAATAATATTTTCAATCAGGTAGTGGATATCCGTCATTTAAACAATCTGGAGACGTCATGTAAGAATACGGAAAAGGCAATTTTGAATACAGAAGTTTTAGATTTTCTGCTGTTGGCTGCATTCCGGCTGGTACCATGTCACAAAAACAATTTTTCACAAGCAAAAGGCTTTTACTATTTTCGTGCTTTAATACATCAGCTAAATCGGAAAGGCTTGCTTTTAGAAATTTACAACTGTCTATAGAGCGGACTTTCACTCTGTTGTCTCTTTCCGCTATAAGCACATTACTATTATTTAACTTTTTATGCAACCATGGCAAATCATTTTCTCGATGTAGAACTTGGATTTGAATAAACTTTTGCGACGATCTTGCAAGTTCCGATCTCAAGTTCCTCACAATCACAATTGAATAACTCGCAGGCAGAAATTCACTGACAGTTGTTGAATAGCATTTTTGCTCATTTGTTGGTTTAGAAAATGCTTCAAAGTCAAAATATAATAGGTACGGAATTTTTAAAGTCATATGATGATTGCGAAATTTTATTCTGTAGCGTTTATCAGGAAATTCATACATTAGTTCTGTTCGATTAATGCATCGATGTCGAAGTAGTTGCTCATGACTCTGTTTGAAGCGAAAGCAATCTTGACAGGAGAATGATTTTCAAGGTTTAATATGACCAAGAAATAAATTATGATTTGTCATCAAAACCAAGTGACATTGTTTTCCAGTTTCAGTATCTTCATGAATCAAAAATAGGTTAACTACCTTTTTTGACTTTGAACTGCTTTTGTAATCCATCACAATTATCTTTCCTTTGTGCGTAAAAACATTTACTTGTAAATTATTATGCAACTCAAAAGCAGGAATATCGTAATAAACTTTCATTCCATCCATGCTTAGCATCGGGAAATTAAAGCGTGAAGGGTATTTTCGCCAAGTCTAATGATTTCTCAATTCAAGTGTTTTTTTCAGTTTTCCATTCTTGCTTATTTTATTTTTGTGCTCTTCAATTGCTTCTCTAATTAGTAATCCGGCAGCGATGCAATACTGAAAGCATTTTGTATCTGAATTTCGAATGTTCAGAATTCTTCTTTTTGCAAAAGGCATCTTTAAGTGTCCTCTTGCTCTAGAATTTTCAAACAATGGTAATTCGCCAATTTGAATTTGAAAATCTTGAATTTTTTGAATAACCTAATTGCTGCCATTTTTAGTAAATAGATTTTTCTTTTGAATTAATTCATCAGCGCAATTAACTAGTAAATCAGTAATTCCAGTTATGTCATGTAAATCGTGCAATTGACTTTCAAAGTAAATTACTTCTGTATGCGTAATATACTCGCTTGTAGATGGATCAATATTTACATTTTTTTGCATTAAAATATTTATTCCTATTTTTACACGTAATGCGTTATATATTTTTAGGTTTTCGTTTAACAGTTTTTCAGATGGTTGCTTGGTGTGCTAAAAAATATCTTCAATATTTACATAGGTATCAGTTGGCTCATATCTAAACAATTTTATTGTTCCGAGATGCGATCTCGAAATCTCTTTAAAAAACGATAAATCAATATCGTGACCGGAATCCTTATGACCGCCAAGATGACCAGAGTACTCACAGATGTAGCCATGCATCCCCAGGTTTGGTGTGTACACATTGCAGTCTTCGCAGTGATGCACCCGTTCCATATGTTGCTTGTAAGGAATCCATAATCGAGTTTAATACTTACATTCCGGCATCGGACAATTAAAATTCTGGAAATGTTATTTAGATTATTATCATATGTAATTGTTAAATAATATATCACTTTTAAATTATTTTTATTGTTTTTGTTCTATTACTAAATGTCACTTTAAGTAGTTGTATATCCTAATATAAACAGCTGTGTAACGTTTTAAAAATACTATGAAACAAATTGGCAAGGAGATACTTAGAATAATTTAAAAATGCAGGTTTCTTATAAAAGCTTCACTCTTAATTTCTAAACAGCATATTATAGTTGTATATTGTCACTATAGTAATCGGAGATAATATTAATTAACACAGGTGTCACTTGGAGTTTCTAGCATACGTAGTTAAATTCAGAGGTATCAGTTTATTTAATAATGTATGCTAATCATCCAGTGGGATGTCACTTGACTTTCCTTCACGGTTCATTGTTTTGTATAGTGGTACCTTCGTATTTGTAGTCATTATTAACAAAATTGTCACTTAGTGGTATTAATATACGTAATTGGATTGCGTTGTATCACCTTTGCTATTCAAAACACAAATTATTAAAAAGAGTGTTACTTTAATTATACACATGGCTTGTCGTCTTTATATGGCAATACTGTAGTAATCAAAAATAGTAATGATCAATAGAGGTATCACTATGCATTATTATTATGCGGAATAGCATACACAGGTATCACTTTTAAAATTGTATATGTGCATGATTTAAAGAAGTGTCACTTTACTTTTATACACCAGCCATGGACTCGGCTGGGTGTCACTTTAGTAATTATAGATAAGATTTATATCAGAGGTATCACTATAGGTTATAATTATACGTAATAGATTTGAACGGTCTCACATAAAAAACTGTGCACTTATTATTTAAATTTATCACTTTGTATTTCGACAAAAGTCATTGTCTTAGTAAGGTGTCACTTTGGTAATTAGGGATAGGAATTGTAATAGATGTGTCACTCTGCGTTATTATTAGAAGTAACAGCATTGTACGGTATCAAATTAAAAAAACATGCACATTATTAATATGTTGTCACTTTATTTTTATTCATAAATCATTGTTTTGGTCTAGTGTCACTTTAAAATATTTACATATCAGTTTGTAGTAAAGGTGACAGTATGCTGTAATATCAAACGCAGCGGTATTAGACAGCAATACATTAAAAAAAACGATTTGTTAATATAAGGAGGCGTCACTTTACTTTTGAAATTCGATTTATCGTCTCTGCCAAGTGTCACTTTAGAAATTGGTTACTTTAATTTTTAGCTGGGGATTTTACTATACGTTTTTACGGTACAAAATAACATTAGTGGTTATCACTTTAGTAATTTAATTGACAGTTGTATCACTATGCTTTGATACTAAAATAAATATTACCTCTAGTTTCACATTTTGAAACTGCAAAGTAATTTATTCAAAAGAGGGAGAAAAACAATCTAACTTCTAATTAGAAATCCAGCCAGAAAAAATATAATTTGTCAAATATACATTGACATATATCATGCAGAGGAAATGCTTTCTCTTGCATAAAATGTCACTTGTCTAATACTACTTTTAAAACTTTGTATTTTTTGTTTTTCACTCTGTGCGTTGTTGTACCGTTTTGTGTAAAAAATTTATGTAGCGGTTTAAATTTATTAGACTAGCAATGTATTCTTATGCTATAAGAATGAGTGGAAATGAATTCAGAAAAGCCTTTGACATCGACTTACTACATATTTTGGTTGGTTTGGATCCAGGAACGATTTAACAGCGCTTGGGAATTCAAATCTTTCTTCCAATTCTTCCATCTTGTCTGATGCTTTGGCAAAGCTTGAACGAATCTAGTTACTAGTTTTTGTGTAGTGTACTGTTGGGCTTCGACTTCCACAACTTGCAGACCAACTTGTATGCCTTTGTAAGAAATAATATGACTAGTAATCTTAATGATAATCAAATAATTCTAACATCATGGTTTTTGTAACGAAAGCTGTTGGATTCTTCAGAGGCATTTACTGATTGTTGTTTAATTACATTCAGCAGCAAGCCAAAAACAACATCAGACAGTGTAGAGAGTTTTGCATCTGTATTGTATTCTTCTTCTGGTCTTTGCAGTAGTGAATTCTCGATTTCAGTAAATCTGTCCTTAAATTCTTCGTATTCGCTTTCGCTTCTAATTTGAATAGCAATCGCAAGCAAAATCACGGCTGCGGATCCAATGACATGTAAAAAGTACATCTTTACAGTAGGACAAACAAAAAGCAAAGTATCACTTATATTTCCGTTTTTGTTTTTTGTGCACTTTTTTGTCAGTTTTGCGTATTGTTTTCTACACAGGATTTACAAATCCTGGAGGGGTTTCAACATGCGTGCTGTCGCTTTTAACTAGTTGTTTGTATTGAGTGTGACTATTTTTTGATTCCTATACAATGTGAACTTTTTCTGGAACTTGTTTTGCTGTACATTTATTAAAATAAATACACATTTATATTTTGTATAATTCAGGGTCGATTACTTTTATCACTTTGGCCATTTTCAACAAGAAACAATATAAATTTACCTAAACTATTTTTGTGAATATATTTGCAAGGACCTGACATACAAGTTTTCGATGCTGCAATAAAATTCTTTTTAAATTGACATTGTCAGTATGAAGTTTTCTTGTTAATTGATTTATTTTCGCACAATTAAGCTCTTTATATTCACAAAATAGCTCATAATTATTTAAACATTCTGCAACTGCATGAAGTTGCGTTTTAGTTGCTTTAAAAATCAATTGTTTTGAATCGTTACAAGAAACAACTTTGTATAAAAATTCGCATTCTTGTTCAAGCAAAGTACTCATTTTAGATTGAACACTTCACAATTATTGTCAGGGAAAACATTTGAAACCCAGTAGTTTACATTTTTACTTCTTGGGTGTAAATTTAAAAACATACTCGAATGAGGTTTAAGAGACACGGCTTTTAAATAGGCTGTTAAATATTTAACTTGCCTGGGTACAATTTGTTCGGACAATCTTCTCATGTATGTACGATTACGTTTGTTGTCAAATGCAATTATATACTGGCTGTTAATTCCAATATCTCGCAACATTTTCCTAAACGTGTTTTGTAATAAAATTATGCATGAAACTGCGCTGTGAAGAGAATGCTTAATGAAGAATCTGTTTACTAATTCGTAATTGGAACGTTTTAGAATTAAATCAAGCTGGTCGTCTAAAATAACGAGACTATTTTCGGTAGCCAGCGTCTCAATATCTTCAATATTTTGAATAAACGTTATTTGCGGATCATCTGCTTCCATTTGATAAAAAATATCTTGATGGTTGCAGTAAACGTAAATAACTGTATTGATAATGTCTGAAATTACTTTGTTTCTTCTTTTTATGATTTCTCTAACTAAAAAGGTTTTTTCGCAACCTGTCGGTACGTAGACTAAACATGTAAAAGGATGCAATAACTCAAAAGGGATCAAATCCATTGTAAATTCAATAAACGTCAAACCAACACTGACTTGTTTTAAAATAAAGTACAGTATTTATTACAAATTTTAAATCAAATGAACGACAGTCCTGCTTACAGTTTACGTCCTATTTTAAATAATTACAACTGCTCCTGCACGTATCATTTAATAAAGCCTTACTATATTTTGTAAACGTATTAAAATTTGGAATTAAGTGAATAAATCTTTCCATTTTACAGTCATTAATACAGGTATTATTAGTGAAACTAGATACAATTATTTTAAAATGTAAACCAAACATACGTTGATACAAAAAATAAATACAGTAGAATGCACAAACGTATGAATTGTCGTCTTGAAGCTGCTTACAATTTGTATCAATAATATCATGTACAGGCTGTTGTATATTTTTATACACATTCCAGCTTTCACCGTAGCTGCCAAAGTACTGACAAGTATTGTTAGATAGAATGAACTACGAAATCCAGTGAATTCCCATTCCAGATTCCACGTCCGTATTTTGTAAAACTGCAATCGGAAACGAATCAAATTTTACATCTCGATGCAACGTGTATAGCAGCAACAACATATACTGGAATCTTGATGTGCATAATTTTTTTAAGTCTTTCAAAAGCTTGAATAATTTGCACATTATTCATTTTTTCTAATTGTCAAAGATAATTCGTTTGTTCTTATCAATTTCGTACACTGCTTGGTACTGAGAGTAAATCAAGGTTGTTATAGCATAAGTAAGTGGGGTCTTGAATTTTAAGTTGACTTGAATAGTTTCTCTTCGATTAACAGACAGGCTTTTTCCAGAGTTTGGCAAAGTTCGACAGCAATCAAAACATTACCTGATTTATGATAATTAATTTAGGTTAATTACACGCATACATTTATATCTACGTTCAACGATTTCAGAATATTATTTACCATTATTATACGAATCCAAGTCAATTTAATTTCCAAAAAGTTCGTTTCCTGCTGTTTTGCGAAGTGATTGAACGCCTTAAAGGAAATTATCCACTCCAGCCTTATCAAAACCCGTGAAACTAAAAGGAAAAACTCTGTTTTTGACGGTTCCGCCATTTCATTTTACCGATAATTCGCTTAATCCCATGTTTTCAAAATTAAATCCAGATTTTGATAATTTGCCGTTGTACGCTGAACTTTCAACCATCCCGATAACCATCAGCTTTGGTATTTTCTCTATGACCATAGAATCTGCAGTTGCGTATGTAAGGCCAGCTGGGGTTTGAAACGTCTTTATTTGCACTTCGTTTAGAGGATACTTAAAGTTGTTGCCGTTGGATATCTGATGACGATGCCAGTTGACAATTTCAGGAGCAACAATTTTTTTTGCGCCGTAAAAAGTTGCTTCAGCAATTAAAGCTTTGTATGGGCATCGCTCAGATGATTGTTTAGTTTTGCAGTCGAGATAGAATTTTGGGTTATTTCGTCTAATCACAATTCTAACTTCTGTGCCTGGAGAAAGGTACCGGATTTGAGTTGTAAAATTTGCAAGCAATTTACCAATCACAAAGAATTGCGTTGACTTTTTTGGTTTATCAAACCGAATCTTAAACCAAGCGTCAGTTTCTTCAAACACGTTTTGCTCTTCGTTCGGATAATAAAATTCGTCTTTTAAACTGCTATCTTTTTCCAGTATGCTGGTTCCAAGTAGACGCTGTAGATATGCATTATATGCATAATTGTTTGAAGCGTCGAAAACAAGCTCACTATTAGGATATAGTTGCATATTTTGAAATAGTGCGTGAAAAAATAGGTTTGACAGAGCAACAACATCTGCAGTTTCGCATTGAGTTCAGCTGCTTTTAACAATTTGGACTCTAAGGTTTACAAATAAATCGCCTAATGATCTGTACCCATCAATATTCCATGTAAAAACTATAGGATTATTTTCTTCTTTTACAGAAGATAACGGAAAACATTCCACAAATTCAGTCGACGTTTGGGTCGTTACATCCGCTTAGGGTAAATCGAAGAGATTCAGTTCACTGCGAACCGCTTTCTTTGACTTTTCGTAAATTGTTGCTTTTTCATCAAACACGTTGTTGATATCCATTTTTGGCTGCGTGTATGAACTCGCTCAAGGCGTAAGTTCTACTGACTCAATTTAGTTCCAGCACGTTGTTTTATTATTTTTCATTACACTTTCGTTTTTTGGATGCGACTTTCCTTCTTTTCTTACCACCAACTATAATATTCTTTCTCTTTCTTTTGACAGATCGTTTCCGCCGTTCCCTGTCTTTTTGTAACTTTGGTTTCCCTCTTCCTGTAAGCTTGCGCTTACGTTTTCGACGAACAGTTTTATTGTTGGATCCGCTTTTTGACCTAGAGTTAAATGGAATTAAGTAAGAACTTTCTTCAGATGAGACACCGTCGGCATTTTCTGTAAGAAAATTTATGCTTCCGCCTCCAGATTGGATAAAATTTGGTGGTTCTATTTTACTCGTATCGTCTTCACAATTTACAGTTCTCACAACTGAAATTGCGATTTAAATAATAATTTCACTTCTGTTGCTCCTAATTTTCCAAAATCAAGCTCTCGGTTGAATTCATCCACCAGTCGAATTTGAATTTGCTGCACGTCTTCACACAACAGCGGCAAAAATATCACTGGTTTAAATGTGACTGTCGTATCAGCTAAATATGATTCACTTAAACTGACTTCTTGCAGCAATGGAATTGCGTGTTTCTTATATACTTGATTATCGATGATATTTGAAAAAATTAAAACTCGTTTTGAAGGAGTTTTAGGCAAAATTGGGTTGATAGTGTCGCCTTTAGTTTCTTTAAATATAATTTCCTCTTCTTCCTCTTGAATATACTGCGGAACTGGAATTTGCGTTGTTGATTCAAATACTTGTTCGTCTTCATAATTAAAAAACTTATTTAACAATACTGGCAGTTTTACATTCATGTCACTACGCAAATTCTCAACAACTAAATTTCCAAACTTGACTTTAAATCGAATATTATTGACATCTTCCAATAGTCCAGTCTCCAATGCGGAATTAATTCCATCAATGACGTTTTCAATCCTTAAATTTTGTTGCTGGTTCATAAGAATAGGATACTTTGTTTTAAATCCAAATTTATAATAACTTTCTTCTTGATCTAAAATTTTATCGTCATCATCCAAAGAAAATTCAAACTCAGATTTATGTGTTCCAGTATGGTACTTATTAGCTTTCTTTCCCAAAGCATCTCCATTTTTCGGTGGCAAGACCACATAACTTTTATTTGAAACATCATTAAATGTTAGCGTTGCTTTTCTGTCAGCTCCAATGAAAATTTTCAAGTCAATAGTTTTTCTCTTCAAATACTCGGATAAACGTGCAAAATGGTCAATAACTTCAATGTCACCTTGTCTATTTTGACGGCGGAACGAAATCAAGCTTTCAAATATTTGAGTTAAAAAAATAGCATTTTCGAAGTTGCTATATGTCTCTACGTTTATATTAAATTCTGTGTTCACCGGTATTATATCGAATTTTTGTTGAGTTGCTACATCTAAAGCTGCATAATATCCAACTCCAAACCGAATATGGTTAAACCCACACGCTATTGCAAGGTTTGAAGGGATTACGACATATTGTTTGAGGGTAGTAGTTGTAACTCAGTAGTTAACAATCATATGTCGTAGTTAAGTGTCCGGTATGTAGTAGGCCTCAACATTTAACGGGATCTTTTGTATTTTCAAAGCAACATGCAGATCCGAAAGAAAGAATGACAGTGCAACTTTTGTTTTTTTAAATTTTAACCACACTACATTTGGAGGTCTAAGGTTAGGAAACAGGGGACTGCTTGGTATTGGATCTGATTTTAGCTTTTTAATTGATCATTTTTTGAGTAGATCCCGATTTTTTCTTTTGCTTTGAGTATACCGTATACTAAGCAAACCTACGTGGAACATGTCACGTGGAAATTTCAAAGGGTTTGAAAGCTTGGAAATAAAGTTAGTCGGCACGTTGTCTGGATAATTATTTAAATCAGCGTTGCTATTCATGCAGACGCATGTGCTTGATGTGGTTATCATTATGCAAGACTTAACTCTTGTTCGTAAAATCCACCAGTCACATCTGAAATAAAAACAGAACATGACTAATTTCATTAATTAAAACTACAAATTGTTAGATCTTACACACATACCTTCATTATTAAGGTCTTTTAATAAATAAGTCCACGGTTTTCTAAGTTAAACTTTTGGAATTTTGAATTTTTCAGAACTCCAATTAGTTGAGTAACCTGTAAGGCGAATAAAATTATACTAACTGTTACATCTACTAGTTTCTCAAATTTAATGTTAGCATTACCCTTCTCAAAAATTAGTTTTGAACGTGAAATTCGAACAAGATCTTTAATCTTGTACTTAGGCGGCAATCTGGGTTGATTTGTTTTTTTTAAATATTTTTCAAGAATTGGTAACCATACGTTAAATTCGTTTTTCTTTGAAACTTCGTTTGGAGAACGTAAAATTGTATGTTGATACGAGTTATTTTACGCATTTACAAAATCTTGAATTCTATCGTAAAAGGTATTTGTGTTACGTTCGATTAATTGTTGTATCTTGGTAAAAATTGTACGTATAAAACGCTCACTAAATGAAGATTTTATGTTTAAAAAAATTTGGTACGTATAAATTTGTTTTTCTAAAAAATAATTCTAGAACTGGTTACTTAAAAATTCCTTTCCTTGATCGACAAATAGGTAAATTGGCTTTGCTTGTGCTTAAATTATTATGGAACTAAAAGCACGGATCATAGACTCAGCATTCTTATTCTTGAGCATTCTGACGTATCTTTTCTTGCAAAATGCGTCGTATACAATTAATACGAAAAAATAGCAGTTATTCCATTCTGCATACTTTGAAATATCTTTCAAATCCGCCGACCATATTTGATTTATAAAATTAAATAATATTTTACGACGTTTAAATTTTTGACGTATATCTTTATGAAGAGCGTACGCATCTAGTTTGCGTAATTCTTGTTCAACTTCGTTTCGATTAGTCCAGGTTTTTCTATTTTTCATAAACCCAGATACGCCGCTGAAAGATCCTGAAAATTTTTGATTCAGGTAACTTTGCTTAATTCGCTGACTATCTGATTTTTGGTTTTTGCTCATCTTGTGTCGACTTAACACCACTGACTGACAGTTTAAAATATAATTTTAAGAGAAATAAGCAATTTTTTAAATAACTGTATTCATATGTCACTTTTGCATAAAAATGTTTTTAGGAGTAGCCTGGTAATAGTAGTGACCACTTAAAGGTATGTAGCGGCTATGAGGTGTCACTTTTAATTAATGACCACTAATTATGATTATGTGTAGATAACCAACACCCGTAAAATTGGTAATGTGTTTAGGTTGTAAAGCATAACTAGTTTGCTATTACTTTTACTTTCCTATCGCGTGTGAGACTTTTAAATACAGTGTCACTATAACAAAAAATCGTTAATTTTGAGTAGCCTGTAACCTATAGTAAATGTTTATAGCTGCATGGCCATGATTTAGACAAAAAACAGCCATGAAAGTAAATACAACTTTGAGATGTCACTATTCTACATATTATCAATAATATGATTTTCATGAATAATTGACATGATGATAAGTGCTTTCGAGCCTCAACAGTAAAGCGTTTGTTTGATTCATGTATAATTTATTTGTGTGCTAGTAGTGCTTAATTGGCAATGTATGTACATATATACCCCAAGGGGGGTAATTAAAGGCCCTCCCCACACCCCCACACACCCCTCCCAACTTCTTACACCATTTATAAATTCAAATTTTAATTTCTAATTAATTTTACATGTTACTATGTAACTATTTTGCTGTAATGTAATTATGTTTACATAAATTTTTAAAAATAAATTAATGAGTTTCTAGTAAATAAAAATAAAAATCATAAAAAAACTTTTCCAATAAAATCCAAATATTTGTGAACATGCAAATATTTGAAAGTAAGCCAATATTTAATCATTCACCCATCAATATTATGATTTAAAAAATCCAGCTCACTCTCAGTATTTGAGTAGCTCAGTCCGGATTAGAATAATTTGTTTCTTAACATAATTCATAAAAATGGAGTGTGCTTTCTTCGAGTGTGTCTCATGTGTCAAAGCAGATTGTAATTGGATTAAAATCAAAAATAAAGTTCCTAGTTGTTTTTCAAGAAAAGCTACGGTGTCACGGGTGACTTTTTACGCCGAAAAAGCTTCTGAATGTGGGGTTCAAGAAAGTAGCAATGACTGTAAGTCAATTATATTATTTTGAACTTTTAATTTAAAAATATTTTAATTACTAGAAATTAGTTTCCTGCATACGGAAGGATACATATATAATGTATGCGATACACATAATGTATGTAATATATGTAATGCATGTAATATATGTAATGTATATATATATATATATAGTATGTAACGCGCAATGTATACAATGCATGTAGTGTATGATGTGTATGCAATGCATTCTGATACTACTGTATTTTTATGGACAGTAATCTATGGAGCAGCTCTTGGAGTGATTGCTATCTTGTTTCTAGGACTCGGTGCTATAATTTATTTTCTTAAAATAAGGCAAAGAGAAATCCGAGGGAACATGACGAATGCTGAATTTAACGATAACCAACTAACGAGCCTGAACAATCCCAGCTTTGATGAAAATCATGAAAATATCGAGTTGACCGAAATATTTCCTGCAGACATCATGCCATTAATTGAAAACGAGATTATGAATGTCGACACTACACCTAAACCAAAAAATCCACGTCTTCCTGATTTCCCAAAAATTCATAATACACGATCCCAATCCCGTAATTCCTCCATGGTTTAATTACTTTTATTGAATGGATGCTTCACATATATATATATAATTATATAATTTAAAAATAAGAATGGTTTAATAAATTGGTACTAATGAGTTTTGGATTTTAAATAATTGTCGGTCAAAAATTTACAGTAATTAAAAAGCGGTGAGAAACTCTCTTGTAATTGATTAAGTTTAACTCTGTTTATCATTTTTTTATAAACTCTGCATTGAAGTCGATCCATAGTCATTAGCTCATTTTCACGAACTGAAATATATAATAATAATCATTTAGGAAATATTTCATTATAGACAACCGTAGTATACAGAAATATAGTTAAATTAAATGTAAAGCTATAATAATTCTTGAAATCGCACCTGGGGATGGCTGAGTAATAGTTGGAATGATTAAAGTGGTGGTAGTTATTGGTAGGCTTGCTTCGGTTGTACCAGAGAAATGGAAAGGAACAGTCTCAAATGTATATGTAGTACTCGGAATAGTTGTTGATAATACAGTAACATGATTCGTGGAAGTTGTGCGTTCTGTTGTTTCTGTAGGAAAGGAAAGTGTAGTGTATGCTGTGGATGTACTTAAATGGAATGTTGGCACACTGCCCCACACCGTCGATAGCAAGGTGCTTGTTTGTAATACATTGAGATAAGTGGAGCCTGCTGTTATACGTGATGGGATTGTAGCTTCGGTCCGACGTGAAGCATATTCAGAGTGTACGTGACGCATATGCTGAATGCCTTTAGTAACAGGAGACGTAGTTGGAGGACTTGTGTATGATTGACGCGATTCTATTAAAATGCAATGTCAAATTTTAAAATAATATATTAAAAATAGAGAGACAACCTGAAAATTAAACACAGGGTCAGGCTTTTAAAAAATTTAAATAGTACATTCGCCCATCTCAAAAATTAAACACAGGGCCAGGCTTTTGAAAAATTTAAATAGTACATTGGCCCATCTCAAAAATTAAACTCAGGGCCAGGCTTTTGAAAAATTTAAATAGTACATTGGCCCATCTCAAAAATTAAACACAGGGCCAGGGTTTAAAAAATAAAATAGTACATTGGCCCATCTCAAAAATTAAACACAGGGCCAGGCTTTTGAAAAATTTAAATAGTACATTAGGCCATCTCAAAAATTAAACACAGGGCCAGGCTTTTGAAAAATTTAAATAGTACATTCACCCATCTCAAAAATTAAACACAGGGCCAGGCTTTTGAAAAATTTAAATAGTACATTGGCCCATCCTAAAAATTAAACACAGGGCCAGGCTTTTGAAAAATTTAAATAGTACATTGGCCCATCTCAAAAATTAAACACAGGGCCAGGCTTTTGAAAAATTTAAATAGTACATTGGCCCATCCCAAAAATTAAACTCAGTGCCAGGCTTTTGAAAAATTTAAATAGTACATTGGCCCATCCCAAAAATTAAACACAGGGCCAGGCTTTTGAAAAATTTAAATAGTACATTGGCCCATCTCAAAAATTAAACACAGGGCCAGGCTTTTGAAAAATTTAAATAGTACATTGGCCCATCCCAAAAATTAAACTCAGGGCCAGGCTTTTGAAAAATTTAAATAGTACATTGGCCCATCTCAAAAATTAAACTCAGGGCCAGGCTTTTGAAAAATTTAAATAGTACATTGGGCCGTCTCAAAAATTAAACACAGGGCCAGGGTTTAAAAAATAAAATAGTACATTGCAATCGACATGTGCAAAAGACGTAAATTCTGGAAATTAATAAAATATTCTACATACCAATAAATGACACAATACGATTGCAGCGTGAAGCTTGAGAAACTTGAAACACAATTTTAAAATCCTTCACGTCACCAAATTTAACGCAATGGGTATGTTGAGATATAGTTAGTATAAACACACGATTCGGGAACGTAAGACAAGTTGTACAAGACATTCCTTTTGAAGCAGTAGGTATGGCTAAAAGCAGTAATAGTAAAAAACCCATGATGATAGCTAATGAATGATTGAAATATGAATGAAAACTAAAAGCTAATATGCAAACTGCGAGCCAGAATAAAATGAAACAGTCATAGGGTTGCCAGATGCTAGCAATAAAAAAGGTTGACCGTAATTATATTAAAGGTTTTTATTTTTACAACGTATTAATTAAGATTCATATCTATAAATCGTATAAATAAAATAGTATGAATTTTAATAAATTATCATACCACTATACTAATATAACTAAAAGGATTTTAGTTATATTAGTATGGTGTGGTATGATACATACACACCTACGCTGAACATTTTGCAGAATCTTTCGAAGAAACATTCTGAAAATGTGTAGCGAAGGTCGTACTCTAAGTTCAATGCTATTATTATTCAAAAAACGTTTTATAATAAATGAAAATTTATTATACTACATTCAAAATACAAAAAATACGTACAACAGTAAGTTTATGACGAATGCTTTTAAAACGTTCTTATAACCGATTAAGTTATATGAGTATAGTGAATTATGATATAAATATATCAACACAATACATTTTCTAAATCGTTTTAGTAACATTCAGACAATGGACTGCGCACGCGTATCATTTACATTTATATTAGGTTTGGAAAACGTTTAAAAAACGATTCAGTTTGAAATAAAAGTCAGGCATGGACTTTTCTAAGTTTTTGTACTCTCTTAATTCAACAGCGATTACTTGCAAAAATTGTAAATTCTGTTGGTTATACGATTACCCAATATCGTTAGCGGTTTGCAACTATAAAGGAAAAACATATTGCTACAAGTGTCGAGATTTACAAGTAAATGCTGATAAACTAATTTCGGAATTTAAAAGTAAATTTAAAAATCCTGTAACTATTGAAAACTTAAACAATAAAAACCTGTGGGTTAATTTAATAAAATCACCGATTAAAACAGACTGCTATTACTGTATAGACGGAGATCTTCATGAAGAGGAAAGATTAAACTACGCCAGTGAAAAATTAAAATATTCCAATGAAGAAATTATAGAATTAAAACGATCAGGAGTGAGCGGTATTAAAATGAAATTATTCGTACCACAGCCTGAAATTGAGTTGTGTATTGACTGTTACTACTCTGATTTGAATATTCTTAAAGATATTGCATCTCATTATAATTAGGAAGTTAATACAAGCTATGTGAATATGTAACGAAACATTATAATTGTAACAGTATTTCAGCTATAAGTTTGACAAAAGTTAAATAACTAACACGTTTTTTAAAGATAAAGTATTGTAAGCCATATAAATGTATATATATGTGTATGATCTACTTATATTGTGCTACTACTCTTAACAAATTATGAATATAAAATGAAAATGTAACAGTCAGTATTACTTGCAGTTGTAAATTTCCAATTGGGAATGTTTGTAATTGTAGAGTTTAACTTTAAAAATAATCATGTAAAAAAGTTCACACTCAAATCCGGATCAAAAATTACACATTATTATTGTATGTGTTCCCAAATCCAATGGTTATCACTACATCACTGTGTACTACGTATCCTTTTAAGAATCCGTCATCTTATACCTAATGAATTATTTACAGTCAGTGAGAATTGTAAAACTATCTTAAAAAAAATTTACCCATGTAAAAATATAAAGTCTATAGAAAATATTTTGTCAGAAACAAAATACTTTATCAAGCAACATGAATAATTTAAAATGCTATTACTGCAAGTATAGCTGGATATCCGATAACGCTGAGAAAGTTATGTATTACAACAAATTGGATCAAAGATGCTGTAACGATTGCTACAAGGAAGAGATGTTTAACAACACATTGATACATTGCAACTTTAAACAATCTTCTAAAAACCATCTTATGTGGAGACTAACAGGATATCATATCAACGATTTTTGGTGCTGTGCGTGTCGTGAACTAAGGTTGGAACATTTAAACTTAGATAATTTTACAGGCAAGATATACATACACACATATGTATCGATTCCAACCCATAGGTTATGCAATTTATGTAAATCAATTAAAACTATAGACCCAATGAAATGCAGATATTCTGAATGTAGAAATGCTTGTAAAAATGAAAGCTATGATGAAGTTGATAAATAAAAAGATCTTTTGAATTTTAAATCTTATTTATTCATAGAACTTTACAATTTCATTTCCAAATAAATCACAAATTATTTTAATTCACTTATTGCATTGCATATGTTAGATATTCATATTTTTTATGTTCTAAAGTATATTAAGGTTTATAAATTACATTTTGATCATGGTCTATACATAACAATGAATCGAAAATTCCGTACACTAAAACAGAATAGGCTTCAGGTAAAGGTGTACTGAAGTTGGCTTCTAGCCTGAGTTTTCCATATCTTATTGGATTAAAGGTGTTAGCTCACCCTTTGGATTGCATTACAAACGGAAAAATAGCATAACCATCCTTAAACGACTTATAATTAACTATACCATTTTGTTTTAATCCTGTTATTCTTGTAAAGTTTGAAAACGGTTCCATATATAAATTATTCGCCATGTCGCAGTTTATTGTTCCATATAAATTTTCATCCTCATCTGTCGATATCTTAATACGAGTCAAATTACAGTGATCAAATACGAACGGACTTAAACTATAACGTCCATGCATTCTAGAACTCTTTACAAAAGCAACAACAACAGAGACAGGAAGTTGTCCTGAAAAAATAGACTCCTGGGTAATTGAGTAACTATTTTAAAATATGCCAATAACTTTAAGTTCAGTACGATATCCAGGAAGCTCAGCCATTGTTGATCTATTAAGCTTTTCGTTGAAATTATCGAGAACATTAGGTGTGGGAGTTACTGATGTAATTTCAATGTAAGCATCTTCTAAAATTACTTCATATTCAGTATTATCATCTTTTGCGTTTAGTACAAATTCAGGAGAGCTTCGTTCATACTTTATATGTATCGGCACATTTGGAGGTAAGTACCGATGCACTTTCGTTTCAGCAAAACTTAGAGGACTTTCAAGTTCTACTAGCTTAGATGTTGCAATATGTTGAGTAGATTCCTTTGATGATGTGTTAGCTGCAAAGGTAGTATCACTTGGGGTTTTGATCTTAAAATACATTTGACTTGGACGTTCATCATCACACGTAGTTAGCATTTCGAGCATATTTTTATACGGAAGCAAGTTGTCATCAGATGACACTAATTTATTAGATAAATATAAACTTCCATTAGAAAATAAACTACCAAGAAAATTGTTGACAGCACATACATCGGCACCGGCTGTCAACGCCGTACCATCTTTCTTTTTTACACGTAGTGATGTATGAATACAGGCACTATTTAAATCATACAATTTGAATTTAGAAGCTCGAAATTCCCATTCTAAGGGTATACGAGAATCTGTTATCGAAGTATTTGGGCACACTTTCTCACGTTTACTTGATACTATTGATATATCTGTAGGTTTTGAAACAAAATAATCAATTTCACTCCGTAGAACCTGAGTAGAATTATCTATTGTAATAATCTCCATTATTTACGGCCTTTACGCTTGGGCTTGCGTTTACGACTAATGGATGTTGTATGCTGTCTCGTAGTTTTTATGTTAGATCTACGCTTTGACTTTTTAGCTAACGTTTTTCGTTTTCTATTAGGCGATGCTTAAGAACGTTTAATCAATGGTGTTGTATATCCTTCGTCTGTTGACATAATTTTACTGTTTTGCGGCATTGTTAAATAACAGTGATTGTCGTCACACTTAACTTCTCGCATTGCGCGAGATCTAAAATGTAATGTACACTTAACCCTTTGACGTTTAGAATGATACTAAGCACCTGTTTTCTGCAGTAGTCGTATTTGAATATCTTGAATTGTTCGCAAAGATACTTTTGAGTACCAAATAGGGTTAAATTCTAGAGTTTTCTCGACATCATATACACTATCTTGCTCAAATATTCTCAACGTTTTGTACATTGTACTACCATAAAGTTGAGAATCAACAATATTAGATGTAACAAAAACTTCATTTCTTGCAGGGGGGTTGTAGAAATTAATTAAGAACGAATCAGGTTTGGTAATCTTAAAATCTGCATCCAGACCAAGTAAAAATTTGATTCTTTCAGATAGTTCTACTTTAAAATTTCCATTTTCAGTGACAGAAGCATCCAAAACGTTATGTTCTAATAAAAGAGAAATGCCGATTTTGTTTTGAACAAACCCATAGTTTAAATCGCTTATTATTTCGTTTATGGTTTCCGGGACATCTAATTCAAATTTTTTAACAATGTCATGCTCAGTCAAGGTAAATGTTATTTCGCTTTCTTCAGGAATAAGTTTAAATTCCTCTTCTAAAGATTGTCGATCTTGAATGAAAACTCCTTGATCATAACTAGAATTGTTAAAACCTAAAATCTGTAGCAAATTGTTGGAAATGGAAACAACCTTCCCCGTTTTATTTTCTAGGGATATTGCAACAGATTCCGGTGAAATAGTAAAAAAGAATTCTAAACCAATAGATTTATTTTCAAATTCAGTGTTTAATTGCTCTAAAAATAATTTTATTGTTGAAACACTTTTGCGGACAATTATCGACTGAGATACTGTCTTTTGACTTGTAAATGTAACAACCTTATCTTCATCGTTTAGAAAGATTTGAAACAATTCTTGTTCTGGAGTGTAGGTTATATTAACTAAACCGACCTCCCATTCTTCGTCACGACAATCTATAGGCTTTGCTAATCTGTTTGTAAAGTTGCTCGGTTTATTCTCAGGAAAGTAGTCTAACGACTCGTTTGATAGAAGTGTAACGTACATCGTACTCAGGTTTCAGATATCAACTGAAGCTCAGGTTCTAGAAATGTTCCTTAATATATACAACATTAACATACTTTAAACTAAATATTTCAAATAATACATACAGTTATTATTTATAAATTTAGTTATTTACCTAGGATAATTTCTCCGTTAAGATCTTTAAGACTGTAAGAAACTGGAAATGTATCTCGAACTTCCCGAATTATAAATACTTCGGTTGTAAAGCTAAAAAAATATGACTTCTCAAATAGTATTTTTTTAGCTGATATACGTACTTTATCACCAAGTTTGTAACGAGCGGGTTTTTTCATTGCTGTTATCAAACTATCAAACAAATAGCGAAACACATCTGCAGAATTCTCTTTGGTTACATCCTTCGGTGCCATTTGTATTGATTTATGTATAGTAGAATTGTATGATTTAACAACTCCGGCGAGTAGTTTGATATAGTTAGTATTACCATTAATATGCCATAATCTAGCTATTCTACGCATTATAGTTAAAATAACACGTTCAGCATGGCTGGCTTTTCTAATAGAATATGAACTGTAGTGGTTAATGTTATATTTTGTATACAAGGCATTACATTCAGGACTATAATACCCTTTTTCTAAGTCAGTTTGTAGGTTGACTGGCCGGACTTTTTTAAATATCTTACTAAAAACTTTGGATATTGTATACCCTGATTTGTTTTTTATAGGTATAGCACGTAAAAACTTTGAAAATGAATCAATAATAACAATAACATATTTAAAGTTTCTATTATCTCGAGAATACATGCTTAAATCAATTATATCACTTTGCCAAAGATCATTTTTAAAAAATGATAACGTTCTTCGAGTCTGATATTTACTACGGGCAGGTCTAAACAACGAATACTCCTCTAGCTTTGATAATTGTCTAGATACATGTTTTAAATTCGTAAGCTTTCTGTTTTTAACAAATGTTTTTAAACCAGATAAAGATCCACTGATCTTGTGATTATTGTACAGTCGTTTGATTGAGGACATCGTAACACTCTAACGTATATATAACAACTAAGGTATAATCATAATAGTTGTTAGTCTTTACCAAGATGTCCGTCGACGCAACTGTATTCGATTTTCGTCTGCAACAAAACTTTACAATGATACTTAGTGGTGCCTCTCGCAGTGGCAAGTCAACAGAAACGTTTAATTTAATCAAAAATAGAAAGGATATAATAAAAGGAGACATAACTAAAGTTCTATATGTGTATACGTTTTTGCAAGACGAACTTAAACAAATATGTGAAAACGATAAAACTGTTTACTGTACTGAAAATCTAGACGAAGCAATGGATTTATTAGAACCTAACTGTTTGCTGGTGATTGATGACAAAATGGGAGAGATGAATATTAACAGTTATGCGAAGAAAATAACTAATTTATTTACAGTGATCAGTCATAATATGGGTATTTGTGTGATGCTGCTAGTTCAAAATCTTTACAACAAAAGACTGCGAGAACTAGGGTTGTCAGCATCATATTTAGTGTACTTTAGAAATATAAGAGACCAAACTACGATAGAATATTTAGCAAGGCAGACATTCGGTTCTAAGAAAGACTTTATATTGTCTGCATATGAAATTTCTACTAAAAATCAACCGCACTCTAAACTTGTATTTGATTTTAATCAGCAAACTCCAGATGAACTAAGAATTCGTAATACAATACATATAGATGATTCAACGATTATTTTTTCCGCAGTATAATGGAGGTAATCGAAGAGCATACATCGTTTCTAAAGCTCATAATTAATTCGACATCTTCAAAAAGAAAACAACTTATTAGAGCAGCAACTGAAGATCAACTTAAAATCATTGTAGAATTATTTTTATACCTTAATCAATTTTCAAAAACCCAAAAAGAACAAGTGTTTAAAAAAAATTAAAAAACATTTAAAATATTTTGCAAATCATCCATCACTTAAAGACACAAAAAAATACCTTGTCAAACATCAAGACGTTTTAAAAACTGTGTGCAACTATATTAGCTAAGTGTATTCAAGGAACATTAAATCATTTGTTTTCATGCGATGGATAACGTAAAATTGTGGAAAGTGATTCCAATAGAAAAGTATAACGATTTAATGACTCATGGAATTAAGCAAGATCAAGTAGAAGACAAAATCGAAAACGTTAGCGATATTGTAAGTTTACTGCAAGATTATCAGCAAAAAAAGGCAAAAAAAATACTTCACATTTTGACGCAAAATGGAAAATTAAAATGGAATAAAAATGGAGAAATTATTTGTGATGGAAAGCTTATCAACTTTTCTCATATTGTGGATCTCCTATCCCTGGCAACTAAAAAACTCAGAGTTCAACATTGGACTATTCCTGGACTTAATGAATTTATTATATGTCTTAAAGCTGCAAATGTGCCAAGAGATTTATTATCAACTCAAATGCGGGAACTTATGACTACAATTCCAAGTGACATAGTTTCTACCCAGAAGTGGATTAAATATAATGATAAGTTTCGAATAACAGTTTAGTTACTATATTAAATTAAATTAAAAAATATGTAAAATACATTAACTGTATGGTCACTATAATTCTAACTATTAAATGTTATTTTATGTAATTTAAAATAAATACAAACTGAAAACACAATAAAACTCAATCAAATTCTATTTATTACACTATATTCAAATATAAATATTAGCGGTATGATTTACATACAATTTTATAGCATTTTGAAATTCTTATAATTATTTTAACCATATTGTAATACATATATTTCAGAATATATTGAATGAACAACTAAAATATATAACATTTAAAGTCTTTACGAGCATTAACAAATTTCAACTCAGATTTAGGGTTTGGTTTTACAGAAGGATGTTTAATGAATTCACAATACGGAGAGAAAAAACTATGTTCAACTAACGGATCATCGTTAACCTTCCACTGATATAGATATAGTTTGCAAAAAGAACAGTAAACCTAAAAAAAAACAAAATATTAATTATTTATTAGCAAAACTATAAATAGTAAATAAATTTTAAAATTATTGATTATAATCAAAGTACTTACAATATCCTGTTTGTTGGTGTAAATAAATTCAGCATCGCAAAGATCATTTATATTAATATAATCAATATTCCAATTCTTAAACGTACTTATTCGAGATTCTTTTTCTTTAAAAATTTGCTAACAGCAATCCATGTCTTTTGTTAAGAATTGTACACCACGATAATAATACTATAATATATACTACCAGAAAAACTAAAACACCAATTAAATTTTTTTTGCTAAAACTATTGTTCGATGTAAATCTAGTTAAAATATTAATCTGAGTTGCAATACAATCTATATTTAGTCTCGCTGTTTTAATAATGATATATCCGAGAGGTAATGTTTCGTTTACATTCAAACAAAGGTATTCTGATAGTATTACTGACTTATAAAACACCTTATCTTCAGCGATACAAACCATACATGACTCTTCAATAGTTCTATTCATACTAGCTTGACACCGATAAAATAAATCTAACAGTAAAAGTATCAATAATCCCCCAAACGTTTTACCAAAAACTATATTATAAATCATAGCACGTTATTTAATTGGATATCTCTAATATCTTTATGTCCAAATGCTAAACTTTCAATCCCATATGGTGGTAAAAGAAAACGTTTTGTGGAGAAATTATGGAATCCTGATTTTGTGACAGATAGCTTGTATATCTTTTGATTTTTTATTCTTATCATGTTCATATGAACCTTACTAATGTCCGAATAAAAAGGGCATTTTTAAAATGTTCAAATCTAATATCTTTTATGCTACACTTGCTTATTCCTTTACTACGTATTTTTATAGAACTATCATCGAATAGAATGCAGTACGTCTTGATTTGCAATCCTATAAAGGCTTTTATCTTTTTAGATCCTACATCAATTTTTAAAAAACCTGGAATTCCTTTATTTTCTTTGCTATAACGTTCATCGTCTTTGTCTAAATTACTAAAGTCAAATAGATAACTTAGCTTTCTATAGTCCTCTAGCAACGAAGTTTGACCTGGTTTAAAAAATATACAGTTTAGAAGGGAGTCTGTATCAGAGTAGCCCATCTTAATTCTGTCCCCATAATGTGGCTTAAGATGATCCCAGTAAAGTATGTACATATGAAGTTTGCTCATCTCAAGGATCCAAAATCCGTCAGGATAAGCAGTGTTAAACTCTGTTTCAGCGTTTTCAAATACAAATACTGCGATTTCATCACTTATAAAATAAACATCTTTAAATAGAAACGAATTAAGAAACTTTTCAGCTTGACTTCTTGTAAGTCCTACTTTAGCTCGCATATATGTTGCAGGATTTTGCATAAGTTTACCATACAACGAATTACAATTTGTTTTTGCTGCGTTTTGTACCACAGGATCGTTTGATTCTTTACGCAAGTTCATATTTACATCGATATAATCTTTAAATATTTTTTCAGTTCGAAAATAAAACCCACGATGAAGTTTTGTTACTTTAACTCCCAACTTCATATAGTACTGAATAACAGGCAGTGCACATGCGTATTTAGTTTTTGGTAATAATGTGTTTACTAGCTTTTCTGTATTGAATGGGTTTGAGATAAATTTTTTATGTTTTTCATAAACACTATTCTGAAACGTTGACATAAACGAAGAATCAACTTTTAGCTTCTCGGGCCCGAGTGGGAATTCGTCAAATTTGGAGTGTAATTCATCCGGTATGTAAAAATCTACTTCGACGATCATTGAGTAATTGCAATCAGGAAATCTTTGTAACCCTCTAAAGTCATTTTTACTCAACTTAAATACTTGATCGTCTGTAAGCCATGTGTAATCAGCAACTGGAAGACTTTGTGTTAAACAATAACTATAAAGAGCATTTGCATCGTAAAACTCTAAGCTACATGCAGGTTTATTAGGATCATAGTCTTCTGTACCAGGAATATTACTTTCCATGTACTTTGTTACCAAACTGGTCATTCCACCCCTACTATTATTAAGTAAAAGCTGTAACATATCAATGTCTTGTAAGAGCTGTATCTCTGCTTTTGTAGAATACAAAGCAGCAGAGTAGCTAAAACTAGGAGCGCTTACATAATGCAACACATCTAAACCATACATCTCGTATTGTTTTTGGCGGTATGATTCAAAAACATCAAGTGTTAGAAATACATCGAATTTTAAGTAAATCATCATGTAATCTCTAATGTTTTTACATTTAAACAATTTAAAACATTTCAAAGCATGATTATATTCCTCATCTGAAATATGAGACTGTTTAAGTGAACTATAAAAAGCATCTTTGCAAGGTAACTCACGTTCAAAAACTTTTTCATAACTTGTTATGTATTCATAAGGAAAAACTTGTTTTTCTAACAAGGAATCAAATTCATGATGATAATTTTTAAATTCCATAGTTGTATATTTAAAAGCACTTAACCCATTCTTACGTAAAAGTTTAACTTGGGCTTGTAAAGACGATAAAAGATGTTTACAACAATCTAAAAATAAAACTTTTTTATTAATTTTGATAGAATGAAATTTTTGGCTTGAGATAGGCAGACAATCTACTTCATTTATTATTTTATTGTTGATATTATTTAAGAGAATAGCGAAGTCAAAATTTGACCCATTCTGAAATATGCATGGTATAAAGTTTCTATATTTTAATTTTAAATTGCACGAATTACATGTTACGTAAATTTTAGACGTTTGTGAATGATCCCATAAATGTAAATGATGACGTACTTTTCTATTCGCTTCTGTAAAACTTGTTTTACAGTATTCACAATTGGTAGCTACATCATACTGATGTTGTTCCTCATCTGTCAAAATTGGCATTCCAACATCTAGTTTTAATAAATCTAAACATTTGTCAGCCAATTCTAATATTTTTTTAAAAAACTTTTCGATACAGTTAGAACCAGAGTAACTATAGTATTCATACTCGTTACCAGGCTTAACTAAAACTAACCCACATGCAATAGGTTCAAGCACATCAATGTTTGTATTTTCGGTTTTTTCTACAGTAGTCTCTATGTCACTTACAAAATAAAAAGGGTACTTAATTATCTTATTATAGTCTTTAAATTTAACCACAGGAGGATTACCAAATTGATCCTTTTGAGGACATTTTAGACCTCGCATTCCTAAAATATTACAATTCTTTATGTGATTTTCATATGTTATTTCAGATCTAAAATTATTCATACATATACGACAAAAATGACGTAATTTTTCGTTTGGAAAACTCAAAAATCTGTTAAAATTAGTAATTGAAATATAGTGAAATTCTTCATTCCTATTACCTACAATTAAAAGATCTACTTTTTTTAAATAATTAGTTTTTGAAACATAAAAAAGAAAAAGAACACCATTTTCGTCGTGAGCAAAAATAAAAATTGATATCTGGTTAATTTTTTCAAAGTTACCAACACTATGTGGTGCGACAGGTAACTTGACACAACTAAAATCATAGTATCTAAAAAATTAACAATAATTTTGTGGTTTATCTTTGCCACCTTGCACTTCATTATGATGCAAGCATCCTAATACAGCATAAAAAAAACAATTTGATTGATCTGTTTTAATATTTAATAATCCTGATCTATTTGAGTAAAACGAAGGTGTTAGTATATACCCATGTGGAGATATAGGTCTATATTTTGTTATATTAAAATACAAGCTGCTAAGGTGATCAACACTCCAAGAACTAGAATGCTCATTAAATACGTTTAATGTATCTATTAAATAAGAAACTGCCTTGTATAAAATTTCATCAATATATGCTTCATTCCATAGTATTTGATAAGGAGTATTGATCGAGGGGCTAGCTGTTTTACCTTTTGTCTGATCCTCTAAATTTATATCTAAACAGAACTGTACACGGATTCCTTTATAAAAATGTAAACATTCACGTAAAATACTAATAATGTCTCGTTTGAGTCGTTCAAACGCTTTGTATATTTCTACTTCTATATAATCAAAGTTATACCTAAACTGTTTGATGATTCCTCTAAAAACTGACTTACTGACATGGAACTGACCTAAGTTAGCGATGTGAACTCCATGTGATCCCCCTTTTTCGTTTGGTAACCTCTTGCACTTGTGCTTTGAAATATCCTGGAACAGTCCACACCCTTCTCTGCAGGAGTGTTTTTCATCTACATGTTCATCCAACTTGCGATATCGCGTACCTTCAAACCCACAGCCTGGTAGCTGACATTTAAACTACAAAATAAATATAAAACATTAGGAATCAATCATTATTGATAAATCAGTTACTTAAAATATTAACTAAATAAGTATACATAAAAATGAATCAAAAAGAAGAACTTCAGCCTAGTGGTACACCACTAAGCTGAAATGCCTCTTGAAATAATCCCTATATTATATACTTACATCTTTACAGGACATCTTTAGGATGTAGGTTATCAGATTCTGTCATAGAAAATAACCGAATTTCCTGTTTTAAAGCTGAAGCAAAACAAACCAGTAAATAAGTTTTCAGTACAAGATTTTTAAAACTAGTTAGGTTTAATTTTTTATGAATGTTTTCTTAATCATTCTTTTAAAACTTAATAATGCTATAAAACAAATTTTGTAAATTTAAAAAAATTAAGTTAAATATTAAGAATTTTACCTTATAAATGGTACTTGCACACAAGAAGCTTTAATCGATGACATGCTTGCCAAGACAAACTAAACCCTTTTAAAACTTGAAGAACTGTATTAACAAAAATTAAGTTAGATATTTTGTTATAAAACGTTTACCAGCACAACGTTGTGATTGTAAGGAGCAGAGTCTTTGGTTGGTAGATAATTCACAACTGTCTCAATCTCGAAAAATTGTTCGCATTTTATACGTTTTGAATCTCATCAAAATTCATACAAAATATTTAGAAAGTGTTGTCATTGCTATTTTACAATGTTCCAAGCTGTATAGAACATGCATAAAGAACATGTAATAGGAAACGTTTTGTTGCTTATAAGTCAGACTACTATCTCACATGTTTTCATTAAATACATAGAGAGAATCAAGTACAAACTTGACTTGAAATGTTTAGTCAGCATGTTACAATAGCTTAAGAAACAGGTGGAACAAAGAAGGTGGTACCTAAAATTATTAAATGTACCTACACGTAGTGTTATAAACTAAAGTATATGCAATTAATAATAACAATACATCAACATTATTAACAATATTCTGTAAAACAAGAAAACGCCCTCCAAAAATTTTGTATAAAAGCTACTTAGCTTTCAATAAAAATCATCACAACCAAATTTCCTACTACTAGAAGATATTCTATTCTACTTCACGTCATTTAACAATATTAATCTTACTCTTCAAGATGGCATCACGTCGAACAATTCCAAGACAAGTTTTGTCGGGTCTGAATTCCAACATAGTTAGAAATCCAGCACCAGCAAGCATCTTCAAAAATCCAGGAGGTAAGGAATTTTATAGTAATTCTAACAAGGAAAATATACCTCCGCATCTACTTGAAGCACTAAATTTCTCATTAGATAAATCTAAGATGAACACCGCCTTCTTAGCTCCTCGTTCTAGTTCAACTCCTGTTGCAGAGTCTCAACAAGTTTTTGAGCAAGATGATCCTGAGATCATTGTGTATAGCAATGAAGAGGAACCAGAATTAGAACCTGACTCCATGACAATGCACATGATGAAGAAAAAACCATCAACCAAAGCATCAAAGAACGATATCGACGCTTGGGAATTAGCCGAACCAACGCCGCGTTGTGTTGGAGTGGACTATTTCATCAACGACCCAAAGGATCCTAATTTTTTTCATACAAAATTCACCTATATTACAAATGATCTAAGAATTCGACGATCATTTATGCCAAGTATCGGTAAGATGATTTGTGCTAAACTAAACATTCAATTTTTGTACATTACCATAAATTGAATTATATCAAAAATGTTTCTATTTGTTTACAGGACATTATGTTCACCTCATTAATTACAAGGAGAAAAAAGATAAGGACGGAAACACTGAGATTATACCTGGAGGTAAACGTATTAAACTTTTCTGTAGCATTAGAGGTATTATTATCAACTTATCATTTAATGGGTTGTATTTTGCAGGTCAACGGATGAGTTTTGCTGCAAGAAACCTTGTAGGAGTTATTAAAGCTTTGCAACAAATATTAGAGGAGGCTAAAGCTTATTACATGGACTAAAGTAACAAACTAGTTTATGATTACGGTTAATGGTTAACCGACTTGCGGGGAACATACTTTGCAACTATAGGATTTATTTTTAACAACATTCTGTTAGTTTTAATAAATCTATGGATGTAAAATTTTATATTTAAGTAACAATAACAGCATCATAAAATCCAAAAAAAATCAAACCCAAATTTATAAATTGTTTCAAAATTTTAAATTGTAATTCTTATACATTCAAATTGACTTGAGAATAAAAATTAGATTTATTGGCACCAGTTTCTAGAATCAATTTTATTTTTGTTTAATTTTAACAAATTAAACAACCTGTGTAATTTAATATCTCAAGTCTTGTATATAACCTTTCAATCCTAATAATGAGTTACAAGCGGAAACATAAAAATTAAAAAAGTTTAAAAAATTGTTTTTTTTTAAAAAAGTTAAAAATTTATTTCAGATTCAAAATCCTTGCGTCAAACTACTCTAGAATATTGATTTTTATCAAAATCAGAGAACTTTTAAAAATTTAAAAAGTTTTTTAAAAAATTTTTTTCAGAAAAGTTAAAAATTTATTTCAGATTCAAAATCCTAGCGTCAAACTACCCTAGAATATTGATTTTTATTAAAATCGGAGAACTTTCAAAAATTTAAAAAGTTTTTTAAAAAAGTTTTTTTTAGAAAAGTTAAAAATTTATTGCAAATTCGAAATCCTTGCGTTAAACTACCCTAGAATATTGATTTTTATCAAAATCGGAGAACTTTTAAAAATTTGAAAAGTTTTTTAAAAAAGTTTTTTTTAGAAAAGTTAAACATTTATTGCAGATTCAAAATCCTTGCGTCAAACTACTCTAGAATATTGATTTTTATCAAAATCGGAGAACTTTTAAAAATTTGAAAAGTTTTTTGAAAAAGTTTTTTTTAGAAAAGTAGAAAATTTATTTCAGATTCGAAATCCTTGCGTCAAACTACCCTAGAATATCGATTTTTATCAAAATCGGAGGAATTTTATTTTTCAAAGTTACCTTTTTTAATTAGCAATTAAAATTTTGAAAGACAATTTGAACCTTATATAATTGCTTCTGGTAGCACAACACGGAACAGGGCCGTGTCCTGCGTACCGGTAGCATCACTATGTCATTAGCGAGAAGTCTCTACGAGGCATATTAACAGAGATAGTACCCAAATGGCATTCCCCGCCCCTACTTTTCCTACCATGCTAATTCTATATATAGGATATTACACGATATAGGTTTAGCTTTGGTTACTTATAGTTTTATTGATTACAGATATCTAATACAATGCTATGATTAACTGCTTATCACATACCAGTGACTGTTGAATGCATTACATATCAATATTCAGTTTAATGTGAAGCCTCATAGTTATCATACAGATTATGATGGTTGATGGTATATACGTACTACAGTATCATGTACGGTATATCAAACAAGTAGTTAACTATCGTCTGACATGAAATAGAAACTGTTAACACATAATCTCTGCATAAAGTCCTATATTATTATAGTAGTCATTGATTGTTCAACAAGAAAAATAGAATTTCTATCATGTTCCTCCTTCAACATTATAATAAGACTTTCATTCAGTTATAATGAAGTACCTTGTATTTTTTGACCTGCTCGCTGAGATGTAGTACAAATTTATGCAAAAAGAAATCTTGGTCATCACCACCTTAAATATTAAAAGTTACATACCTTGCTGATGATCTTCAAAGTTTCTGACCAGTTTTGATTCTGACTTGAGGTGGTACATATCGCTCTTGAAACTTTACAAAATGTGAGACGACGAAATTCAAAGTAGTGAAGTATCTTCTACTTTTTTCGGAGATAAAAAACGGAAATTTCCTATATATCGGTTAGGGTCAAGCAGACCGACTACTATTGATAGGTTTTTAAAATTAGCAGAACAGTATATAGAAGTTCAGGTGCGACGTGCGTGTTACACTAAAACTTTAACGAGAGTTAACGTTTTTGCTTCTATACTGTGGAAAAAAGTACGAAGAGGAAGAATAGATTATGGACATTTTGACAATTATATAGTGCGACACAACCATGTAAAAAGCGACATTTGTGAGATAATTCAGAGCTTTCGATGGTTTTATTACGAGGTGACAGGATATGAAACTGAAGAAAAGCTATACTTCTTTACTGTTGGTCGTGTCACAACCCACTTGCTGTATGATCGGAGACAATATCCCACGGACGAAAATATACTAGATCCACTGTGGGTTTTATAATTCAATTTTAAAATTTTAAAAAACCACTTAATAATATCCAAAATTTTAATTGTTTATTTTTTTTTAATAGGCATCTGAGATTTCGTCGTCGAAGATATCGCTACCTTCTTCGTCACTGAATTATGTATCATTTTTCTGTTCTTTTATATTAAGCATTTCAAGGAAGTGTAGTGTTCATTTGTGTTCAATTAAAATTTCCTTATTTCTTAATGTTTTACATTCGGAAATAAAAAAACAAGAACAGAAATTGAGAACAGTAATGATAATTTATTTTTGTAATATTCACACATCAATTATATGCATGAAACTTCGTATTTTTACATTCACTATTCCATTAGGTATGTTTAATTTATGCATTGGGTTTGTATCATATTTATGTTGTTTTGTCTCTCGCCAACTTTCTTCTTACATCGTTTATTATTCTATTTATTAAGCTTCTATATTCCTTCATACGGGTCACTATACAGACAAGCTCAAAACTGGTTGACTCAGGTCAGTGTCTCCCCATTCCTACCATAAACTAGTTACATGCTACTCGCTCACTATAGTTTTGCTTCACGAGCAAAAAAGAAAAACAAGTTTAGCCATCAGCATCTGTGTAATTGGAATCTCATACTTTTTCACATTGTTACTTGTAGTTCGTCTTTATGCATATCTTCAAAACATGTTTATAGCATCATTCTGTCTGCATTATATTCACATTCTCCCGAAATCTGCATCGCGCTTTCGTTTTTTACAATCTGCACCATGATAATATATGCATAACTCTAACATGTGACTGTAGTTATAGAGCATATCCAACGTCTTCTATAGCCTTTAATTACCCCCCTTGGGGTATATATGTACATACATTGCCAATTAAGCACTACTTGTGCTGCTTGAGATTTTGCCATTTAAGAGTATCATTTTCACAAGCAAAAATATCATGTACATCTAATTATTTTAAAGTATCACTTTTTAAAATGTCTGGTATAGTCGCACAGCTCATTCTTAATTACACCTAATTTCAAGTTACCTTTAGTCTACGGTGTCACTTCTAGAAAGCAATAGCATTTTTTGTGAAACTTGGATATGATCTACCGTAATAAATTTATAGTGGACACTGTAAGCGTACAGTGTCACTTTTATATTGCAATACCCTATTTGCGTTACTAGGGTATAATTATCTGCAATTAGACTAAAATTAACGCTGAAGTGTTACTACCAAAATTTATACATATTTTTTAGATGAGTGGTTCAGTACGTTTTTTGACAAGCTGTTTTTCATTCCCTAATGTCATATTTTAGTAGCATATAACGTATCAGTTTGCATGCATTATAGTTTCTTTGGTTTTCTGAAAACTAAAGCAGACTTTTAAATGATGGTATCGTTTCCAGAGGATTTACTGTGCACTGTTAAGAATGGATCCAATCTGTTTTCAACTTAAACTATCCGTCTCATATTCTGTGCCGATTGAGCAGCATCTGCTCTTGTTTACTCTGTTCCTTATTTTTGTACTTGTGTAGTTCCTCAACATTGTATTGTAGAGGAAAAAGGTACTTTAAGGGCGACACATCCACTCGTTTCATTTTCGTTCTCACTATGCATGTTGATCATTCATTCCTATTTTTAGTGTTGGTCAATACACATCTCTTACTTATTGATCCGCCTTTTTCCTATACCCTCGTAAATAGTCTGTGCATTCTGGCGTATTTAAACAGTTGCCTCTGTGCACTTTGAAGTTAATTTAAACGTAAAGTGATTTATTGCAAGCATAAATATACAAACCTAGAATTCATTAAATTCTATTATTTTAGAGCTAATTAAACAAAAAATAGCTAACTAAAATTTTATTTGCTGTTTTTGCGGAACCATATGTGTCACATTTCAATACAAATTTGGATTTTAACCAACTTACGGTTGTATTAATTAAAATTATTGTTATATTTCACTTTTGTGTGATTTAATATTGTCAAATCACCTCTCAAATTATCATTTAAAAATCAGCATCGTGTAAACTCAAACTATTAAGTAAGCGCATTGCCGTGGAACATGCAAACACAGAACTTAAAATCCAGAATGAATATTTATGTCCTCAAAATTAACATGCATCTCGTGTGAATTGACCTGGTTAGTTAATGACCCAATAACTCTTAATTTACGAGAACTTAATTAATTTCAGTACTGCAATGAATGTTATATTCTTCAAAAACATAAATCAGCAGAGTTAAAAAAATACAGAAATACTACAATTAAAATTTGGTTTTCGTTAAAAAGTTTGGAAAACGGAAGCAATTGGTGTCCAGTGGGAAAAACACTAAATAACTACACGTGTTACTGTTGCAACTACAATTTTGAAGATTCTTTTAAGAACAAATATCCAGCCCTGTTTGCATTCAAGGCAGCTTACTATGGAGTTTTAGTACATATTTACAAGCTAAATCCGAAAATTTCAATCTGCAATTTCTGCTGAGATTACTGTGAAAATGTGTATGTGAACATATTGGAGCATGGTAACTTTTGTTAATTTTTCCACTTTTAATAAAACATCACCATGCAGTGTGTTAGAGACGGGAACACAATTAAAGTTAGAATGTTCGCGTTTAGCCTTCCTAGACCGATACATCATCTTATGCATGACATGAATGTTGAAAGCTTACGCTTGCAATCGTTTCGTAAACCTATTCAATTTTTCCATGACAATCTAAAACCATCGGATTTAGCTGCCGCAGGATTCTTCTACACTGGCATATTGTACGTGGTAAATATATAGGCAAATATAAGTAGAATAATTTACTATGTCTTACATACGGTAAAATCTGAATCATGCAAGATAAAAAATGTTTATTACTTTTAGTGCATTTGCTTTTCGTGTCAAATTGCTATCAAAAGGCTAAGAGGCGATATTCCTTCGCTTGAACACATCAAACTTGCTCGAGAAAGTTGCGATTTTATAAATTTTCGGCTAACATACAACGTCAAGCTTCCCACTACCAACATGAATCAATGGATTTCATGTGCAATACCTAATTCCCCTGTTAATAATGACCTGCTCGAAATGACGTATAATTTTTCAACCAGCAGTACTACTCTATTAGCAGCTTCTAACGGCCCACTACAGGCTAAATATTACTCAAGTCAGGCACGAAAAGGGTCTTACATTGAAAAAAAGTGGAATGAACAAATATTTCCGTCAATTCAACATATGGTAGATTCAGAGTTTTATGCTGTAAACAATGGTCTTGCAAACTGCTGTTATTGTGGAAACGGGTTAAGGGGGTTTAAATTACGAACAGACGTAAGAAAGGAGCATGATTATTATTATCCAGCATGCTTTCTTTCAAAACTCCGATTAAATAAGACCCAGCCGAAAGAGTTTGAAAATTTAAACAGAATGAACAAGGCGCAGCTGCAAAAAATTATTAAAAGGTTTCAATTTTATTCAACATGTGCAGTTTGCTTGCAAGGCAAAGCAGAGTACGCAGTGCTTGGGTGTGGACACTGTTTCTGCAAATCTTGTTTGCCTCAACTTCGCCATTATCCAAACTGTCGAAAACGTATTCAAGTTGTGCAAAGAATTTTTTAGAAAATCTATACATGATTTTTGTAAAAACTTAGAATGTACAAAGCATGGATCTCACTAAAATGTGTACAAAGTATTTTTTTTAAAATAACTAATTATAATACCTAATAATTTTAACATACTTAATTTTAAATTACTATACAAAGTTTAAATTTAAATTTTATCAACTTTTTCAAATTTTTAACTTAGTTTAATTACATTTTAAAAGTAATAATTACACTTATATGCAACTATTTACAAAGCGTCGTTTAATTGTTTATGCATTGAAAAAAACCAAAATACAAAAAAACTTGTAAAATCTGTAAAATGTTTCATATTGGTAATACTGATTTTATTTAACAAACAACTAGCATAACGTTGGGGTTCATACTTTTTGCGCCAATTATCTCTGCTGGATGTAGTTTAGGGGGGGGAGGGGTTGATGGGTTTAAACTATATTAATTTAAAAATTGAATTTTTTAACATTGTCGTAACATTCAAACCATGATTTTTTATTTAAAATCACGTGGCTGTCTTGCAAATAATTTTATATTTACGGATTAATATAACTATAGGTTTATCTTCCATAGTTTAAGTTTGGTTTGGCAAAGCAAAAATACACTTCAACCCGTTATTTTCAGGAAAACTATACATTTATATCAAACAATATACATAAGCATATATATAGCTTCAAATAACTCGTGAAAGGTTTGTGCAGGGTAAGGGTCCATCTATATATTACATTTCAAGTTTTTGTGGAAACCCCCCCCCCCCCAGAGTTTCAACGTTTTTAACATTACGGTAAATGGAGGGCTTATCCCCCTCCACCTTCACTGTACTATACAAATGCAAAGGGGAGTTAATAGGGACCCCGGGAGTTACTAGGGACGCAGGGAGTTATTTGAAGCTTTTACGGTATTAAGAACATACTCTTCTTTTTTACCTTTTTTCTGTCTTTTGTTATTCTTTTCCATTTTGTTTTTGTTCGCATTCACTTTATGAGTCTAGGCAAATCCTAGTAAAAGAGATTCTGCTATAGCTTTAAATTAAGAATATACTCGATTTGAAAGTACAAAAGAGGAGGTACACCCGTCCCCGCCTGAAAAATGAGTAAGTTTGGTAAGTCAGAGTTACTCAAAAATCAAAATCGGAGTATCGCTCTTGCTCCACTACTGAGCACTTACGGAATATATGTATAACAGCCTAAATTTATACAAGTTTTATTCCACTGCACTTATTGTACACATTCATGGATTTTTTATAGCGCAAAGCGCAATATAATGACATTGGAAAATTATTTTTTATAATTAAATTATTCAAATTCAAACTGCTGCAATTTTTATTTATTGGTAGCTATCAGGTTTTGTTTGATTTTTAGTAACAGTGGCTTAGACCTTCACACTATTGCGACATACATTGAAATGCCGTATGATCCCTGCTTTGAGAAAGTAGGATTCTTAGTTTCCCCCTATTTTTGCCATATATTTAATATAAACTAACTACTCCGGTTCACCAGGCTGATTTGACATTTTTTAGCTGAGTGAGCCTTATATGCAAGTGCAAACAAACAATATAATATGAAACTGTTCGCTGAACAGCTACTAATGACAATAATTTCGATCACATCTGTTAAAATATATTCGGTCATCCAGACTAATTGCATTGTTACTATTTTGTAGTGATAACGGTGTTCACTGTTTGAAGTTTTAGTGTTTATATTGGTATATGCAACACATGCTACCATATTCGGCAGTTTAAGTTCGTATATTACTGCTGCTTTGGGACATATATGTAAATAGAAAACCTAATCGAATGAACTACCTAAAGCTGTTATTTTCATCATTTTTGAGTGTGGACTATTTACTTGTATTTACTAACAACAGAGACAGAGTGTGATTGTGCTGTGACTTTCTAGACTAGTAAGTATGTGCTTAAAGTACAAACTTCGAGTATTTATTAGTAATATAACTACCGAATTTACGATACTTTCTTCGCTGCTTATCCTTTGAATAAATATAATATCAAAAATTCAATTTGTACCTACAGAATTATTTACTAAATTCTAATAATATAAATGGCAAACTATCGATATCGTAACAGCGGTCATATACACGGAAATCTAGTAATTTCATAGTTATTCATATTATCTTGTGATAGTTGAGGATTTTTGTAATTTAGGGAATGAAGTAAAGTCATATTTATTATGCATGGCAACTATCTACAGCGCCACACTGAACTGGCAAGGTATCGTATAGTATAGGTAGCAGCATAACTAATGGCATAGCTGCAGGTTTATGTCGGCGATCGTCGGCTTAGGGTGTCGGGGTAGTATCAGCAAGTGGGCGGCAATCCGTATTCGGATTCCAATAGCGCTGCTGGTGGGCCGGTGGACAGAAACTACTGATGGGCCGACACGCGGAGGCGCCGACGATCGCCCGGTGGTGGGCCGCTTCAGAATTGTTTCTTGGGCTCCCCTATAAGAGCCGCAGCTCCAAGCCGAAGATCTGATCGGGGTCGTGACCGTGATCGAGATCAAAGTTTTTCTTCTCCTACCAGCTCTTCATTGGGTTATAGGAAACATCATGGGGGATTGGAACTACCCCGCCGAGCGACAAAGCATGAGGAAGCGAAAGTAAGAAATTGTTGTTTCGTGCCTTAGCGGATGCTCAAAAGTCCATTGTAAGTCATTCAATGAGCAGTAGTAAAGAAGTCACTTCTGCTTTAGCTGATAGCAAAAACAAAGAAAAGGAGGCTGCTACTCCTAGTGATAAGTAAGACATTCGCAAAGAGCTAGATGCTCATTTAAGTAGCTACTTAAATAGTCTAAAGTTCGCAATTGTGTCGAGTAAAAAATGTATTACCGCCACGTGGGAGTAGCACTAAAATCAGTAATCGGATCCTACCAAAAAGTAGGTGCATTTCATTATACCAGAACTAAAAATATAACGTAACAACTACAGTTCAAAGCAACTCCATATTACATAGACGTTGGGTATGAAATATTATTACATTATGTTACAGATGCATCACCCTACTCCTGAGCCAGACAATGTTTCAGTTCCAGAAGCCTACGCTGTGAGTGAGAACCGCGCAAGACGTTCAGCTGGCAGAAACAAAAGAAAAACCACCAAACCGAGGAATCCAACTCCTACAAAAAAGAGCGGCAACACGAAACCAACTCAAGCTCAGGTAAAAAACACAACTACACGTCTGAAACCAGTAAAACCAATCTACAACACCTCACAACATCAAACTAAACCAAAACAACAAAATATATTCAGATCTAACGTCCTTTGACGTAGTATTAATTCTTTAAATAAACAATTCATGTACTTAATAGTAATTTTTTAGACTAAGTTTTTTCGTATAGCTTGTAAAGCCGATGACATACAGTCAAACTTATGGGCTCTAAAACTAACTCTAGTCGTCCACTATTTATCAATGCAAAAAAAAGTTAGTGAAAAACTACAGTTTTTGAAATAATAATTTCTGAAAAATCCCAGTACATGTACCTAATGGTAATTTTTTAGACTAAGTTTTTTCGTATAGCTTGTGAAGCCGATGACATGAAGTCAAACTTATAGGCTCTAAAAATAACTCTAGTCGTCCACTATGTATCAATGCAAAAAAAATTTAGTAAAAAACCAGTTTTTGAAATAATAATTTTTGAAAAATCCTAGTACATGTACTTATTGGTCATTTTTTAGACTAAGTTTTTTCGTATAGCTTGTGAAGCCAATGACATAAAGTCAAACTTTTGGGCTCTAAAAATAACTCTAGTCGTCCACTATTTATCAATGCAAAAAATAGTTGGTGCAAAACTACAGTTTTTGAAATAATAAGTTTTGAAAAATCCCAGTACATGTATTCAATGGTAATTTTTTAGACTAAGTTTTTTCGTATAGCTTGTGAAGCCAATGACATAAAGTCAAACTTATGGGCTCAAAAAATAACTCTAGTCGTCCACTATCTATATATGCAAAACAAAGTTGGTAAAAAACCAGTTTTTAAAATAATAATTTTTGAAAAATCTTAGTACATGTACTTAATGGTAATTTTTTAGACTAAGTTTTTCCGTATTGCTTGTGAAGATGATGACATGGAGTCAAACTTATGGGCTCTAAAAATAACTGTAGTCGTCCAATATTTATCAATGCAAGAAAAAGTTGGTGAAAACCACAGTTTTTGAAATAATAATTTTTGAAAAATCCCAGTACATGTACTTAATAGTAATGTTTTAGACTAAGTTTTTTCGTATAGCTTGTGAAGCCGATGACATGGAGTCAAACTTATTCGCCCAAAAAATAACTCTAGGTGTCCACTATTCATTAATGCAAAAAAAGTTGGTGAAAACCCACAGTTTATGAAATAATAATTTTTGAAAAATCCCAGTACATGTACTCAATGGTAATTTTTTAGACTAAGTTTTTCGTATAGCTTGTGAAGCCGATGACATGAAGTCAAACTTATGGGCTCTAAAAATAACTCTAGGTGTCCACTATGTATTAATGCAAAACAAAGTGGGTATAAAACCACAGTTTTTGAAATAATAATTTTTGAAAATCCCAGTACATGTACCTAATGGTAATTGTTTAGACTAAGTTTTTTCGTATGGCTTGTGAAGCCGATGACATGGAGTCAAACTTTTGGGCTCTAAAAATAACTCTAGTCGTCCACTATTTATCAATGCAAAAAAAGATTAGTGAAAAACAACAGTGTTTGAAATATTAATTTTTGAAAATCCTAGTACATGTACTTAATGGTAATTTTTTAGACTAGGTTTTTTCGTATAGCTTGTGAAGCCGATGACATAGAGTCAAACTTATGGGCTCTAAAAATAACTCTAGTCATCCACTATTTATCAATGCAAAAAAAAATGGTGAAAAACTACAGTTTTTGAAATAATAAGTTTTAAAAAATCCCAGTACATTTACTTAATGGTAATTTTTTAGACTAAGTTTTTTCGTATAGCTTGTAAAGCCGATGACATGGAGTCAAACCTATGGGCTCTAAAAATAACTCTAGTCGTCCACTATTTATCAATGCAAAACAAAGTTAGTGATAAACCACAGTTTTTGATATAATAATTTTTGAAAAATCCCAGTACATGTACTTAATGGTAATTTTTTAGACTAAGTTTTTTCGTATAGCTTGTAAAGCCGATGACATAAAGTCAAACTTATGGGCTTTAAAAATAACTCTAGTCGTCCAATATTTAACAATGCAAAAAAAATTCAGTGAAAAACCACAGTTTTTGAAATAATAATTTTTGAAAAATCCCAGTACATGTACTTAATAGTAATTTTTTAAACTAAATTTTTTCGTATAGCTTGTAAAGCAGATGACATGGAGTCAAACTTACGGGCTTTAAAAATAACTCTAGTCGTCCACTATTCATTAATGCAAAAAAAAGTTGGTGAAAAACCACAGTTTTTGAAATAATAATTTTTGAAAAATCCTAGTACATGTACTTAATGGTAATTTTTTAAACTAAGTTTTTTCGTATAGCTTGTGAAGCCGATGACATGGAGTCAAACTTATGGGCTCTAAAAATAACTCTAGTTGTCTACTATTTATCAATGCAAAAAAAAGTTGGTAAAAAACCACAGTTTTTGAAATAATAATTTTTGAAAAATCCCAGTACATGTACCTAATGGTAATTTTTTAGACTAAGTTTTTTCGTATAGCTTGTGAAGCCGATGACATGGAGTCAAACTTATGAGCTCTAAAAATAACTCCAGTCGTCTACTATTTATCAATGCAAAAAAAAGTTGGTGAAAAACCACAGTTTTTGAAATATTAATTTGTACACGTAATCGTTTGCTGTTATGCGGAGCTCGTGAAGCCTTTTTTTGGAGTTTTGTATGCTATGTGGTTTTCCTAATTACATTCTTAAATGTATTGGCTTTTTGTTTTGGAATTGTGTGGCTGATCGAACGCGGCATGAATCAAATTGTGCTAGAATCCAAATGGTTTTGGAAAATATTCGAATTAGCAGTAGAGCCAGTAGAGGTGGAAAAGTTCCAAACGGTTTTAGTTTTTGAGAAATGAGAGTCGGCGATTAAAAAAACCTGAGGGATGTAGTAGTAAACCTTCTGTGAAAGATCGCCTAAGTTTTCGCCTAGGAAAAAAAGTTGACAGCTCTCGCGGTAAGTATCTACTTTAGTTACTAGTTTTTGGAATTTTCTAATTATAGACTGTGGTTTATTTTTTAATTTTCCCTATATTCAGTGCATGTACTAACCGTTAAATGCTTCCGACTGTACTAGCCTGGTTAATTACTAGTTTAGGCTTTTTCTATGACTTACATTATGAAAGATGAAAAATCTCAGCAGATCTCTATTTCACTCACTTCTTTCTGGATACTACCACTCCACGTGATGCTCATGTATTTAACCAATGATATTTGAAGGCGCAAAATTGAATAGAGTTCGTATTGACTAGGACTAGGAGAGGTTTTGTTTATTATTTGTAACTGTAGAGTTCAAAATTCAATCCCCACCACCACAAGCAACAAAAACTAGAATTCAATTTCCACCACCACCACTAAAAACTAAACTATCGAGTCCCCACGAGCACCTTTTTATAAGTATTTAAAAATATTAGTTATTATTACAATTACAATCTTTTAGTGGCGGTGGTTGGAATTGTATTCTACGGTTTTTGTCGCTGGTAGTGGTAGTGATGGGAAAAACGACGGTGGAAAACAGGTCCCTTTATTATTATGGTGAAGTGAGGAAATTCGTGTATAAACATTTACAAAAATAAGTCATGCCTAACTTCGGTAGGTCTTGCCCAATTTGACTTCGGCCAGCCTCAATTTATAATACACGTTTTTGTAATACTATACATCTGTGCGTTTGACTTACCGAAGTCAAACTGGGCAAGACTTCCCGGGCCTGGGCATGACTTATTTAAAAAACCCCCAAAAATATAGTATTCGGATGATCAGAAGACTATTATACAATAAGGATCAGTTCCTATCTTGATTATATTTTAATATATTATTAATGTAATTGCTACAAAATCCGAATAAACTCACGATTTGTTAGAATTATTATATTATTAATAAAAAACTGTTTTTTTAAACACGTAGAATTTTATTTTATTACTTAAATTATGAAAACGCACTACTTTAACTAATTTTAGTTGTTGCCAATTTTATTCAGTAGTATAGTAGTGTAAGTCGTAATTTACCGTTCGAAATAGTGCATCTCTGTTATTACTTTAGTAATTTCCAGTTGTATATAATAGGTACACAATCAGATGATGGATGAGATCTGTGTAATGCATAATGTAGGTAAAAAAATATATTAAAAACCAATTATATTATCATATAAATACGTAATAAAATTAATCAAAAATTGAAACAAACGCAGATATTCTACGTCAATATGAAGCACACAGTTTAAGGGTCATTATTAGTTTTTGCTATTATATTTATTATACATATATGAAATAGTAATATTATAGTATCAGTGTAATAAAGTTACAGTCTCTCTCTTTATTAATATTAAGGAGTAGTAAATTAAGATAAGGTAAAAAATAAATGATAACATTTAAAGTAATAATTTGTTTTAAGGCTAACAAATAACGAGGTAATTAGTTGTACTATGAATATTACATATAATATGCTCTCTTTTTCTAAAGCTAAGAATTGACGTGATTCGTAGTCCAACTTGAGACTGAAAAGCAACTGGAAATAGATTTCCATTTGGAGTAGCAGTCTAAGGTTTGAAAATCTGATTTTAATGAATGACCATATTTTGAATTTGAGTCTAGGGCGTGAGTAGTGGTCCACCCATCCCAAACTGGTGTTGGTGCTGCTGTGGCAGTATATGATTATGCTGTTGTTGCAACAGAAGTTCTTGTCGCTTCTTAGCTATCTTGTGATCCATTGCCTAACAAACACACAGACATACATTGTATTGGCAAGTAAAACAACCTGTACCCAGCTATTCTCATTACGATTTGATTACGATACATAAATCCTCATCCCGAAATTACATGCTTATTAATAATGAGTTGTCATCTGAAATACTCAGTTTTTATACATTAAGTGATATTCAATTTGTGCAACGTCAGTAACCTTGCGAAGAATGCGGACCCGGTCTGAGTTGTAGTTTGAGTTTCCTTCCAAACATTGTTACCCCTTCCATCAATTCAATCATGTACGGCACGGAATCATTGTCGTAGAACTGAACCAAACAGTAACCTTTGTGACTTGCTCCGTCTGGTCCTTTTGGAAAGTGAATATTCTTGACTGGTCCAGCCTAAACAATATTTACCTCTTGTATTACGAACGCTTAACTTATTTAGCTTGCATTGCTTTTAAACATGAAATCAAATGACCTCCAAAAGGGGACTTTCAATATTTGGTTTGCAAGCTGTGTTTTCAATGCAAAAATTATCCGGTTATATTGGAACCGCTAGGGATAATACGATTAAAAGGGACAGATGTTTTACTATTTTGGGAATTTAGGCAACTTAAAAAAGGTTTTTGAAAAAAACAAAATATTAAAATAAGGGTTGTAGGACAACTTCCTCCTGGACATTTTTTTCCCGGACATCTTCCTCCCGGACATTTTCATCCCGGACTTTTTCCTCCCTGACTTTTTTCTTCCATACACATACGGCGGACATTTTCCTCTCAGAATAAAAATTCATATGACCACAATAAAGACGACGACGACATTATTTGTGCAATGCTGTTTATGTTACATTTGTTACATTTGATTAATAAATATTTACACACTCATAACTTCAAACATAATGAGGAAACAATCGATTTGGGTACTTTACATTATGAATTTTGCATACTTTCGAGAATTTCCACAAATACATGCATGATCTGGCTAGAAGAACTCGTTTATTGTGGTCATATGAATTTCGATACTGGAAAGAAAATGTCCTCCGTATTTATTTGGGAGGAAAAAGTCAGGGAGGAAAATGTCTAGGAGGAAGATGTCCGGGAGGAAAATGTCCAGGAGGAAGTTGCCTGGGAGGAAAATGTCCAGGAGGAAGTTGTCCGTGTACCAAAATAGGAAGGCCAGAAAAATGGGGCAATACTGTAAAAAAAACTAAACTGATTCTATTGGTGGTAAAAACCGAGAGAGATATTTGACAAGGATTACGCTGCCGTTTGTTTGCATGCAAAATTTATCCTTGCCAGACATCAATTTTGATACATAACACAGTAAAACGTAACACATGTTTTACTACCTACTAGAACCAGGGCCCCCTGTCTACGACAAGGACACACTGGTACTTGGGTTATATGTGGCGGGGGGGCTATATTATATACAATGTTTACCTTCAGCCAGCATTGCAACTTTTAGTACAAAACGCCATGGTAACACCTAACTCAAACTTCCGGACCCTCAGAATTGTTGTTATTCTCAGAAATATTTGCGAACATAAAATTTGAAATAAAAAATCATTAGATTACAACATTTTTTATGTGGGGTTTCAAAAATCTGATGAGCATTTGATTGACACATTATAAAAAGAATCATACGCTTAAATTCGCATTTAAAGAACCTAAGTGTCTACAATGATCACCTTTTCTTTTTGAAACCCCAAGCCCTAGCCTTGTGCTGTTGCGGTTCGAATACAAGAACGTGTTTAATTCAAAACAGAATTCTTAGGACCGTACCTTGTCAAGGCTACGTTTTTGTATTAGAGGCAACGCACATCAACCAAGAACCCGGTCCCACATACCTTTTATAGATAGCATTACCGTACCTTTAGTGAGGGTTCGAGATAATAAAATTTGTTCAAGGTGAAATAATAAGTGCATATATATGATATTGGTTGATTTGAGATAATTAATAAAGATATTGTGTGTATAATTATTATGTAATACTATTATGCGTAAAATTCAAAATGAAATCGTCGGTGAGGACAAACTATAAAGTACTATAATTAAATACCTGAAAAAAACTTAATAATAGTAGTATATTGTTACAAATCCAAACCTAACTAATCATTTGTAGGGGGTAGGAACCTTATAGTTCTAAGTGTAGATGCAACTTGGGTTAAGTCGGCTCTCTTATTAATCTTAACCTTTTTCAACTTTCTAGTGCTTCTCAGTGGACCTCGTTGCTCAGTAATTTTTTTATTAGGTGGTTCTTTTAAAGCTGCTAACGACATGGGCAGAGTTACAGTTGTGGCTTCGTTAATGCTGGTCAATGACGCTGTGAGTCTTTGAATCCCGTCTTCCACATGTTTTTGTCCTTCTTTGCTTTTGATAAGCGAGCGGAGTACATTGAAGCCATCATCTATCTTTTTTAAATCAATCTCGTTAGTAATTGGCCTAGGTTTTGTAAGATCTTGCAAATGCGCTTTAAATTCTTGATCTGTCCGCTCCAAGTGAACGTTGGTATCAATTACCAGATCTAACTCCTGGTCAACCGTACCTCCATCAATTAGGGTTTCGCTTGGGGGGTTGTGGATTCCAACTTGATGGACATGCTTGCACATGTTATTTTTAATAGAATACTCATGACATGTGCACTGCAAAACATGTTTGCAGTGCTTGCAGTACGTACAAATTTCCGGGCAGAGCTCTGCATACGGGCAGCCTGAAGTATTTCTTGTGACTCTGTAAGTTCTTAATGACTCAGGCTTGCTTAGTGAAGTTATTTCCCAGTACGGTCCGTATTCTTCCAAACGAATAAGGTTTGGAGATTGTTTCTTCGCAATTTTATGAGCCTTGTTTGACTTCCTTTTTTTTGTTCCTAGAATATGTCGTTTTTCCGCTATAATTCGTTTGACTTGCTTATCTCGAAGAAAAGTTTGGACAGCTGCAAAACCTTTGTCTAGTCGTTTGATCTTTTTTCCTCGTAGATAATGTCATTTAATGTCTCGATGCATGTTCTCCAAATACATATTAGTGTTGATACCAGCTCCTCTTCTGTAAAAGTAGGCCCAGTGTTCTTGTCTAATATCATAAATTTTCCTAAAATATTCTCCAAAATCTTTCATTTCTTCTTTCAACTCAAGTATTGTGAGGAAATTTTCATACGCAGTCTTAAAAGTGAGTTTATCAATTTCCTTAAGAATAAATTGAAGTTGATTATACAGTTCTTTCTGCTCGTCAGCCCCTTTGACTAACTTAAGTATATTCTTCCACCAGTTACGAAGTACGTGCCAGGAACGCATTAACTTTTTCTTTAGGTGCCCCATGACGTTTGCCTATGCATTGTAAAAAGCCTGTTCATCATCTGACATAAAAACATTTGAAGTAACGGCTGCGTTAAGACGTATTCGTATCTGTTGGAAGAAAATTTCATACGTTTCCTGAGTCTTAGAACTGTGGAAAAATATTGCAACTGGAAATCCTTCAGAACGGTTGTCAATTACAACTAGTGTGGTCATCTCAAATCCGTATCCATTTGTTCCATGTGTTGAATCAATACAGACAATATTATTTCCATACTGCCTTAACATTTCTTCTTGACCGTTGTTCATAATAGCTAGGCAAAAGTCTTCTTCTTAAAGCGTAGGGTACTCCAAGTTCATTTCTCCTTGTTTCTTGTACAGTAGAACATTCCCTTCTTCTGCAATAAGGAGTTCTACAATTGCATCTAAGCTCGTCGCATCATCTAAGTGCAGCTGAGTTTCAGCTCCAAGGTTAAATTTTGCTTTATTGTTGTTAAGGTCTTGCATATTCGAAAGTTTATATCGGTCAAAACCTAGTTAAAACGATTTCCGAATTTCTTGTACAATTTTCTCTTTTGGTACTCCTAGCTGTAGTTTTGCTGCAACACCGAGCTTTTGGGTATCAGTAAGTCCGACACGTCCCGCAGTTAAAGTATGTCCAACATGAGTCTTGTGATATGTTACTGTAACTGACGAATTGGTTGACGAATGACGCAAATACATCCTTGATGGGCAAATCTTCCCAATCTTAATAGACCCTCCTTCCTTGGTCATTCTACATGTGTCAGAATTTTCCAAATTCGCTTTGGAGACATATGATCCGCTTCTGTTGCAGTAATACTCCTCTGTTCCGTCCTCCCGTATCCTTCTTCGAGTATATTCTGCAAAATCTGTTGACTGAACATCTTCTAAGAATTTTTTAAAATCGACAAAAGTATCAAATACCTTTTCTTCAATTTCGGATCTTATTTTATGATCTTCTTCCATATGCTTATCAAGTTTAGCTTTGGTATTACCATTCCAGTTACATGTAGAAATCAGACAGTTTATACGATGGTCCCTATCATGTGTCTTTATATGCTTGTTGAGATTAGATTTATTATTTGTTGTATACTTACATTTTGGGCATTTCTTAGTTTTAACTGATACCTTACTTGGAGGTCCATTGTTCGTCAATTCTGCTTGTTCGCTTGGTACCATTCCAGAGGCTGTATGATTCGTTGTTCCGTTCTTTCTCTTTCCCGCAGATTGCCATTTCCTAAGTGTAGGCGTTGGTTGGAAGTCTTTGTCGCTGTCATCGCTGTGTTCGTAAACATAACGTTGAGTTTGATATCGTTTCTTTGTACGTCGCAAGCCTTGACCCCTTGGTTTATTGACCTTTGAGCTATTTGCCGAATTACATCTAATATCATCTTCTGACTCCATTAATCCAGTTCTCAATGTAGTTACTGCAAAAGTTACAAATGATATGTAGAGTAAGTCTTTGTGGTTCGTAATTTTATGAATTTAAGTGCACATAACTCATAAACGGTTCAGAGCAAATAACATGTAAATAAACGTAAGTCGCTGTATTAGTTATCAATTACAATGCATTCAAAAGCTGTAGCACAACTAGATTTCTAGAATTTAAATAAATGCAAAAATTTAATTTTCAAAATGGGTTAAAAAAGTCTTCGTGATTTTGGATTTTTTAAAAACCTAAATTTATTTAATATCTGGTATGATCTCCCTTTGGGCCAACAGCAGAGCAGAAAAACAGCCTCACACTATTACGCTCCCTAAAAAACACGCGTTAGGGACACTTCCAGCAAGTCACGTCTTCCCATATGATTCTCATAGTAAACAAATTTGAGCGGCGGGGGCTCGTTTTCTCCAGTGTCACTGGCGCCACCCGAATCCTGTGATGAAAGTGAATGTTTCTAGTACGTAATGTATCTGGGAGTTACCAGGCCAAATTTGAAATTTTTTGCTAACTAGGGCAGAAGTTATGGTGATGTAGTTGAAGGGAACGGTGAAGTGTCCCTATTCTATCGGGACAGCCATTTTCAGCTTTTAATTAATTTGCTTGAGAACTACGTGACCCATGGAGGTCAATTAAAGTGTACATATACATACTTACTAGTTAACATTTGAAAATAACTATCTCGTGCCCCGAGTGGGGGAAAGTATACCACAAAAAAAATGTGTAGCTATTCTATCAGGACACACTCTAGACTAGACTAACGTTCCGACTCCGTGAGCAATGTCTAACTTTAATAAATTTGACTATGTAGTTAACTCGTTGTGTTTTTTAGGGAGTGTAATAGTAATGGTGTGAGGCTGTTTTTCTGCTCTGCTGTTGTCCGAAAAGGGAGGTCATACCAGATATTAAATAGATTTAGTTTTTTGAATAATCCAAAATCACAAAGACTTTTTTACCCCATTTTATAAATTAAATTTTTGCATTTATTTAATTTCTAGAAATCTAGTTGAGCTACAGCTTTTGAATGTTATTTGTTCTGAACCGTTTATGAGTTGTATGCACCTAAATTCATAACACCACGAATCACAAAAGACCTATTTCCACAGAGGGTAGGAAAAGTCCGGGTAGGAATAATCCTACAACCATTAACATATCACAGTAGCCGTATGTATTGAAAAATGGAGATGATCAGAATTGCTTGAAGTCCAGAATAGAGATGATCATAATAAGTGTCACGGTATTTTCTATTTGACACTAAACAACTTTTTTAATAACTAAACTATTTTAACAATGACATGTTATCACGGTACACTCATAAGGTCTCGCGTCTTTTGTTCGAATACACTTTGTAGGAATCCACTTGTACGAATGCATTTTGTACGAGGGTTCTTTGTACGAAGAGTCTTTTGTACGAATGGTCTTTCGTACGAAGGGTCTTTTGTACGAATGCATTTTGTGCAAAAATATCCTAATTTTAGTAACATCAATTCAATCAATCATACAAAACGAAGAAGAGTGATTTTACATAATCTTAACGTAATTACTTAGCGTAACAAATGAAATAACGAAATGTTAATGAAAAAATTGAAAATAAGTCAATAATAGGTAAATAACATAAAACAGTATTTGTGTATTCACGGCTACGTGTTCTTTTTGCAACAAAAGAATCGGTAGTTGCCTGCTTTGTCCACATGCTTTGGTAACATGAAAAGTTTCGAATTTCGATTCAATTATTAAGAGATATTTTGGTTGGGATTTTGGATTTCATCAATAGAAAAATTTCAGATTTGGATTTTTCTCGCCAGCGAACCTGTCTGCTCCCCAGTATGCACGACAAACACCCACGTCTATATACGGATTCTCTCATCATGTAGGTATGGTGAACGGGGTATACAGCTCTGGAAGCTTATTAGTCTAGACAATACATACATACATACATACATACATACAATGTAGCACCTCGGACAGTAATTCATTCGTACACAAGACCATTCGTACAAGGTGTTGTCGTACAAAATGCACAATTTTTCGAGCACATGTTTTCGGACAAAGTGCATTCGTACAACGTGTATTCGTACTAAAGACATATGACCATCTTGTCCATGCATTTCATTTCTACTTTAGCCATAATGCGCAAATGTCCTAATTGTGATGGGAACTGCCAGATACCCAGAACCAAACCTAGGACATTTGCTACCCACGGCCAAACCGAGAATAGTTGCTACCGTGTTCACAATTAATGGAAACTACGGTTGTAGGACAAAGTCTACCTTGACATTTTCCCCCCGGACATTTTACCCCCGGACACTTTCCTCCCGATAAGCAAACGTGGTAAATAAAAGTACGCAAATTTACGCAGATTCGTAGATTGTGGACATTAAAATTTTCGTTGTTATCAGTAAGCAAATAATGACAAATTACTTAAGATATATGCCTCCTAGTTGTCTAGCTTACAACATTTGTGTTATTTTATCCTAGTTCATACCTTCACACGATAGTGAACTACCACATACCAGTTGTTAAATTTAATGGCTGGGGGGAAAATGTCCGCTGTTGCTTATTGGGGGGAAAGTGTCCAGGGGAAAAATGACCGGGGGGGGGGCAATGGTCGGGCGTAAAATGTCCGGGGGGAAAATGTCCATGGAGACTTTGTCCGTATACCGGAAACTACACATCGCTGAAAAGGGTACCTAAACATTTTTACCCTAAGAAGCTGTTCTAAATAACACTAACTTGCTAGCCAAATACTGTCTTTCTTATCTAGGTAGCACTGTTAACAATTTATTATTATTCAGACGCAGATCTACGGTTTCATTCCGTGCTGCTTACATAATTTGCATAATTTCGTTTCACTGTCTTAGTTTTGGACACATGATTTACAGTTAATCGTACCTAACCGAAATGCATTCAGTTTCAGTAATTCATCGAATCACATTTTATGATATTTTGAGTGATTAATTTACGACATTCAATTCAACAGTTTAAGCAAAGAAAAGACAAGGCAACGATCTTCGTGACTCAGTCAGTTCAGTCACTTTTGCCAGATGCCAGACTTTTGAGCATTTTCGAAATCTATTTTTGCGGTTAAGTCATTCTGTTTTGATTTCTATTCACTATTCCACATGGATGCAGAATTACTAGATAATGCAAGAGTTTTTTATATTTTACTAGAATTTTATTGCTGCCGTTTTTCGTCCTTAAGTAATTATTGTAGCTTGTCTCCAATGACTTGTTGTCTGGTTCTACCATTTATAATTTGGTTGTAGGATTGTTCCTACCCGGACGTATATTAAATTATTACTTTTACTAGTTTAAAGTAGATATTAAAGATGCTCGAAAGTCAACTCGCATCTGGCAAAAGTGACTGAACAGACTGAGTCACGAAGATCGTCGCCTTGTCTTGTCTTTGCTTAAACTGTTGAATTGAATGTCGTAAATTAATCACTCAAAATATCATAAAATGTAATTCGATGAATTACTGAATGCATGTCGGTTAGGTACGATTAACTGTAAATCATGTGTCCAAAACTAAGACAGTGAAACAAAATTATGCAAATTATGTAAGCAGCACGGAATGAAACCGTAGATCTGCGTCTGAATAATAATATATTGTTAACAATGCTACCAAGATAAGAAAGACAGTATTTGGCTAGCAAGTTAGTGTTATTTAGACCAGCTTCTTATGGTAAAAATGTTTAGGTACCCTTTTCAGCGATGTGTAGTTTCCATTACTTGTGAACACGGGTAGCAAATATTCTCCGTTTGGCCGTGGGTAGCAAATGTCCTAGGTTTGGTTCTGGGTATCAAATGACTGGGTAGCAAATGTACTAATATCCGTGTTCTGTGATGAGCCTACATTAAAATAAAATAATAAATTATTGTAATGTGTATACAATGGTTGTAGGACACTTTCCCCGCTGACATTTCCCCTTCTTCCCCCCCCCCCCGGATGTTTCCCCCCCAAGCAGTAACCCTGGACGTTTTCCCCCATACCCGTATTTAAGATGCTACGACGCATACTGTTATAGTATAGTCATGTAGATAGGTAGTAATAAATCATTAAATACTTTCCTCACGACATATCTAATTTAATCTTAAATTTTTCTGCCTTAAGCGCTTTCTTAAAGAATTTTTAATTCCATTTTAGCTTTAATAAATAGAAAACCCACAAAACAGAATGCTACAATCGACTTTCAAGAGTCGAACTGATCAGACCTCTTGATACAGGCTGATAAAATAAAATAGTGACTGAAAAAAAACTTGCTGAACCGATAAATCAGTATGGTAAATTCACAAACAATTGTGAACAAATTACAATACTAACAGAGACGTAGACAGATGTAGTCAGTCAGCAGTATAAAGAATGTAATAATTGTGTATTTTGTTTGTGATTTTTTATCCATACTGCCTCTACTTACGACACATAGAAACATAATTTTCGATTTCAAAGTTAGTTAGTTAACGTCGAAATAAAATTTCTAAAAATGTTGAAAATGGAAATAGAATCATCGACATATTGTATGGTTGTAGGACAAAGTCTCCCTGGACATTGTCCCCCCGGAAATTTTACCCCCGACCATTGTCCCCCCGGTCATTTTCCCCCCGGACACTTTCCCCCCAATAAGCAACAGCGGGCGTTTTCCCCCCAAACTCTTATTTACGTCACTGAAGTTCACGGTGTTGTAAGATTAGGTGATTGTTTATAAAATGCAGGTTAATAAAAATATGTGCTTTTTTTTCTCGTTAAATGTATATTATCTCACAAATCCAATGCAAAATATACTTTATTAAACCGCAAGCTTGGAGTGAATGGAAATGCAAAATAACTTTAAATTTAAAAGTGTAGGAGATATAGGAATGTAGTTTAAACCATAATTACATTATATACAAAGTAGTAAAATTACACACTCCGGCAATTTTAGGTACTATACTACTTCTTAGTATGGCTAAAACATCTTTACATACTTATATATCATATCATTGCTTAAAAATGCCTAGTTATAGGATGGAAAAAGTAAAAAATAACAATAAAGTAACTAAAAATAATTTTTGCACACAGTACTTCACCCTATAATATTTGCAAGACTACGTAAATATATAAGTATCTATGTAAATATGTTTTAGCCGTACTGAGAAGTAGTATAGAACCTAAAATTACCGGAGTGTGTAATTTTACTACTTTGTATATAATGTTATTATGGTTTAAACTACATACCTATATCTCCTACACTTTTAAATTTAAAGTTATTTTGCATTTCCATTCACTCCAAGCTTGCGGTTTAATAAAGTATATTTTGCATTAGATTTGTGAGATAATATACATTTAACGAGAAAAAAAAGCACATATTTTTATTAACCTGCATTTTATAAACAATCACCTAATCTTACAACACCGTGAACTTCAGTGACCTAAATAAGAGTTTGGGGGGAAAACGTCCGCTGTTGCTTATTGGGGGGAAAGTGTCCGGGGGGAAAATGACCGGGGGGACAATGGTCGGGGGTAAAATTTCCGGGGGGACAATGTCCAGGGAGACTTTGTCCGTATACCTATTGTATAAGTCTAAAATTGTTAAAGTGACTTACTAAAATTACTCTACTATTCATTAGTATTGCCCTAACAGATACAAAAACAGAATTAAAATTCTAGAGCAGAGGGCAAGTTGTAGTGCAAAGCAAATTCAGCATCTTCAACAGAATAATTGCGGCACCATGTTTCGAGTTGTGGGAATGGTCTGGGTCATCATGGCCATTCACACTATAATAATAATCATGATAATAATCATGGGCATCACAATAATAATGGTGACCGTGGTCCAGGTATTATTGGACCCAAGTCCAAGAAAAGTGAAGCCATGTAGTATACGTACTTTTAGTCAGGTACTTCAAAAATTTTAGACTTATACATTATGTCGATGATTCTATTTCCGTTTTCAACATTTTTGGAAATTTTATCTCGACGTTAACTAACTAACTTTGAAATCGAAAATTATGTTTCTATGTGTCGTAAGTAGAGGCAGTATGGATAAAAAATCACAAACAATAAACAAACAAATACACAACTAATACAATCTGTATACTGTTAAATGCCTGTAAGTTTCAAAACAATGATCTATTTAAGCTTATCTTATTTACTTACACGGTTGTAGGACATTATCCCCCCGGGCATTATCCCTCCTGGACACTTTCCTCCCAAATCGTATAGAGGACATTTTCCTCTCAGCATTAAAATCACAACCAAAATAAGAGGATGTACTTTCACAGAAATTATGTACTCTAAGATGTTTTCAGAAATATGCTACAGCTATTAACTAAAGTACTTAAATTCTCTTTCTTCACCATTTTTTGGTGAAGTAAGAATTAGGTAAAAATTTATTAATCAAAAGCAAAGAATTATGTTAATATTATTGCAAAAATCTTGTAGCCTGACCTCAATGCTAACACTGCTTGATTCATCTACAATAATAAATAACAGAAGCTTGTGTTTAAAAATAGACTTAGAGTACTACATAAATAAAAATGATTAAAGAAATTGTATAAACCCTATAAGCATACAGTTGTTTTGGTTGTGATTTTGATGCTGGCAGGAAAATACGATTTGGGAGGAAAGTGTCCAGGGGGGAAATGTCCGGGATAAAAATTTCCGTATACCTACTTACACATATTCATCATTATTTTACATAATGCAACAACGATAGTAATAGCAATCATATTTTCTCAATTGGCAACATTTTAGTTTAAAGGCTGGGCAAGACTTATCAAACTATCTCTAAGCGGTTCGGTTAGTAGTCGGCCCCGCTCGGTTCAGCCTCACCGTATTCGGTCCTAAAAGGTCGGGTCCCGACATTATTCGGTCACTGCTCATAGCCGGTTCCACTCAATTCGGTCCCATTTATTTTTAATTATTTTGTAACGAATACATACTACGGGAATCGAACTGCGAATGTTGATGACCACTTGATGACTACCCCTGTTCAGCGCAGTCACCACTGCCACCACAGTTGACATCACCGGCACAACCCGACTATTTCTTTTCTTCACCACCAACGTTTAATTTGATGACAGAACTTGAACGAACCCGTTCAACACCTTCCAACTACCAGAAAAAGAAGATTTCAGCCCGAAATACCAGTCTCGACAGTTGCACTGAGCTCTGCGGCACCTAAACGACGGCCAGAACGTCCACGAAAGATTCGTAGCCCAGTTACAACTAATGCACAACCGAAACCCCGTAGAAGACCAAAAAAGGCACACAAAACTCCTACAATGATTCCCCTGGTCCACCAAAAAGACGGCGGATCCACGAGTTGCTAACTCAGAAATGTTAACTTGGACATTATTTTTTTACTCTATTTTAATATTTTATGTGACGCATTCTACTGTTACTTGTGGCTCAGTAAGCATGCATCATTAACATAATACTTATCTACTGGAGCCGAATGAGTCGGGCCGAATAATACCATGGACCGAATAATGTCGGGATCCGACATTTCGGGGCCGAATACGGTGGGGCCGCTATTAAAATATTATTATATATTATATAAAAATATGCAAAGTTTGTTTTTGATATTAAATAAATTATACAATACCTTGAAACCCTTCCTCTCTGCCATCTCCTACACCATTGTCTTTGTAGCCGTCTTCGTCTTCGCCTTGACCTCCAATTTCTCGACAGGAGCCTCCATTGCCCATACCACAACCGCCGCCTTGTCCATCCTCACCGTCGTCACTGTCTCCAGAATTGCTGCTATCCACCATCTCACCTAGTTATATCAAATATCAAACAAAAGAACATTAAAAGTACATTATAGCTGCCAAATGACACCAATGAAACACTTTCTATCAGTGTTAATTATTTTAAATTGTTTAGGGTGTTTTTTTACCTCGACTGCCTCGATATCGTCATCATCTTTATTAGCAGCAAAAGCTGAAGTTGGTTCGTCATCCAAACTATCGTCATACATATTTGATTGAAGTGAGTCAAGAAATGACTAAACTAAACTACTGAAAGTACCAATAAGTCTAAAACTACAAAATCAACTAACTAGTGAGAATAATAATTACAATAGTGAAGATTCCGGCTGACAATTAATTAAGTTTGAATAAAGGGATACAGTAAATTAATAATTAATTTTTAGTTGATCTCCGAAGCTTAGCAAACTTCAATTATTTTAATTATGTAATTAATTGGTCTAGAGTATTTTATATTTTGCTTTTAGAAAAGCAGTTGGTTTGGTAATAGTCTGGTAGTTGGGACTCGGACTTACATGCAATTATTCGAAATAGCTTTCCCTGAAGGATTGGTCACAAATGACGTGATATTTGACATTTTCGGAGGATTACTTACTACGTGGGTGTGTTGATACAAAATCCCACCCATCAATTTAGGAGCTTAATAGCTGGATAAGCCTGGATGTTTGCCGTTACTTTTCCTTGAAAGTAATTTTCGTTGGCTAAGCATCATCACGTGGATAATATAGAGATCTGCTGAGATTTTTCATCTTTCATAATGTGAGTCATAGAAAAATCCTAAAGTAGTAGTTTACCAGGCTAGTACAGTCGGAAGCATTTAACGGTTAGTAGTGCATGTATCGTCTGTGAAGAACAAAAACGACCCATATCCAATTTAAGTTAGAGTCAAAGCGAGCTATGGCATAAAAACAAAATGAGAAACATGTGTAAAATGTTAATTAGGAGCTTTTGAAAAGTGTAAAATGTCCTATTTACATGTTGTCGGAAAGGTGCAAAATGTTGTATTTACATATTTTTGAAAATTTCAAAATATTCTACTTCAATACTCTCAAGATATATTTGAATACTTTTGTAGATGATATTGTTTTTAGCTCAAAATGGATATGGGCCATTTTGGTTCTTCACAGCTGGTATTTCTTCTCTACAAAATAGCAAAATTTTATTTTACTTTAAAAAAAATAGACGATAATGTATGACAGGGATTTTGATGCGGTCTTCTAATCCGAGTCAGGAGAGAGCTACGGGATATCCGAAAACCTGGGGGTTCTTCGATATCTCAGGACCGGCTCCGCGTGATAGTATAATATGCACGACAATATGGAGGGATTTATGTAGCACAGCAGTATTAGCTTGACTGCCTGACAATCATAGTAAGACATTCGTTCACTTTTGCTTGTCAAAATACTTGTGAACGATAGTCACTTATTTTAAAAAAAACTAAAAATTTCGAGCCTTGAGTGAGCCCGATAAAAAAAGTGCCGTTCGAATTCGTTCGCATTTGAGTCGTTTAGGAGCCCATGGGCCTCACAGTAAGTATGACGCAAAATTTCCACCTCTTTCCCTCACAAATGAGCCGACCCCTCAGATACTGAAAGTAATTTGTACCTACCTATAAAAAATGTTGTAGCCTTTAGCAAAGCATGTCAACATATACAATACCATTGATAAAATAAAATAGTATTACTATTACTAGTATGAACGGAACCAACACCAAAACTAAATCACTAATTACAAATTGAACATTTTGATTTATTTTATAAGAAAAACAATAAACATTATATAATAATTGTGTATTTAAATTTAGGTTGCGATGTTTTAACACGAAATATAAATTTTGCTTTGAGTATTAAGAGATTAAATGGTGGTAGAATTGTTGTACTTACTTCTTACTAAATGTAAATATTTATTATTAAGAACTTAATTAAGCGGTTGCTACACCACTTTGAATTATATTTAAAAATTTAGGATTTTTATGACAATTAAAGACATAGGAATGCTATAAGAAAATATGTAAGGTATGCGAGTTTTTTGGTACACCAATAATTTTAATGTATCTATTTGTATCTGCATAAGCATTTTACAATTACTATCGTCACCACAATAACTTCACTACATTATTAATGCACAGTATAGCACACAAATCTCAAATTCAAACGATTTAATTTAGTAACTTTAATTAATATTACAAATATTTTGTTGTATTAACACAGGGACACAAGAATTAGAATTAAATATTACAATTATTACAATCAGTGCCAGTGCACTAACTAATGGTGCGAACTGCAATGCATAATGCATATACATACGACGTGCATATCCCCGATCCCCCGGTTTAAATTTCCTTTTTATGTATTTCAGATATTTTTTTGGAAGACAGTACTGAGTCCAAAATGAGCCAGACGGTCACTTTTAAATGAGTCGACTAAATAACCCACTACGGAAACGAAAAACTCTTGAGCCCTCAATATGGGCTCATGGCTTGCGCCCAAATGAGGCGAGAGGAAAAATGATTGAGCCTGGGTAGAGCCCAACATTTTTTGGTTTTGTCGACCGGGATGCCGGTCGTGAACGAAAATGGCCAGGTCACTTCTGTTTTGTCTTACTATGCTGACAATATATGGCTGGGGAGGGTTTAGATGCGCGTTCCCAAATTAACGGTAAATGATCTATAATATTTAATATTAGATTACACTTAAATAGCTTAAAGATGAAGAATATGAATCTCACACAATAAAGTATGCAATGACAAACGACACATTATTTTATAATTCTATTCTAAAGGTCGTACTATGCCTTGTATTTATTTTATAGATACTTTTATGTCACTGGCACTTGTAGTGCAAAAAAAATGGAAATATATATACTTTTACTTTTACTGGCTCGTAGCCCAAAATTGGAAATGACTTTGAAATCACTAGAAACTCAAATCTTTCAATAAACAATTGGGAGCGTTTCCCTTTTCGTTGTACGAAAATTAACTGACAATTATTATTTACCTCGTGGGTTATTAAATTGAGCCGGACAGATTTGCTTTCCTTCTTAAGAATATAGACTTCGGGTGATCGTATCTTCCCTATTCTTTCGCTTCGTAAGCGCAATTATTTATTTCATTTCTAAATACAATTCGCTCGTAAGCGACAAATATTACTCTTCGTAAGAGTGACCCAGGGTCAGAAATATGCTATTCCCTAACGACTCGCCCGTAGCGGCGTAAGATATCTTCTTCCACGTAGGAAATCTTGGGTCCTTAAAATTGCACGTGGCAAACTGGGGCTCGTAGCCGGAGCTTCTTCCTCGTAGGTCAGAGCTGTTGAGTTGTCCGTAACTAACTGACAAGTCATGGGGTGGACGGATAGAAGATCCGTGGCCATCCCATGCCGTATCATTTCCTGTTGATCTCTACGCTGTAGAGATCAACCCATCACTTTCCTAATACTTGTAAAAGTAAGGCCGACCGTTGTTCGCTTCACTATGTATACGCGTGTATAACGTAGCGCAATACTTAATATTGAAACTGCCAATAATCCTATCTATATGTATAATAAGCTTATTCTAAAGGGGTTTTCATGTCCGTTTTATTTCATAACACACGCTCACAATATATTTTTAATTATTATATTAATATATTTTGGAGCGTAGTGATTTTATATCTTCCAATATTTTCTCTTTCATGTATCATTAAGCTTCCGAGACTACTCTGATGACGTGGATGATTTGCGTGACGGAGATTTCATAGAAGGGTCAGAAGATTACAAAACGATCAAAATCAGTGTCCCCACTTCCAAAACTGCCAAAGAAAGAAATGTGACTTTAGGTGATAATGAGTTCCATGACTTTATTACTTTAATTGATAAATTTAGTAGTTGGACTATTTTAATTTTTCTTTTGATCAATCCCCACGCAATTTTGGGCATAACAATTCCATGAATTTCTTTTTATTTTTAACCAGAGTATGCTGAGGAGAAAGCAGCAAGTTCGCGTCAAACTTCGAGCAGGAAGCCTGCTCCAGTTTCTTACGAGGAGCCTAAAAGACTGTTTATCCAAGTAAATGTAAATTCTGACACGTCCTCTTCCAAAGATGAATGAGAGATCCAACCAAGGACTACGGAAGACTTGGATTTATATATATTAAATGACGATCGAGACGATTCATCTGAAACTTCCAAGAAAAATTTGAAACCGAGTTCTAACGCAAAAATATCTATTGAAGACAAACTTAAGGGGAGGCTCGAAAGAAAACCCAGGTCAAAAAATGCTTCATCCTCTGACGAACCTTAAAAAGTTCCAAGAAGTCAAACGAAACCGCGAAGAATTCTGTTGTGGACTCCAAAGTTTCTCAGGCCAAGAAGGCAGACTCAACCGCTTCGGCTTCGGACTCTGAAGAAGCAGAACCTGATTAACAAGACAAAAAGGAGGGAGACAAAGGAGAGGAGAGGGAATTGGATGAGTCACACAAGAAAATTGAGTCGACGGAAGAAATCGAGGATGCTGATGATGACGGGGCAGGAAGTGAAGCGTCTATGAAAAAAGCAGAAGAGCCTCAGACCGACTGTCGCAGTGATGAAGATGTTGACGCTGATGAGACTCGTGAGAGTGATGATAATGATCACGAAGAAATCGAGATTAAAGAATATGAAGAAATTAAAGAAGAAGAAGACGACGAGGAATACGATGTTGTAATACAAGAAAGAAATATTTCACTTCCAGACCCTGACGGATATGCAGGAAAAAAATCTTCAGCAGAAACGATGGACGTCGGAGGGGAGGCTTCTACTTCTGCCGGAGGGGGTCACATGGATGTCTCTGATGGACATGACAATGAACGAAAGTCGGAAGAGTCCATGTTTGTAGATAGTTGATATCGGTTTTAATAATTTTTTTACTTTAATATTTGTGTAGATAGTGGGATATTGATTTTAGCTAAAAATGGATGTAGGTCATTTTGGTTTAAATTAAAATGAAAAGTCTAACACCAAGTGACAAACCAAAGCCAATTTGTTACCTATGATGGGGATATAAACGAGATGTTTAAAAGGGAAACTGCTACACGAGACAAATATAAAATATTTAATCTGGCAGCATGTTTCAGTTTTAAAATCATCCGCAAGTATTGGACCCGCTCAAAGCGATTATCCGGTTGAAAACATATTTTCTAAAAATTTTGGAATTTCGGGTCACTTACAAGAGATTTTTAATGAATATATTAATGCTAAATAAATCAAAATAATACAGAACTATAGTAGTACAACACTGCTGACTTCAAGGTGCAAACGTTTTCAGACACGTTCTTCAGTTCAAGGCTTTAAAATTTGCTAAAAATTCCCTTAAACGGTTAAAAAGGAATTCGGTTGTAATGGAGAGATTTGATCAGTCCCACAGTGCCATTGTGCTCAGTATCAGCAGCGCAAGTTTTAGTTGGTTAGGTATGAGTGTTGCTGATACAAGTGCGCTTGGTAATTAAAGCACAATCGCGAGTGGGCTAGGAATGACTTTAGCTGCTATCATTGAGCTTGGCTAGAATCAAGCCATCGCAAGTGCGCTTTGTACGAGTATTGCGAACGCGTGGACATTGTACGAGAGCTGCTGTTTAAAAAGGACTTAGGAATTAAAGTTTCGATGATATGAGTGGGCAGGGTACGAGTGTTAATAATAGGAGTGTACCTCATGCAAGTGTTAATAAAATTAGCGGGCGGTGTACGAGTGTTGATGATAGTAGCAGCAGGAGGGAGGGGAAATGCTCACTTACATTAGCATATGTCAGAGTTAACTCGTTAATAAACTGTTCATAACCTACGTTTGAAACCAAAACGATATATCTGTTGCTTGCATTAGTACATAAATGGTAAACAGTACAAGAATTCAAATAGTAAGTTAATTATACGCATATGGGCATCTAAATATTTAATTAGGGAATATTTCAGCTATAAATGAAGAAAAACGTAGATTAAATTGATAAAATATATAGCTAAAAATCAAACCCGAAATGCTAAACATTTATTTCCCAGGTTTAAATGCTTACATCTATTAATAATAATGTATTCAAAATATTTAGCATACAACTATTCTATAGCTTTAGCATCCTTCATATTTTTTCTCTGTGTTTTTCTTAGTTTTTCTTGCTCTCTTCTCTCTGGAGTCTTCAACCACTCTTTTTTTATCTTTCGCTGTTGATCGAAACTCATTCTCGCCTCATATTTCTCACCGACGAAAAACTCTGTGAGTAAAAGCAAAGATAATATCATTTAAAATAACATCCTAAATGTTTTAAAGCTGGCTGTATTTTGCTATCCATACATTGTATGTTTTAAATGGACATTTTACTGTGTCCTGCATCGTAAATTTAAATAACTTAAACCTACCTTCTATGCTGTTTTTAAACTGAGGTTCTCGTGAATTTTCCTTCAGTAGCTCCTTGTCAAAATTTTGACGATCATTGTTTTCTAATGTGCAAAAACATATTCAAAATTATACTTATCGTTAACATGCATGAAAGTTTATAGACGTCAACATAACAAATATTATATTTCTTACATTTTCAGTGTAATGTTACTAAATTATTACCTTTTTTAGCAGCAAAACCACCACCAGCATCTGAAAAATCACTATTTTTTCGTCGTGCAAGTCATTTTTATTATCAAAGTCTTCCACTCTAGTAACAACTGGGATATTCACACTTGGTATCCAACTGTATGGTCGAATGTTTTCCATTTTCCCGTACTTAGCTAAGTTTTCCGCGCAAAGTTTCTCTTATGCTAAATACAATTAATTTTTTACAATAACCTTCAGAATCGTTAGTTTTAATCAGAAACAGCTAACTCACATCAAATACGTTTTGACGAAAACACATACCTGCTTCCATTTTATCGACCGTCACGGGTACCAAAGGCTGTACACATTATATCGTATTTAAAAATTTGACGTACTACGCTTCACACTTATAAATGTCAAGGAAGTTAATAAGAAGTTAATTTAAAGGAAAGGCGTTGAAAAACGTATGAAAACAAAGGAAGGCTTATAACCTAATATACGTTGTAATTTTGTATTTTAACGGATTTCGTTACTCGATAATCAACAGTCCAAGTAGTCGGTGATTGGGACAAACGTAATAAACTAGCCGCAGAAGTTCAAACAACGATCCAAACACTATTATTATTTTGTCTTTATCATACTGATTTCAATTATTAAAGACGTAATAATCCCTAATATAATTGATACGCCCCGAAAGCACATACGTTTAATACAATAACGAACATTGAACGAAGCAGAAAAAAAATTCAAAAATACTCTAGAATTATTTTGAATGCACAAAATTAATAACATGTTTATTACAAGAGCTTACTAAAATAATACTAAAACCACCTTAAAACATGAATAGTTTAAAAATATGTCAAAACGTTAAATTTTTCGAGACCACAACCTAGTCTTATGGATCAAGGCCTATCTAATGACACCATAATAAAGGGTACATTCATAAAACTGTAGGAGGAGTATGACGAACAACATTGGTAGCGGGAATTAAACGATTGGTACAGAGCTCCATTATGCAGCAATTAAATAATAGACTAGCAATTAGGCAACCTAAAGCGGGTTGGTAGCAGCGGCTGGGGAGGAAGATTAAGGTTATGTTACAATATGGAGCGGCATCGGTAATATAAATTAATCAAAACCTCAGCAGTATTATTTGTTTATCTCTATGTTGATATGCTGGAGGTGAATTTAGCTGAGATAATAACTTACGTACGTTAATATACGATCCATAAGTACATGTGCAATGTATACCCCACCACTTGCTAACTTCAACGTAATTTATACTATAGATAAAGATAGAAATTGATTCGTTTTCTTCTTTTCTATCTTTCTGCCAGTGTACAAGTTACATGTAAGTATCTCTATTTCCCAATGTTATATAATGCATGTAATTTAATGTTTCCAGAAAATCGCTCTATCTGTCAGTTCTTTCAGTGATTCGTTTTCCTGTTTTTATTTCAACTTAATTTCTGCTCCACATTTTGTTGGATAAAATACCTAAAAATAATAATATTTTCATTAAAATCAGTCTTTATTAGTTCTTTTCAAGCAGAATAATTTTGTAATTTTGGTTTAGGATAATATTAGGTGTACGTAGTACTTGGAATGATGATATGGGGTGTAAGTTGTACTTGGAATGATAATATTGGTTGTACGTAGTACTTGGTATGATAATATTGGGTGTAAGTAGTACTTGTAATAATAATATTGGGTAAAAGTCGTACTTGTGATGATAATATTGGGTCTAAGTAGTACTTGGTATGATAATATTGGGTAAAAGTAGTACTTGGGATGATAATATTGGGTCTAAGTAGTACTTGGTATGATAATATTGGGTGCAAGTAGTACTTGGGAAGATAATATTGGGTGAAAGTAGTACTTGTGATAATAATATTGGGTGTAAGTCAAACTTGCGATGATAATGTTGGGTAAAAGTAGTACTTGGAAAGATAATATTGGGTGTAAGTAGCACTTGCGGTGAAAGTATTGTGTAAATTCATGATAATTAGTGAATTTGGGTGAATACTGGCGAATAATGGTGAATGCAGGTGAATAATGGTGAAGGCCAAATATTGGTGAATATGAACGAATCTAATATGATCTTCTTCAAAATGTTTAAAGTAGTAAATCTCAAATAAATAAATGATAATTATTAATCCTAATTGATCCTCTGAGAGCAAAAATTAAAGTTTCATCCACGATTGTCTACAAAATGCGAAACGATTAAGCCCAGCTTTTAAAAGCATTCAGTAAGGACCCAGGAGCTTCTATAAAAAGACTAGTCGCTTCTATTCTACTCAAATTTCATTTCTTCAAAAAATACTTAGTACAAGGGTTGTAAATTTCTTTTTCATCTTGTCGTCTGCAACTGCTTGCTCTTTACTGTCCCCAAACTCAAATCGTACTATCGTACTGTAAGATCAAAAACATATTCCACTTTGGAAGAAGACAGTATGCAATATTATCCACTCTTCTGGTAGAACCAATTTTGAAATTGGAAATTAATAAATATTTTTAATATTTATTTTATTATTTTTTAAATTTCAAATTCAAAGAAAATTCAAATCGTGAATAAGTTTTTTAATTTAAATATTTACATATTTTTTTTAATCTAAATCTTGAATTTAAATTAAATTTGAATTGTAAAAAGTAATTTTTTATCAAGCTCTGCTCCAATCAGGAACATTACATTTTTATAACTTTGAATCCAAAGGCTGTGATTGGCGCAGAGTCAAAAAGTGTAAATCGGAAACTAAAGGTGCAAATCACAAAATGTCAAAAAAGCAAGCTCAAGTCAAACGTCTGTGAGTCAAGTCGCATCTATTGGGACCATAAAACCTCTATATAGTTAAAAACTGTAGGAAAAGTTTGGGTCACAAGAATCGCAATGTTGGATAAATGGCCTCTGCTGGCCTGTACTGCATGAAATAAGTATATAGATCTGTGCCAATCAGAAGCACTGAAATTCTAAATATTTGAATTTCAGTCCCGTGATTGGTGCAGAGTAAAACAAGTTAAAACATAAGTAGTTTTAAAAAAGTCTAAAAGTTGAATTTTCCGAGACCACAACATAGTCCTATGGACCGAGGCCTATCAAATGACACCCCATTAAAGGGTACATTTAAAAACTGTAGGAGTATGACGAACAACATTGGTAGTGGGATTTGTTGCTAGCGTTCTGGTATTAGCCTAACTCTTACGTGAGATGCCAAAATTAGAGAAATGAAGGTTATACTTCTTTTAAACAAAAACGTACTATCAGAGGTAGCCTTATTATAATTTGTTTCAAGCTGTTATTACTTGAGTAAACTTCAATAAATATAAATAACATATATGTATTTATATTAAATGGCAAATTGATACAAAAGAATCAAAACGTCAAACCATTCTATCGTTTAAATATCTATGCAATGGACATAACTAAGACCTATATTGACTCCTTACGAGAAGGTTACCCAAAAAAACTATTCTCCTACTTTTATAGTGAAACTAAACAGTAGGGTCTATATTCCGTAACACTGCAGTAAGGCAACCCTGAAATGATATCTTACTTTTATTGAAGTAAAATACGCTGAAGATAATGTCACGATTTATAGAATGAGTTGTAATGTCAATATCTATACTTATGATTCCTCTGGGGTACATAGATTTGGGTGTTCTGACCATGACCGAGTGTATGTAATTACTAAAACAAGTAAGTCTGGACTGTACAACAGTAATAATATCATTAAAACTCGAAGCTACAAACGAGCAAACTGGGACAAAATTAATATTGACCTCAGCAACATAGCATGGAAGGCTCTTGAATGTCTAGGTAATGCTGACAATATCCTCAACTTATTTAACTTAAATGTAAATAGTGTACTCAACATGCACATACCTGAAGGTAAGCGCACAGTTAAAAGTAAAACCTCTCAATTCCCCACAGGGCACATCAAACGCTTAATGCATAGGAGGGATTATTTAAAATCGCTGAGTAAAAAAAACAGGCAGTGCTGAAGCATGGAGTGAATATAAGGCCATACGTAACTTTCTCTTTAATGTTATAAAGCAGTCAAAAATTAGTCACTACAGACATTAACCTAATAACGTACCTAGTTCGTCCAGTCTATGGGACACTGTAAATTCACTGACTAGTAAAAATAAATGCACAAGACAAATTACTAAGCTAAGGCTAGAAAGCGAGGTCATACGCGATCAGAGTGAAATTACACAAAACCTGGCTAATGCGTTTGTCGTACATAGTATGCCTTCTAACGACCCATATGAGTTCTAAAATGCAATTGACACTAATGTCAATGATGTCATTCCATTTACTACTACTGAAGTCATTTGTGCATTTAGAAAAATTAAGCCTAAAAACTCAGGCTCTCTCCAAGATCAGAGCTACATTGTACTAAGTAACTGTATTAATACATTAGCTGTCCCTCTAGCAATTATGTACACTCAATTTCTCTTACTTGCTGCTTGTCCATCTGCATTCAAACACGCAACCGTAATTCCGGTATACAAAGGAAAGGGAAGCAAATCAGACCCCAAATCGTACAGACCAATATCCAAACTGATGTTACTGAATAAATTGTTTGAAAAGATCCTTCAGCAAAGAATGTTAGATAAAGTTCAGACAGCGGGGCTGCTAAATGCTAATCAATATGGGTTCATGCCAAGACGCTGCTGCCAGACGGCAGTATTACAGTTCACACAAGATGTCTATTATTCTATTAATTCTCGTAGTGTTCGCTGCCTAGCATTATTTATCGATCTAACCAAGGCTTTCGACTCTGTCAACCACACTCTATTGTTAATAAAATTAAGAGACAAATTTGGGTTCGATGGGCACTCTCTGAAGTTGATAGCTGATTATTTGAGAAACAGGAAATTTTGTATTCAAAATGGTGGGTATGTTCCCGCTGACTACGATCTGCTGAGTGGTGTACCGCAGGGATCTATTCTTGGACCGTTACTATTTATTCTTTTTATTAACGATATATCTGACGCGTTTGACTCTAAGCTCCAATATGCTCTACATGCTGACGATTTAGTTATCTATTGTGCTGATACGTGTCTTTTAAAACTCCAGAGTACAATGCAAGAAGCACTAAATAGTGTCAATAATTGGTTTTCTAACTTTAAGTTTAAAATAAACGTACCTGAAACTAAATTCATGATACTTTATAAATCGCATGATGTAGTTTCAAGTGACACAGTAAGTCTGATGGCCAATGGTGTATCTCTGGAACGTGTAAATAGTTTCAAGTACTTAGGTATTATTATTGACTCACACCTAAATTTCAATGAACACAGTATCTATGTTAAGAAAAGAGTCTCTACTGCTATCTGCATCATACATAACATTAGAAAATACCTACGTTCAAAGTTTGCTGCACTATGGTCAATGCCTATGTTTTATCTATAATTGACTACTGCTTGCCTATATGGGCTGTTCAGTCTGAAAAGTACTACCTAACGACGCAAAATATAATTACCAGAAGCATTCCTATTTTCTCTCAAATTCCATTGTGGACAGAAAAGACTAACAAAAATAAAGTAAAAATTGATGAATCGATTGTTTTGGAGCAGGCTAATATTATTTCTATCCGAGAACGTATAAATGATGTTATGTTAATTTTTGTGTTTAAAACTTTAAAATTTGGTTCGAATATTGAATATTTAAATAAATTGTTCAAAGTTAAAAAGATTGTGAGGCCAACAAGGTCAGGTGATGGTATTTTGCTCGAGCATGTATCTCTTAGCCGTCTGCAGCGTTTAAAAAATCTTTCATGTATGGAGCTGTAGATACCTGGAACAAGCTCTCATCACATCTACGTAATACTGACATTTCTCTAGCTGAGTTTAAGATAGAATTAAGTTTTTATTTTATATTGAGTAGAAAATGTAGATACATAACTATGTATACACCTCCTTAATTCATAGTTTAAAAATTTTGTTGTTTCGTTTGTAACCATATATTGTGTAACTGGATATGTTTTAAAAATTACTGGACTTGATATTATGTAACCAAATACTGTGTCTGTTATTGGAATTTAGTACCTACTAAATGTTTGAACTGTATAATTTTGACACTTGAATAAAGCTCACAAACAAACAAACAAACTAAGATGCTGGTATAGTGATAGCTATACTAACTAGTTATGCAACGCTGTATGAAGTTGCTCTGTGTGATATGTGGAGGTTCTATACTCTTTTGTTACTCAACGTTGTATTAAGTTGAGTTGTGTGATGTGAGGATAGCTATACAATTCTTTACTGTATTTTTGATTAGTCACTGATGTAGAAGGAAGCTGACTATTGAATTTTGTAACTAATACTCAATGATGTGGTGTAACTGCGTAACCTTAATAATACTCAATGATGTAGTGTAATTGAGTTTGTTGTATTACGTGTGGCTTGATTTAATTTCTATTTATACGATACTATTATCCTATACTTAATTTAATTAGCTTACGTCCACCAAATGTATGTAGGTTGGTCGTTGTATATACGTGGACTGTCAATAAGCTTTCATATATTCTCTGACTTGAATGACCGTATGTAGCAGGTCTGCCGATGTATTAGGCTTGCGTTTAAAGAATGAGATGTGTTATAGGATCTTACCGAATCATTGTCGTAACTTAATCTCTGTATGTATAAAATTGCAGGTTCCTCTGATATGTCAAGGTTTATGCTTCAATGATGTATAATTAAAGGCTTAGGGATTCAATGCTTCTATCTATGCATTGCCTGTGTACTACAGTGTTTTGTAGGTTTACCTATACTTTAAGTGATGTATGAAACTTAAAGGCTTTTTACTTGACTGTCTACTAAATCTATTTGGCCATTAATTTAATTGTACATGTATTAGTAGTGTATTATGTTATGTGCATATTAATTAAGATAAAGTATTAAAACTTTATACAAAGTATACATGAGTGTGAACTTATGAACCAGCATAAAGTATTTACTATATGGTAATGTCCTATACAATATACCTATAGTACATGTATTTAGCGGTATTACTTTCCTATATTATATATGGTAGCGACCCAATATAATAAGGAAGTGTTTAAAAAAATTAATTAAATATTTTCTGACGTAATAATATCGGCTTGAAATAATTCTACTCTATTATTGTTTCTGTCCCTATGTAGTCATCCTTGTGTCATAGCATAGAACTAAAGAAATGTTCTTAGTATAGAATTATTCAATAACAGTAGTATATAGGTAACTATTATTTTATAAAATTGTATGCCTATATATTTACAGTATTACTTTTATAAGTATAAAAAAATGTTTTTTCTATTCAATAGTACATAGAAAGAAATAACAAGACAAATTTCCTATTATATTTTGTGTTTCTATATAGATACTAGTATGCTATGTAAGTGAATGTGTATGCTTACATAAAATGTTCATGTTTTCATAACCCACATATATATTAAATTTGTATGTTATTACCCTGAGAAGACCATATATTATATAGTATGTTACTTGTTATGGGCTGACTACAGGAGTCTTCTTCAATGTGATTTACGTCTCGGCCTCTTTTTTGTCTGGGCATAAGCTCTGGAGCTTTGAACGTTGAAATGGATAAGTGGTGCGTAATGGAAATCTGGAGTTGGTGTCGGCTCTGGTGTTCTGTGAACACGGCAGCTGTAGGGGCTGTGGCTGGAGATGCCGTGGAGTTGATTTTGGTCGCGGGCTGGATAGGTAGAGTTTTGGAAATGCTGTGGGATGGGAGCTGGCTGGAGATGCTTTGGAGTTGGTCGCGGTGTGGAGTTGGTCCTAGTGTGATGAGCTTTCAAGGAAGGAGGACTGGAGATGGTTTTGATGATTGCTGTGCTGCTATGCTGTAGCTGTGCTAGGCAAAATGTTTTTGTTGTCACTCTCTGGAGTGTCAGAAGGTTTAATCAATACAGTTCTATGTTATCTGTCTCGATCACGACTTTCAACAAAATTGTTTCTTATGGTTTTTAAAATGTCTATTAAACCATTCACATATTTTTCCAAATTTTTATTGGATGTAGGAATATCGTGAGTACATGCACTGAAATGAGTAGTCTTGCTTTTAAGAAATCTGCTTGGACTCGTATAAACATATAGTGGGTTTGTCTTACTTATAATGTACTCAGTACAGCAACAATTCTCCCAAACTTCATTTTTATAGTTTAACATGAGTATGTTATTGTTTTTTAGTCACAGTTTTTTTAATGTTTACTTTTTCAGAGTTTTTATTTTTTGCACTTTTTTTTATGTTCTCTGCGACGTCTGTTGTTTCTAATTGAATTAAACAGTACAATAGGTATGCTCGCAACGCTTGTCTATTGTATTTCGCGAACGGGCTTACAATGTTTACAATGAGATATATAGTTTATAGGCCCTACTCTGTATCTTCCATAGGCAGTTATTATGAAATGTTTACTTATAGAGCAGGGGACAAAGTCTTTGCAAAAACATACACAAGAATCTGGTGGTTTGGACATAATATTTGGCCTGGTAATAATAAATGTTTTAATTACCAGACTTTGTAGTTTTTTAAGATACGACAAGTTGTCAAAATTGATACTGCATATAGTTGTATTCTGAGTCATGTCCTTTGTAATTGTCGTAGTCGTATACTGATATTATAGGACAATAATTCTTTTTCGCTTCTTCGGCAAGTGTGAGCTCATTTACTGGATACTTTACCATCTGTGTATAGTAGCGATGACTTTTACATAGACATTCGGATTGTTTTTTATCTGTATTTATGAGGCATTTAATGCCAGTGTATTGATGAACAAGTTCCTCCAACTTGAGCTCTTGATGCTTTTCTTCTTGACGCTTTTGTTCAATTGCAAATTCGAAGTCTTCGCTTCTATTTCGAGATGCAATTAATCGAATGTCCAAATGACGACACTCATTAATATGTTGTTTCAAATTATGTATTTTGTCGCCTTTAACTAACCAAAATGAGTGTTCACAAAAGAAGTGGTATCTACCCAATCAGGAATGTCGTTTACACAATGGCAATTGTAAAGTAATGGTTTGAAATATTTATTGTGTATCCACTTGTTTGGGCTGATACTATCTAGTTTTTTAATGAAATCGTTAAATCTTTTTTTCACTAAATATCTATTGTGTCGTCGACGAGCTATCCTGAGTTTCTTTGCTATCAATTTCGTTGGTATCGTTCTGCATTTCTGCTTGGCGCCTAATATATTCACTTGCTAAACTTTCACGCACACATTATCTAAAGCTATGCACAAGTTTATTTGAGGCGTGATTATATTCTTTTTGTAGACGGCGTCGGGACTGTCGTGCCTTTGGTTTTGATTCCATCTGAGAACTTATTATGTCTTAAGTTTTGTAATTACTGCTGATTGATATTAGGTAGTTATTAAACTGATCTCACTGGTGTGGGAAATAAAATATAAAGAATCGCAGATACTCCCAAACAGAGAAAAAACTGGGAAAGTATGTAATGGAATGAAGTAGCAAAAAAACCTACTTCGCCACGGAAGGCCAAAATACACAATACAGGGTGCAATAGTTGACCGGAGTTTAATTCGCAGGGAGCCAACTAAAATGATATCTTACTTGTATGGAAGTAAAATACGCTGAAAATAATGTCACGATTTATAGGATGAGTTGAAATGTCAATATCTATACTTAACTAATGTATGAAATAAAATTTGTAAAATAGAATGTATTGAGTGCTGTAGCTTTTATTACTGTAGTGAATAAAAAGAGACTCAAGTGTAGGTGACTTGATCTCAGTGCTAAGTAGGCAATACTAGAATCACTAGACTATGTAAATGTCTAATGAGGCGAAGAGTCTCAATGGCTAGTGCTGTGTTGAAAAGCTAAAAGACGAATGGCAAATCTTAGTTAGTTATTTTGAGTATTTATAATAAAAGTAGAAGGAAAAATATCACAATATATTTTTGCACATGAGGAAAAATAATTAGATATTATTTAGTCTACGTGTCACAGTGTGACTTAAATCTACGTGGACATTGGTATTATAATTAGATAACAAATACAATTATAATACGAATCGAAATAAAATTATTTCAGTGCTGACGTGTTGCTGAGTTTCATAATAATATTTGCTACATAAACATTAAATTTTAATACATTACTAAATCGAATTGTGATTACATTTACAAGTGTGGTTTAATTAAATAGGTTACATATATATTTAAATTTAATGTGGTTTATTATATGCTATAATTAATTACTCATCTTTTCGTCTGCCTTCTTCTTATGAGTAAGACAGAGGGAGAGGAAATAGAAGAGATAGAAGAGAGCGAGACTCAAGGAGAATAGAATAAATATTCCTTTCCTTGTTCTCCCCTTCTTCTAATCTAACAAGCGCTATATGGCTACTATACTCCCTATAACTTCCAATGCCCGGCCCATACACTGTGTGTGGTAAGCCAAGCACCGGATGCTCCAGGGAGTCTGTGAGAGAGAAGAGGGAACATAATGCTTAATCTACACTTTTTATTCCTTTAATTACGTGTGTTTACATTTTAATGCTACACTCAATGAAAGGAGATAAGAGGACATGTAATTTTTGATTGCAAAACATTCCATTCTCCCACCTGTTGATTTACCATAAATCTAAACCTAAATTAGAAATATTATTAGCATTAATTTTATTTTACAAGGTCCGTTCAGATGACACGCAGGAGTACTACATAGTGAGGCTGTGAGTAGAAAACCAAACCTTATATAACCTAGTATTTTTAGAATGCAGCCTTTCTGTGTCTAGTGGCCTAACTTATAATAATTAAATATGATGTGCAATGTGTGTATGCATTGTAATGTGAGAAACTAAGCTCGATCAATTAAGCTAAATGAATAATTATGTGGCACGAAAACTGATGAGAACTACTTAGCTCAATCATCGTCAAAGCTATACGTTCTGAATTGTGATCCATTCTTAATGAGTTGTGTTGTTAGATAAATGCAGAGTATAACTTAGCATATATCTGACCTCATAATGAGGCACTGTTGTATTTTATCAGTGATTATACATAAGTATGTGTGATAAAGTTTTGTGCTAATTATATATGTGCATATTCATTAGTAGTAGTATGAGTGGACCTTTCAAATGTAGAAACGGTTGTGATTGTGGTAGATGGTTCAAATATATCTTGTATATTTGTAGAATAAGAGTCTACTTTATTTACTTTAAGGTGAAATTTTTTCTGCTTATTCTTCAGAAAATTTTAGTGTAAACAGGATGCAAAAGCTCACTGTTAGTGTAAGACGTTTTGATGAGTTGTAACCCTTTTTGTGGTTACCTCTAAGATTTTAGCATATAGTATTTATGTGTTGCTACTATATAGTAATTGTGTCTACGTGTTAACTGTATGTAGACCCAGAAATTTTTTTTATTTTCTGCCTTTTTCTTGATACTGTACTAAGTGTAAGCTGTCTATGCTTATCTTTGATTGAAATGACCGCAGTTGGTTAGGTATGATTCTGAAATGTAAGCCTTTTTTGGTTTCCAGCTTTTCTAAAAAATTCCAGAACTAACTTAAGTACCTTTGTGTAGCTGGGTCTAGAGAGAACGGATGTAAACTTAGATGTGGTTAATTATTTTTAGAAATTGTAGTGAGGTTAAAACTGAGGGCTACTACTGGCCTTTGTGATTTCCACTGCAAGGCAACAGCTAGTATTTGATTGCTTGTCTCGTTTAGGTTCTGTGATATGTGGACGTGATATGTATACAGTAGGGTTTAAGTTTTATTCTGTAAATTTCCCCTTCAAACTGTATAATGTACTGTAGTTTGAATAATCAATTTTTGTGGTTATTGTTCATAAGGACATTCATAAACACTCGTAAGAATCTATTTATTCAGACTGGGGTGTGAATTCTTTATTTAGATATTTGTGTGGTATATCACTTTTACTTTCCTGTTAAACAGCATGTATTGGGTGATCGGTAAGACTCTATGTAGTACAGACCGACCGATATATATTTGGTATAAGAGTTAGGCTTCTGTGATTAAAGTCTCTATATTCTATATATTTTCTAGGTACTATAGTGCAATTTATATATATACTTAAATAATACTTGAATACATAAATAATTCCTAGTATAGTATCGGTTTACTGTTGGCTTTACACTATATACTCATATATAGTGCCGATACTTGTTGCTTACTCTTCTATACTCTCATAAGTATAGTACTATAAACGTACTTGCGCTACACTCGCGCTACACTAAACGTATAAGCGAGTACTTGGAGTTTGTAGAGTATTCGGTAAAAATACCTAACATATATATAATGAGTTGGAATTCAATTGTCTCAAAATTTCCAGAGAATTTGTAGCTCCACTTACAACAACTTCTGTTTACAAACCCCAACATATTAAAGTTCAGGAGTTTATAGAAAGTTAGGAAGTCCTATTAACTCAGGTTGGCAATAAGAGTGACAGAATAGTTTTAGGAGACTTTAACATCAATTTAAATGACAACACTTCTGACGCACTTGATGTTTTAAATATAGCAAGTAGCTATGGCTTGTCTCAACTTATTGCGGACGATACCAGTGTAACTTATAGGACAAATACACTTATAGACCATGTTTATGTAAGTAACATTAATGCAGTCGTTTCCTCTGGGGTACATAAATTTGGGTGTTCTGACCATGACCGAGTGTATGTAATTACTAAAACAAGTAAGTCTGGACTGTACAACAGTAATAATATCATTAAAACTCGAAGCTACAAACGAGCAAACTGGGACAAAATTAATATTGACCTCAGCAACATAGCATGGAAGGCTCTTGAATGTCTAGGTAATGCTGACAATATCCTCAACTTATTTAACTTAAATGTAAATAGTGTACTCAACATGCACATACCTGAAGTTAAGCGCACAGTTAAAAGTAAAACCTCTCAATTCCTCACAGGGCACATCAAACGCTTAATGCATAGGAGGGATTATTTAAAATCGCTGAGTAAAAAAACAGGCAGTGCTGAAGCATGGAGTGAATATAAGGCCATACGTAACTTTCTTTTTAATGTTATAAAGCAGTCAAAAATTAGTCACTACAGACATTAACCTAATAACGTACCTAGTTCGTCCAGTCTATGCGACACTGTAAATTCACTGACTAGTAAAAATAAATGCACGAGACAAATTACTAAGCTAAGGCTAGAAAGCGAGGTCATACGCGATCAGAGTGAAATTACACAAAACCTGGCTAATGCGTTTGTCGTACATAGTATGCCTTCTAACGACCCATATGAGTTCTAAAATGCAATTGACACTAATGTCAATGATGTCATTCCATTTACTACTACTGAAGTCATTTGTGCATTTAGAAAAATTAAGCCTAAAAACTCAGGCTCTCTCCAAGATCAGAGCTACATTGTACTAAGTAACTGTATTAATACATTAGCTGTCCCTCTAGCAATTATGTACACTCAATTTCTCTTACTTGCTGCTTGTCCATCTGCATTCAAACACGCAACCGTAATTCCGGTATACAAAGGAAAGGGAAGCAAATCAGACCCCAAATCGTACAGACCAATATCCAAACTGATGTTACTGAATAAATTGTTTGAAAAGATCCTTCAGCAAAGAATGTTAGATAAAGTTCAGACAGCGGGGCTGCTAAATGCTAATCAATATGGGTTCATGCCAGGACGCTGCTGCCAGACGGCAGTATTACAGTTCACACAAGATGTCTATTATTCTATTAATTCTCGTAGTGTTCGCTGCCTAGCATTATTTATCGATCTAACCAAGGCTTTCGACTCTGTCAACCACACTCTATTGTTAATAAAATTAAGAGACAAATTTGGGTTCGATGGGCACTCTCTGAAGTTGATAGCTGATTATTTGAGAAACAGGAAATTTTGTATTCAAAATGGTGGGTATGTTCCCGCTGACTACGATCTGCTGAGTGGTGTACCGCAGGGATCTATTCTTGGACCGTTACTATTTATTCTTTTTATTAACGATATATCTGACGCGTTTGACTCTAAGCTCCAATATGCTCTACATGCTGACGATTTAGTTATCTATTGTGCTGATACGTGTCTTTTAAAACTCCAGAGTACAATGCAAGAAGCACTAAATAGTGTCAATAATTGGTTTTCTAACTTTAAGTTTAAAATAAACGTACCTGAAACTAAATTCATGATACTTTATAAATCGCATGATGTAGTTTCAAGTGACACAGTAAGTCTGATGGCCAATGGTGTATCTCTGGAACGTGTAAATAGTTTCAAGTACTTAGGTATTATTATTGACTCACACCTAAATTTCAATGAACACAGTATCTATGTTAAGAAAAGAGTCTCTACTGCTATCTGCATCATACATAACATTAGAAAATACCTACGTTCAAAGTTTGCTGCACTATGGTCAATGCCTATGTTTTATCTATAATTGACTACTGCTTGCCTATATGGGCTGTTCAGTCTGAAAAGTACTACCTAACGACGCAAAATATAATTACCAGAAGCATTCCTATTTTCTCTCAAATTCCATTGTGGACAGAAAAGACTAACAAAAATAAGGTAAAAATTGATGAATCGATTGTTTTGGAGCAGGCTAATATTATTTCTATCCGAGAACGTATAAATGATGTTATGTTAATTTTTGTGTTTAAAACTTTAAAATTTGGTTCGAATATTGAATATTTAAATAAATTGTTCAAAGTTAAAAAGATTGTGAGGCCAACAAGGTCAGGTGATGGTATTTTGCTCGAGCATGTATCTCTTAGCCGTCTGCAGCGTTTAAAAAATCTTTCATGTATGGAGCTGTAGATACCTGGAACAAGCTCTCATCACATCTACGTAATACTGACATTTCTCTAGCTGAGTTTAAGATAGAATTAAGTTTTTATTTTATATTGAGTAGAAAATGTAGATACATAACTATGTATACACCTCCTTAATTCATAGTTTAAAAATTTTGTTGTTTCGTTTGTAACCATATATTGTGTAACTGGATATGTTTTAAAAATTACTGGACTTGATATTATGTAACCAAATACTGTGTCTGTTATTGGAATTTAGTACCTACTAAATGTTTGAACTGTATAATTTTGACACTTGAATAAAGCTCACAAACAAACAAACAAACTAAGATGCTGGTATAGTGATAGCTATACTAACTAGTTATGCAACGCTGTATGAAGTTGCTCTGTGTGATATGTGGAGGTTCTATACTCTTTTGTTACTCAACGTTGTATTAAGTTGAGTTGTGTGATGTGAGGATAGCTATACAATTCTTTACTGTATTTTTGATTAGTCACTGATGTAGAAGGAAGCTGACTATTGAATTTTGTAACTAATACTCAATGATGTGGTGTAACTGCGTAACCTTAATAATACTCAATGATGTAGTGTAATTGAGTTTGTTGTATTACGTGTGGCTTGATTTAATTTCTATTTATACGATACTATTATCCTATACTTAATTTAATTAGCTTACGTCCACCAAATGTATGTAGGTTGGTCGTTGTATATACGTGGACTGTCAATAAGCTTTCATATATTCTCTGACTTGAATGACCGTATGTAGCAGGTCTGCCGATGTATTAGGCTTGCGTTTAAAGAATGAGATGTGTTATAGGATCTTACCGAATCATTGTCGTAACTTAATCTCTGTATGTATAAAATTGCAGGTTCCTCTGATATGTCAAGGTTTATGCTTCAATGATGTATAATTAAAGGCTTAGGGATTCAATGCTTCTATCTATGCATTGCCTGTGTACTACAGTGTTTTGTAGGTTTACCTATACTTTAAGTGATGTATGAAACTTAAAGGCTTTTTACTTGACTGTCTACTAAATCTATTTGGCCATTAATTTAATTGTACATGTATTAGTAGTGTATTATGTTATGTGCATATTAATTAAGATAAAGTATTAAAACTTTATACAAAGTATACATGAGTGTGAACTTATGAACCAGCATAAAGTATTTACTATATGGTAATGTCCTATACAATATACCTATAGTACATGTATTTAGCGGTATTACTTTCCTATATTATATATGGTAGCGACCCAATATAATAAGGAAGTGTTTAAGAAAATTAATTAAATATTTTCTGACGTAATAATATCGGCTTGAAATAATTCTACTCTATTATTGTTTCTGTCCCTATGTAGTCATCCTTGTGTCATAGCATAGAACTAAAGAAATGTTCGTAGTATAGAATTATTCAATAACAGTAGTATATAGGTAACTATTATTTTATAAAATTGTATGCCTATATATTTACAGTATTACTTTTATAAGTATAAAAAAATGTTTTTTCTATTCAATAGTACATAGAAAGAAATAACAAGACAAATTTCCTATTATATTTTGTGTTTCTATATAGATACTAGTATGCTATGTAAGTGAATGTGTATGCTTACATAAAATGTTCATGTTTTTATAACCCACATATATATTAAATTTGTATGTTATTACCCTGAGAAGACCATATATTATATAGTATGTTACTTGTTATGGGCTGACTACAGGAGTCTTCTTCAATGTGATTTACGTCTCGGCCTCTTTTTTGTCTGGGCATAAGCTCTGGAGCTTTGAACGTTGAAATGGATAAGTGGAGCGTAATGGAAATCTGGAGTTGGTGTCGGCTCTGGTGTTTTGTGAACACGGCAGCTGTAGGGGCTGTGGCTGGAGATGCCGTGGAGTTGATTTTGGTCGCGGGCTGGATAGGTAGAGTTTTGGAAATGCTGTGGGATGGGAGCTGGCTGGAGATGCTTTGGAGTTGGTCGCGGTGTGGAGTTGGTCCTAGTGTGATGAGCTTTCAAGGAAGGAGGACTGGAGATGGTTTTGATGATTGCTGTGCTGCTATGCTGTAGCTGTGCTAGGCAAAATGTTTTTGTTGTCACTCTCTGGAGTGTCAGAAGGTTTAATCAATACAGTTCTATGTTATCTGTCTCGATCACGACTTTCAACAAAATTGTTTCTTATGGTTTTTAAAATGTCTATTAAACCATTCACATATTTTTCCAAATTTTTATTGGATGTAGGAATATCGTGAGTACATGCACTGAAATGAGTAGTCTTGCTTTTAAGAAATCTGCTTGGACTCGTATAAACATATAGTGGGTTTGTCTTACTTATAATGTACTCAGTACAGCAACAATTTTCCCAAACTTCATTTTTATAGTTTAACATGAGTATGTTATTGTTTTTTAGTCACAGTTTTTTTAATGTTTACTTTTTCAGAGTTTTTATTTTTTGCACTTTTTTTTATGTTCTCTGCGACGTCTGTTGTTTCTAATTGAATTAAACAGTACAATAGGTATGCTCGCAACGCTTGTCTATTGTATTTCGCGAACGGGCTTACAATGTTTACAATGAGATATATAGTTTATAGGCCCTACTCTGTATCTTCCATAGGCAGTTATTATGAAATGTTTACTTATAGAGCAGGGGACAAAGTCTTTGCAAAAACATACACAAGAATCTGGTGGTTTGGACATAATATTTGGCCTGGTAATAATAAATGTTTTAATTACCAGACTTTGTAGTTTTTTAAGATACGACAAGTTGTCAAAATTGATACTGCATATAGTTGTATTCTGAGTCATGTCCTTTGTAATTGTCGTAGTCGTATACTGATATTATAGGACAATAATTCTTTTTCGCTTCTTCGGCAAGTGTGAGCTCATTTACTGGATACTTTACCATCTGTGTATAGTAGCGATGACTTTTACATAGACATTCGGATTGTTTTTTATCTGTATTTATGAGGCATTTAATGCCAGTGTATTGATGAACAAGTTCCTCCAACTTGAGCTCTTGATGCTTTTCTTCTTGACGCTTTTGTTCAATTGCAAATTCGAAGTCTTCGCTTCTATTTCGAGATGCAATTAATCGAATGTCCAAATGACGACACTCATTAATATGTTGTTTCAAATTATGTATTTTGTCGCCTTTAACTAACCAAAATGAGTGTTCACAAAAGAAGTGGTATCTACCCAATCAGGAATGTCGTTTACACAATGGCAATTGTAAAGTAATGGTTTGAAATATTTATTGTGTATCCACTTGTTTGGGCTGATACTATCTAGTTTTTTAATGAAATCGTTAAATCTTTTTTTCACTAAATATCTATTGTGTCGTCGACGAGCTATCCTGAGTTTCTTTGCTATCAATTTCGTTGGTATCGTTCTGCATTTCTGCTTGGCGCCTAATATATTCACTTGCTAAACTTTCACGCACACATTATCTAAAGCTATGCACAAGTTTATTTGAGGCGTGATTATATTCTTTTTGTAGACGGCGTCGGGACTGTCGTGCCTTTGGTTTTAATTCCATCTGAGAACTTATTATGTCTTAAGTTTTGTAATTACTGCTGATTGATATTAGGTAGTTATTAAACTGATCTCACTGGTGTGGGAAATAAAATATAAAGAATCGCAGATACTCCCAAACAGAGAAAAAACTGGGAAAGTATGTAATGGAATGAAGTAGCAAAAAAACCTACTTCGCCACGGAAGGCCAAAATACACAATACAGGGTGCAATAGTTGACCGGAGTTTAATTCGCAGGGAGCCAACTAAAATGATATCTTACTTGTATGGAAGTAAAATACGCTGAAAATAATGTCACGATTTATAGGATGAGTTGAAATGTCAATATCTATACTTAACTAATGTATGAAATAAAATTTGTAAAATAGAATGTATTGAGTGCTGTAGCTTTTATTACTGTAGTGAATAAAAAGGGACTCAAGTGTAGGTGACTTGATCTCAGTGCTAAGTAGGCAATACTAGAATCACTAGACTATGTAAATGTCTAATGAGGCGAAGAGTCTCAATGGCTAGTGCTGTGTTGAAAAGCTAAAAGACGAATGGCAAATCTTAGTTAGTTATTTTGAGTATTTATAATAAAAGTAGAAGGAAAAATATCACAATATATTTTTGCACATGAGGAAAAATAATTAGATATTATTTAGTCTACGTGTCACAGTGTGACTTAAATCTACGTGGACATTGGTATTATAATTAGATAACAAATACAATTATAATACGAATCGAAATATAATTATTTCAGTGCTGACGTGTTGCTCAGTTTCATAATAATATTTGCTACATAAACATTAAATTTTAATACATTACTAAATCGAATTGTGATAACATTTACAAGTGTGGTTTAATTAAATAGGTTACATATATATTTAAATTTAATGTGGTTTATTATATGCTATAATTAATTACTCATCTTTTCGTCTGCCTTCTTCTTATGAGTAAGACAGACGGGGAGAAAATAGAAAAGATAGAAGAGAGCGAGACTCAAGGAAAATAGAATAAATATTCCTTTCCTTGTTCTCGCCTTCTTCTAATCTAACAAGCGCTATATGGCTACTATACTCACTATAACTTCCAATGCCCGGCCCATACACTTTGTGTGGTAAGCCAGGCACCGGATGCTCCAGGGAATCTGTGAGAGAGAAGAGGGAACATAATGCTTAATCTACACCTCCTATTCCTTTCATTACGTGTGTTTACATTTTAATGCTACACTCAATGAAAGAAGATAAGAAGACATGTAATTTTTGATTGCAAAACATTTCAAACCCCATAGGTTGCTAGCAGATACAAGGACAAAATTCGTGTATTATAACTACTTTACAACATTCACCAACGAACCCGTTAAAAACTGACACTTCTGTATTTTTGATGTGCAGCTTGGGCTACTCGTGTAGTTTACTGAAAGATTAAGACGACACATTAGACTGACACTTTAGCTACTGTCTTACAGATACTGGACTTAACCTAATCGTGCATTACCACTACTCTCGTTCCCACTAAAAAGTACATTCGTATTAGGATAACTACAGATTCACCGGAATATTAGAACAAAAGGTGAATAAAATGTTTTATTCGCGGCTGCCAAATTCAATTTATTGATTTAATTTTTTAAAAAAAGCTTGCTAGCATTAAGTTTTAATCGCAGGTTTGCCCGAGTTGAGTTTTGATCACAAGCTTGTCTGGGTTAAGTTTTGATTGAAGGCTTTCCTGGGTTAATTTTTGACAATAGGCTTGCCAGGGTCAAGTTTTAATCACAGGCTTGCCTATGTTACGTTTTGTTTACAGGCTTCTAAGTTTTGATTACAGGCTTGTCCTGAATAAGTTTTGATCACAGGCTTGCCCGGGTTGAGTTTTCATCACGGGCTTGACCGAGATAAATTTTGATCACAAACTACCCCAGGTTAAGTTTGGATAAACATTTTCTTTTTTCAGGACTGTGATATTTTTACTCTTCCCTACTGTTGTACTATTTTATTCTACTCTTGCCTGGGAGTTACTATATTTGTCAAATGCATAGACATTTACAGGGATTAACTGCTGTTTACTATAACCTTCGACGCGCAATTATTTAACATTAACGCCACTACATGTTGTATGTTGTCAAAAATATTTTTATATTATTGATTCAACTACGGGTCCACTTGCGGCAGTATTAGTCGTGTTGGTGTAATGTGGTTATATCTAGGTTTATTTAAGGTTATTATTATATATTATTTATTAGCTTGTACACAACGTCCGTACGACGGACCTCCGAATCTGTTTATTTAGGCGTAGCGTGGGCATAGTTACTATATTTGTCAAATGGATTTCTAATAAATTTTTAAAGAATAGAAATAAAAAAACAAAGATAATGAACTGTTATTATTATAAAATATTATTTATCAATAATTTTATTATTAACAATAATTCTGCGTTGAGCTTAATGTTTTTATTGGTCCAAAAATTTCTGGATCAGTTTTTACATTTTTTCAAGTTTAAAATAATTTTAAAATGAAAACACATAATTTATTATCGCGCTCTGCACCAATTATAGTCGCTGATTACAAATTTGAATTGCAGTATTTATTATTGTAGACTTTTTAATTTAAAATAAATTTAAATTGCACAAAATTTAATTCTACCCGTAAGCCAATTAGGATTCCTGTTTTTAAATTTTGAATTGCAAGACCGTAATTATCGGAAAGTTAAAAAGTGTAAATCGGGATAAAAAAGTGCAAATCACAAAATGTCAAAAAATCAAGCTCAAGTCAAACGTCATGGAGTCAAGGCGCATTCAGTAATACCATGACACTTCTAAGTAGTTGAAAACTGTAGGAGCAGTTTGAGTCACAAGAATTGTAATAGTGAATAAATGGCGTATGCTGGCCTGTACTGCACGAAATAAGTATTGTCTGGACATAAATTAATGATATCTGGGAAGGTGGGCTCATGCATATATTGTACCCGCCCTCTACGCTTGTGTATTGGTGCAAAGGTTTCATTGGTCAGCCAATACAGACTCATTTGAATGGGATTCAAATTCTGGACCACGAATGCTCAATATTGAAGTTTGAAGTTACTAATAATCAAACCTCAATATTGAATATTGCATTTAGCAATGTAGATGGTGTATTCGCGGTCCAGAATTTGAATCCCATTTAAATCAGTTCGTATTGGCTGACTGCTGCAACACCTACACCAATACACAAGCGTGGAGGGCGGGTACAATAAATGCATGTACCCACCTTCCCAGATATCATTAATTTATGTCCAGACAATATATAGATGGGAATTTAACGATGGGTATAGAGCTCCATTATGCAGCAATTAAATAATAGATGGGTATAGAGCTCCATTATGCAGCAACTAAATAATAGATGGGTATAGAGCTCCAATATGCAGCAACTAAATAATAGATGGGTATAGAGCTCCATTATGCAGCAATTAAATAATAGATGATGATGATGATATGAAGAGCGGATTTTCCTATACCGATAACTCCGTCCCGTAGTACCTGCTGTAGAGCCGCCCTTCTGCTCTCCGCTCAGTCCACCCCAACCTACTCCTGGCTTTCGCTGGTCCCGTATCCTGTAACACGACGGTGCTCCAGTTTACTTCGTCACTCTTCGATGGGCCGATGAGCTGACTCGCTGTCGTAGGTCGAGATGGTTTGGTACTCGGTTCGCCTTGATCGTATAGGAGGCCCACAGCGAAGGTCTGAGGTGTCTTGAATCGCCCCCACTATGCGCTTAACTTAACAATGCACACACACATTGACAGTTCCACTCCGCCGCCGCTTGGCCGTTTATGCAATAATATAGTTATGCTCTACGCCTAATGTTTACAGGAGAATTAATTTCGTAATACGATCTTTAATGAACTCCACTTCCATTTTTACACAGAACACACAATTATATGCCTTCTAAGAGGATAAGTTTATATAATTAAACACAGATTAATTTTATTACCGGTATTCAGGAATAAGGCCGAATCCTCATAAAATATATAACACAATAAAACACCACAAAATAACTATGGCTGACTGGTTAACTTCCCTGACGGATTAGCTCACTGTTGCTATTCTTACTCAGTCTGAAGAAGTGAAAACCTAATCGGTTGTGCCGACGCTTCCCTTTGACAAACTCCTCATTACCACCTACTTCTGATGTACGTGCAGGCTTCCCCGTTGGTTACCTTAACCCGGTCACCGTCTGCCTGTCTGTCCCTTCTTCCCTACTCGTCATCACTCCGTCAGCACCACCGACTACTGCCCCGCCGTCCAACTGACTCATCCGCCTTGCTACGTCAGCTCCTTTGTCCTAGCCTACCACTGACCTCCTTTCTGTTTGCACTCTATATCCCTTGCAATCCTATACCTATTCCCCTGCATAAAGGCCGTATTGCCATAGTCAGTCTCACATATGCTGGAGCCGAACAATTCTAGGGACTGAGTACAAGCGGGACACGACCTTTCGGGGCCGAATACGGTCAGGCCGAGGCGAGCAGGGGCAACTACTGTCAGTACCATATGGGAAATTGTGTTTTTTCAGTATCGATACTAATGAGTATTTAAATGCATTCCCTCCATTAATTAAGCTTAGTTATGAGATTAAAGGCCATTATTGAGTTCCAATTTATCACTTCGCAGTAGCGTCTTGTGTAGTATTTCCTTCACTTTTCATTAGCTATTTTTATAAAAAAATCGATAGAATTTTTGCGTTTGTGTTATGCGTTTGTGGAGCGGAAAACCATGGAAACCCACATTTGACATTGGAAGCAGCCAAGCACCTAAACTTAAAGCGATTTGTTGTAATAAAATTCTATCGTTGAATCATATTTTTCCTCAGTTTCTTTTAATATCATTTTCATTTTATTGTAATTAACTTAAAAAAAAACAAAACCGTACTAATCATCGAAAAATAATCACTTAATTGAAATGTGCAGTGTCACGCTGGATAGGCAACTCTTACAGTAAATTCCTTCTACAGTTTTACGAATTTTTCAATTATTGGGATGTCATTGGATAGGTCTTGGTCGAGCGGATAGTAAACTGGTCTCGGAAAATTTAACGTTTTGACACTTTCATGCATTATTCACCTTCAGGGTTGCCACAATCCAAATTTTTCATTTTTGGGACATTTCCGTTGACCTTTGTCTTATACACACAATGTCGTTTTGTTTTCTTAGGACGAGTTTTTGGACAACTATTAGATTTAATGTCAACCATCTTATTGATTTTGTAAACAAATTGGCTTTCGTAGTTCAGATTTTAAAATATTAAACCTAATTATCAATTTGTCAAAAATATGACACTGTCACTAATTGCTTCAGGAAGGGGGAAACTGTAAGCTTTCTATAAACTTACGACTATGGTAAGGTGAATGAATTGATACGTTACTTTCCTTGAAGTAATATATGCTGTAGATTCAATTGTAAAGAGTGAGTAATATATCAGTAGACTTTTATGATGTCTGAAATAAAAGTTTAAGTTTCAATGTGGAGAATAATTTGCTGGATGTTGGCAGACCGAATTATTGCGTTCAAGTGTTGCTATTTTATTCTGAGATTCACATAATATATATTTTCGCCAATATTGTGTGTGTAATACAATTTAGAAGGAAAATGGGAAATTAATTATATTATGTGTTGTGAAGGAACGGATAGGAATAAAAACAAGTGGATGAAGTAAATCCAATATTCCTAGAAAGAAAGGAGTGGCGGAAGTAAGTCAATATATTATTGAAGTCGCTCGGCTCCATATCCACGTTGGGCAGAAAGTCCACGTATGATAGCGACAGGGAAATAATAGAATTATTTTCCTGATTTCCTTCGTGTCAGAAAGTACGTCATAAGGAAAGTATGACAATAAATAAAATAAAATGTTTGTGTATTACATTATTTTATGTAGTGCTTAAAGTGCGTATAATAAAGTATTATATTCTCTGTAGAATGCGGTATATAGGTATATCGCCGTTCATTCTCCCACACGTTGAGTAACTGCAAAGATATCAACAAAACATCAACAATTAATAGTTGTCCATATAATTGGAATGCGAGAGGCAGAGGTGCTGAAGAAACATCAGTTAGACCATTTTTCTAATCATGATTTTGATGCTGCTAAAGAGAATGAGAAGAGTGAAAACTAGGATGCATGTGAATATAAGTCCACGTAAAATCCAACTGAAAAATCCAAATCCAGTAAGTGAAAGAAGATGGAATCCAGAATCAGTATCCACTGGTTGATAGGACATCGAAACTTGATGACTCTGAACGTCAATATTACTTAAATAGTGAAGATGCCCAGTTATTTGAAGAGGCACAGAATTTCTGGCACATTTGAAGTTGCAGTTCATGTTTACTTCAGGTGTGTTCAGTTTGAGGATGAGAGTGTAAGTAGTAAGTATAGGTGTAATATGAAGTGGGATTTGAATTCCTGTTTCATCACATGCCAATATTGCTACTGTGTTTCCATCATTAGTCTGAGCTTGAATGAATAAATCAGAACCGCCAATACAACTGTAACACCCACGCAATTGTATGAATTGAGCAGTACACGTAGTATCTTGAACTGATTTGATAAGGCGTAAATTGTCACTACTCATCTGAACTTCTAATAGGGTGGTCAGAGAAGATTCAAATACTATAGAATCGTCTCGTGGGACCAGAATGCCACTTTCCAATTTTTTCGGTAAAGGGTTCATTGTCATTACTTTGTCCGGGTCGACAATGTCTTGCTGTATTTTGACTACGCTTGTATCAATAATTGGTCGAATTAAAGAGTCACTGGCGAAGCAATTGGTTGACATAGCCTTGGCGTCTCCAATGAAATTACACATGATTTCACCGATCCGTTGTAAGACATTTTCACCTCTGAGATTGCATGGAGCTATGGAGGTTGAAGAGCCTTTAGTGAGTAAGCATTCATTGAGAAGTGGTATAGGTGGGATTGAGACTGACACAAGATCAAATAGGATCTCGTGATGAGTGGCAGGAACACCAGCTTCAATTTTGATATTCTTGACAGTCGTTTCCTTTCCAAAATGTGTTGTCAGTTTTAATTCAACTGAGAACTTCCATGCTGAACATCGAAATACAGAGGAGTATTCAGAAGTGGGATTATCTAAGTATAATCGCATGAAGAAACAATCTCTTGTTAAAGGCCAAATACACTGAGGATGTCGCAAGTCTTGACAGCGACTCCATCCTTTCTTCTTTATTGTGTCTTTGAATTCAGGAATAGTATCATTGACACTAAAGTTGATGCATTTGTCTCCATTACACGATGATGAAGTGTAAAGGTTGTAGCACTTGAGAGATAATTGGACCTTTGCTACAGCTTTGGGCACGTAGTATAAGAGTTCCTTTTGACATTTAAATGCTACTGATTTCGTTTCCATGATGATTGTTCTAAGTAATTCGTTGTGAGTGTCGTGAATGTTGAAACAACTTTGTTGTGAAATCGGACTGAGAGCTAGTCGAGTGTTGATACGAATTGAAAAGTTGGTCTGTTTTCCAGCTGTGTGACATTCAAGATTCTGGGCTGTCATGGCTGCAAAGTTTGAGCATCCTTCTACTGGAGTCAGAATAAATATCAGCATGATAATTAATAAGTTAGCTCCGGTTAGATAGCATTTTTGAGGTCTTGAATTTGTTCGTGACTTTGAAGTGGTTGTGGATCTGTACGGTAAAGTTTGAATGTCCAGTAATGGGAATCCAATTTCTTCATCGCGATTGCCAGGGTAAGTTTTCCTAGTAATCTTGTTTTTTGCTCTTCGTCGACGTATAGTACGAATACATTGTCGACAGGGCCAGATGATCCACCACGAAACAGTCATCATAAATCGTGTCAAATACATGATTGTTATTATTAGCGCTGTTATAGACAATCCAAGTACTATAAGAGGGAGCCAATGAAATACTGAGTAGCATGTCACATTTACCTATCTGTCTAGACACATCTTACACGTTATTATTTCACAGATTGGAATTCTGGGACAGGTCAGTGTAGTGTAGATAGGAATGTCGACATCAGGAATCCAAATTTCCAATGTAATATTTCGAGTTGCAGCTAACATGTGATTTGTTAGCAATAGTTCTGTTGTAGTAGAGTCAGGTAAAATTGATACCAATCCAGGGTTCTTTGTAGCCTTGATGTATTTCAGTGTAATACCTGGTGATTTTATTCTTACTCCTTTGGGCATGCAGGTGAATTCACAATGAGGACATGTTGCTATTTGCGCTTGGCAACTTAGGTCCATTTTCTTTACCAACATATTCATCATACCCCAGCATTCTGGATAGATGAAGCCTTCGGATGTTTGAATTTTATGAAGCATATCTGTAGCGTTATTATATGAACAATAACATTGATTTTGAACATCATTGGAACATTCCATATTGCTACAATATATTTCATCTCCCTTGCATTCTAGTTTAAGACAACCTTTAGATGGACATGTACCTTTACATCTATAGGTAGCTGGCTTCTTGAGTGGAGCTTCTTGTTGAATGTGCATTGTTGTCAATGGATATAGCTTATTATCTATAATTGCGACTGGTACGTTGACAATTTCTTCTTCAAAGTGATTACAACCTTTAATGGTATAATCGCCGACTGCACAAAGAGTGGTTTTCAGATCTGGTTTTGAAAGGAGATGTGTCTTAAGTTCTAACGCTACCTCTTGACATTCAATTTGATCCACGTTATGAGCTGTCAGTTCTCTGCAAGGAATTGTAGGGTTTTCACAGTTATCTGCACTAGACGTAACTTGTTTGCCGTCAGCGCATGTCATTTGTCTGTAGCATATGTTACCTGTCTTTAGTACATGTAACCAGCTCACAGTGTCATGACATAGAGGAATTTCCTGGTGAGTTGTCCATGGAATTGTACATGCTGAAAATTCATCTGCAAAATCAATTGTAGTGAGAGCTTCTGCTGTCATTGAGGATCCTGATAGCATTGCAAGGGCTGCCAAAGTCTTCCATTTCAGTGTTGTAGACTTGCTTGTGTCTGAACCTTCTTTTGGTTTCTTTGGTTTGATACAGAGTGAATTTGCATAAGCCTTTCGTACTTGTTGATTGAAGATAGCATAAATGATTAAATTTGTGAAAGGTGATATCCAAGTCAATAATGTGACTGTATACTTGATTACTGCTGGTACGTGTCCATGAACTTCAAGGGTTGTGGTGATCGCAAATGGTAAATAACAAATTAAGTAACTGACGAAGATTGCTGAAATAATTGTCGTATAGTTTCCAGATGCTCCGGTCCTTTTAGTCTTGTCTCCTAATGCTTGATATGCATGTCGAGCGTATCGGTAGATTTGAGTATAGCAGTACATCATAGTCATTACTGGAATAGCTACGAATAGAATCAGTAGTATTACTTTTGGAGATCTTCCTTTTGAGTCTCGAATGACTGTACAGGTCATATCATTCGGTTCTTTTCTTCCTAGCTTTCCCCATATTTCTGAGTAGGGTAGTAGCATGACAGAAAATCCGAGTATCCAGGCTCCAAGTATCATTAGAATTGTTGTCCTTGCTGAATAAATTGCTGCATAAACTTGAGTGTGTAGAACTCTTATGTAGCGATTTATTGTAATACTCATGATAGTAAGTAGTGTAATAGCAGTTTCCATAATGAATAATTGGATAAAGTTGACACAATACTGATCCATGTTGTTGGTCAGGTGTGAATGACTTCGATGCCTTGATTGGTAGGTAGAAGATACTTGCCAACAAATCAGATGCGTGTAAACTCATTATAAACCAATTTGTCCGATTTTTCCGTAAAATACGATCTCGGCCAATGGCAAATAAAGAGAATACGTTTCCAGTTGTACCCATAATGGCACAGATAACAGCAATCCAGCCAATCAAAAGTGGTTGAGGTTCACTCTGATAAGTCTTTCGGATTTCTGTAGTATTATCTAGCTCATTATGTTCTGGCGTTACAGTTGGAATGTAGTAACTGTTGCTAGTTTGAATGGTGAGAGCGAAAAGTGTCAATACTGATTGAATCCACTGTCCACAAGTTAGTTTTCTCACTTTTTGTGTGTGATTAACTGGTAACTGTAAGTCAGAAGGTTTTTCGTCTTCTTCTGGCTTCTGGCTCTCTTCCTCTTCTGTTGGTAGCTTGGCTACTTTAGCTATAGGACGTGTAAATTCCTTAACTGATTTCTGTAATTTTCCTTTGACTTGTTTGTAATCGCCAGCAGTCTCTAGTGTGACTACTCGTACATGTCCATCTTTGCCTGTGTTGACGCTTTTGATTCTTCCAATTTTCCATTCCATTGGGGTTTGATTGTCCTCTAGAATGATAACCATATCTCCGTTTTTCAGGTTGTCAGTTGACTTGTTCCACTTTGACCTGCGTTGAAGTGAAGTAACAAATTCTTCTCTCCAACGTTTCCAGAGTTCTTGGTTTCTACGTTGAATTAATTAAAAGCGATCCAACCTGTTCAGTTGAATGTGGCTGAGATCCGGTTCAGGGATGGTAGTCAATGGAGTTCCAATGAGGAAATGCGCTGGTGTGAGAATTTCCAAGTCTGTAGGATCATTGGATGCTGGTGAGAGAGGTCTTGAGTTGACCATAGCTTCAATGAAGACTAGAATTGTATTGAATTCTTCCCATGTATATGTGTCATAAGTTAATATCTTATTGAGATATGTCTTGATCAATTTGACTATGGATTCCCAAACTCCTCCCATGTGTGGAGCTCTTGGTGGGTTGAATTTCCATTCAATTGTTTCTATAGATATATCTGGTAATATCTTTTCTGTGACTTCTTGAATAGCCTTCAGTGTGCTAGAGTTATTGATGAGTGTGTTACTCGCTCCAACAAAGTTAGTGCCATTGTCGCTGTACATTACTGCTGGTCGTCCGCGTCTTGAGATGAAGTTTCGTAATGCTAGTAGAAATCTCTCAGATGATATGTCGGACACTAGTTCCAGGTGTACGGCTCTTGAAGTAAAGCATGTGAAAAGTGCAATCCAAACCTTGTATCTGGCTGCGCCTCTTCCTATTTGTGCCTTTAGTAAATATGGACCTGCCATATCTACTCCCGTGTGTAGAAATGGTCGGGCTTTAGTGATTCTGACTGATGGTAGTTGACCCATCAGTTGAGTTGATGCTTTAGCTCTGTGTCGAAAGCATATAAGGCATTTGTCCAATACTGACTTGATGTACTTCGTTCCATTGGGTATCCAATATTGTTGTCGAATGTAAGTATGGACTGTTTGTTTACCGGCATGTGCGAGTCGGTAATGATGATATAGAATCATAGCTCGTATCAGTGGGTGATGTCCAGGAATGATAGCCGGATGCTTTGTTGCAAATGGCAGATTGGAGTTTTCTAGCCGTCCTCCCACACGTAGAATCTCTTGGGGGTCTACAAATAAACATAATGTCTTAAAACACCGATCTGTAAGTGGGATGTTGTTGCTAACGTCCGCTATTTCGGAGGAATATGTGTGATTCTGAATCCATGATACGACTGTCGTTTCTGCTATTTTGAGGTCTGAGGGTCCCAGAAGTGTGTTCGCGGTGCCTTTGAAACTGTGAGTTGCCTTGATTCTCAACAATAGTGCTGTGACTCGAACAGCCTTTTTCCAAGATGAAATACAGCTGAGTCGATCCAATATGGATGTTGCATTTTCTTGAGCGATGAGTAGAATAGCTGTCTGCTTTTTAGCCTCATCATCTATTTTGGGGTTAGGATCAAAAATTGGAATTTCATAATTTTCAGTTGTTAGCCATGTAGGGCCGTGCCACCAGAGTGAATGAGCACTCAGGTCTTCAGGGTTAACACCCCTTGAGGCACAGTCAGCAGGGTTATCAGCTGACACAACATGATGCCAGTCGGAAATTTGGGACAATTCTTGAATTTTCTGAACTCGGTTACCTACGAACTGCTTCCATCGGCTTGCAGGTGAATTAATCCAATTCAGACAGACTGTGCTGTCAGTCCAGAGATACATAGGCATATCCATAAGATCCCAACTGCGTTTGACATGATGAACTAATTTCATCATTATTACTGCGCCGAGTAATTCAAGTCTCGGTATGGTGACTGTTTTTATTGGAGCCACACGGGATTTTGAAACAATTAAGTTGCAAAAGATTTTTGAATTGAGCCTGCCACGTAAATAAATAGCAGCAGCATATGCTTTTTCGGAAGCATCTGAAAATCCGTGTATTTGAAAATCTCCGTCGTCACGATGCTGTAGAGAGCGCGGAATTTTCAATTTTTTCAGCTCAGGTAAGTTTGTGGCATAATTGTTCCACAATGTAATTATGTCTTCAGGTAGTTTTTCATCCCAGTCCAATTTGAGAGCCCAAATCTTTTGCATGAGTATCTTAGCTTGAACTATAGTGGGATTGATGAGCCCAAGAGGATCATAGATTTTTGAAATGTCAGAGAGAATAGTTCGTTTTGTGGGAACTTTCGACATATCTAGGTAGACCTTGAATGTGAAATGATCACTACCTGGATGCCAGATTAATCCAAGGGTCTTGATTGTGTCGTCCTTATCGAATGACAGAGGTAGTTGAGTAGCACGATAGTCAGAAGGTAGATGTTTCAAAAGTTGAGGTGAATTGGAACTCCACTTCCTGAGATTAAATCCGCCCTCCTTGCATAACGCAATCAACTCCCTTTGTAATTTCAATCCTGTTTTAATATCCTCAAGACTATGTAGTAGGTCGTCCATGAAGAACTTGTGCTTAAGAATTGGTGCGGCTAGTGGGTATTTCTTTGCGTTGTCTATGTTTATGTAAAAGTAAGTGATGTCGATTTTTGCAATGGATACAAGTCCGCTTTGAAGGACAGTCTCTCACTTGATGGTTACCAAAGCAATTGTAGCATTTTTCATTTTTTCGAACCCATTCTTGTCTTTGCTGTAGTGTAAAATTAAGCATGGTTGGACAGGCATGAAGAGGATGGCCATGTTTTTCACAAACTTTGCATGTATATGAAGAATCCCGTGTATTCTCTTCTTGAGGGTTTCGCTTCTTTCCACTGGTTCTGGAGGGGCCTGGTGAAGCTGAACGTTGTGGAGTAGAAGTACGATTGTTACCTCTACTTTTCTTCTTGCTAACTAGTACAGAAACCTTATGTTTCTTTTTTCTATATTTGGCAGAATCTTTGCTTAAGGCTGATCCTTGACTTGTTGCTGAGTCCTTGGATACAGTGCTTATGTTTGATTCACATGATGAGTCACGTTTAACTACGTTATTGATTGTGACCTTCTTTTCATGATTGCCTCTTTTTGAGTAAAATGTAGTTGTAGAAGAAATGGTATTGTTTTCGCGCATTCCTTTGGCTGTGCCAATATTCTTAGCCATTGCTTCCAATTTTTCAATAGTAAAGGCCAAATGTGGAACCTTTTCATCAGGTAAGGATGCATAGAATTCTGCTAAAGTTCTTGAGTCCAACTGGTTTAAGATGTAGTCGGTGAACAAAATTTCATCGAGTGTTACATTGCCTAAGTCGAGCTGCATAAGTTGAGCTCGCACAGTTCTTACGACATTGATCAATCGAAAGATTCCAGTGTCTGATTGAATTTTCATAGGATCTCTTTTCACCATAAGCTTGAGTGATGCATTTGCAGACTGTCTCGGACTATGATACCGGTTTTCCAGTCGCTGCCACGCTATTGGCCAATTTTCATTCGAAATTTCCAGATCCTCTATGCTTTCCATAGCTTGACTGTCCTTGAGTGCATCTCGTAATAGTCGAAGCTTGTCAACCTGAGCATATTGCGTGGGTTGAATGATTTGAATGTTGGCCACAAACTGTAGCTACCGTTGAATGTGGGTAGACTCAGTTTTGGAGTTTTCATTTTTATCTCAGTCGTAACAACTGCTATTGCTTGAGTGATGATACTGAATTGAGTTCTCACTTTTATGAAAGCTTGATTCAAGTTGTCATGAGTTCTCAATGCGTCAGTAAGTGCAGTAGTTGCTGCTCTTGTATTATCTTGAGAAGCAGGTGTATCTTGGTGATTCTGATAACAGCTTAATTGTTGCGCAGCTATTTCAGGAGCTATAGCTTTTATATCCTGATTATAGCCTTCAACTGAGAATGTGGAAAGTAGTACAGGACTACCTGTAAAGAGTGGGGAATGGTTTTAGTTGTTTGATTAATGTGTTTAAATGAAAGAAAGTAAAGAAGGAAGAGGGGAGTACGTCTTCAGATTAAGAGTACTGGGAATCTGTAGGTTGGAGATGTGAGGCTGGGGAGGCTGGGACCCGGGCAATGGAGATAGGTAGGTAGGTAGGTACGTAGGTGCGTAATAAATAAATAAATCCGTAATGTATAATGCGATTTGAAGTAATGATATGCAATTTAATGGGACAAAGAAGAAGGAGAGTTAATGCATAGTAAGTGTTGCGAATTATTTGTGTCTTTGCCAAGGTTTGCTAAATCTAATGCAAATTGAGACAGCGATGTAAGCATGTGTGCAGCGCCATATAATAAGATGCATCATCCAGGCCAATCAAATTGTGTATGGGCTGTATCAGTACACAGGCAGGTTTATATACAAAATTACAATGTTTTTGAATTTATTACAATTTATACAACATTTATATACATGAAATACAGGACATTTAATTATTCAACGGTATACGTAACAGCATATACATTATATATCTAGGTTACATCTACACTATACTAATTATATACACTTCTTACAAGCTAGAGCTTAGTATTTAATAAATATATGTAGTTCACAAATAACATTAACATTATACAGCTAGGTTGCTTATATACTAAACAATTGAAATACACAAGTCTTACAAATACAGGACATTTAATTATTCAAAGGTATACTTAACATTTATATATACATTATAAATCTAGGTTACATCTACACTACACTATAAATATATACACTTCTTACAAGCTAGAGCTTAGTATTTAATAAATATATGTAGTTCACAAATAACATTGACATTAAACAGCTGGGTTGCTTATATACTAAACAATTGAAATACACAAGTCTTACAAATACAGAACATTTAATAATTCAAAGGTATACTTAACAGTATATACATTATAAATCTAGGTTACATTATTATAATACTATAAATATACAACTATTACAGAATAATATATTTACTTATTTAACAAATCTTTATGGCCAAAGGGCAAACTAAAATTACAATCATTGGGGTCTGAAAATACCCGTGATATATCTAATGTGTTGAATGCTAATCTATTTACACTCACTACGTGCATGTTATGATCTACTGATCGTATAGAATTTACAATAATATTACACGGCTTGTCTGTTTCAAGCATTTGTTTATATTTCTCGTGCCTGCATTGGCGTAACGCAATAGCCGGAACACCTCTGCATTTCTGTTTTTCGCTACTATTTAAATATAACATGCTATACATTTTAGGCTTAAGTGTAATTAATTCTGATACATCTTAGCTCTGTATTCTTATTTTGCCACTCTCGTCTTTATTTAGAAGATACAACTCTGGATACTCATTTTCGTAGCGATCAAAAAACTCGTGATTTCGTGGAATTTTGCTGAAATCAAATTCTGCACGTGCACTAACTATATCATCCCACAAAGTATTTAAGGGATCTAATATATCTAACTCATATCCGTCGGTATCTGAATAATCCAAGTAAGCTCTATTCTGGAATATTCGACACAGCATATCAAACTTTTCATAGAAGTTAACTTTTGCATTGGCTAAAATTGCCAGTCCTGTGAGTGACAAGTCATCTGCACGATACCTCTTAAGATATTGCGTAATTATACTTAAACAATCAGACAGACCATCAAAATCTTTACATCGTGGTGATGCAAGTAGTTTTTCAGCATGGGCGGTACTGGTGCAAATACTGGTTTCAACAAAATCTTTCACTTTTTTTAAAGTCTTGCCATACAAAACATTGGATTGGAATTTAAGTAATTTGTTTTCAAAAGGGGTTTTTGCTTGCTTGCGTCTTTCTAAATTGGCATCTATATATGATTTGAAGTAACGTTGCTGTTTGAATCTTACACCACAGTGTATTTTTAAGAGTACCATTCCCTTTGAAAGATAGTAGCGCAATTCCTTGAAATGAACTGTGTAATTAAATTTGTCATAAAGTGTTAACATAAGTCTTGGTCGGGATATGAAATGTTTAATTGAAGCGTTTTTGCGGTATTTTAAATTCAACTGGCTCGGCATTTCTTCGAGCTTTATTACTCTCTGTTCCATGGCAAGAGGCAAATTTGCGTCGCGATTATGCAAATGCTCTGGGTATTGCAAGTCACAAACCAGTACGTACGTATAGCTTCCTTCCGTACTACCCAATTCAGGGTCTGTCCAGTCAATGTTTATAAGATCTTTTGTTTCCATGTACTCGTAATCAGACACTGGCATCAGTGACTTCATACTATGTGGATATAAACTATTGATATCTAGTGAAAGTAAGTGTCTACGTGGCTGTGATGTATCTAATCCACCCGGACAACGTTCGTGATTAGCAGTCACATGTTTCTTTGCAAATATACATTGACCCCCCCTTATTCCGTTTTTTGCAATTTCATATACCCTGTAATCTCTTATGTAATCTATTTCAGCTTTTGAATGTTTTAAAAAGCATTCCCATGAGAAGCTTGGCAAAGTCAAAGAATAAGTAGGATCCATTTCGTATGTTTCCATTCCAAATTTGCGAAAGTTTTGCCAAACTTCTGCTAGTAATACTGTATCTAACAAACAAGTAAAACGCATGTAATCAGCTAATGTAAAAAGGTTGAATTTTGCACAGATGTTTTGAACAAGCTCCCATTCACTGTCTGGTATTGGCATATCATCAAGTAAAGATTTTCTGAAACACGATCTTGTGGGAATAGGAATATCACGACATGTATTTGTAGTAAGAGACAAGAAAGGAAAATAAACTGGTTTGTTTAATAGCACAAGATCGTCATGGCACGGTTTTGATACTTTAAGTTTCTTTGCAAAAGAATCATGGCTTTTTGTAGGTAAAAATTTATATAAACACTGCTGTACTATTTTAAGTGACTGGGAGGTTTTTGCGTTAAGTGAATCTACAAGTTCAAATAAATCAGAGTCAAAAAATAAATTAGCATCCATAAAACGTATTTTAACTTTTGAAGCAAAAGATTTGCCAGTATAATTGGGGTGCTTTGAATTTTCAGAGGGATATTCTAAATTTAATTTAGGAAGCCATGTATCCTTAGCAGTTATCGTTATTGAAATAAATTCTTTTGGGGCTTTTGCAAGCGCTTTTACATTTTTGGAAGAAAAGCAATTAGTTTTCATTGCACCTATTAAAAGGTGATAATCAAAAGAACCTCCGTAGTGCGAAATAAGTGGGATCTCGTGCTTGTATTTAATACTAAGGTTACAACGACTACATGCAGCAAATTCAAAATTACTATGGTCGTGGTTATGGTGAAAGGTCCTGATCGTCTTGGTTTCTTTACTGAATTCGCGCTCACACAGATGGCAGTGCGTAGCTTGTTCAAACTGTACTCTTACACTTTCTGTTGGTTTTACTTTGTTATTTGTTTCTCTAATATGTGTAAGTAACCTGTTTGCCCAGTAAAATATACGTGTTAAAAAATGTTTAACTACATCTTTCCCATCAAAATACTCTATAGAAACAACATTGTCTTTATCTTGCATTCTTCTAATAATAATAAAAGAATAAGCTGCAGGTGTAATTTCTGTTGTATACTTTGTGTTATTTTTTGCAAGTTTAGAATCTTGAATAGGATTTGCAAACGTAAAGAACTTATAAACAATGACAAAGGGGTACGGAAGTGTTTGCCATGGTTTTGCAAACTTAACTCGTTCCCATGGTTTAGGAAAAATGATTTTTCTTTCTTCACGAACTTGACAGTTGTCACTGTGCTGTTGTAAATTCTTTTCTGAATTAAAACTCCTTAAACACAATTCGCAATAAAAAGCTTTTTTTCGTCGTCCATTACACATAAATTTATCAAGATCAGTAATAAGTACTAAATGGTGCAACTTGGTCTTGTCGTCCTTTTCTTGGTTAAAAATTAAAAATAAATTACACAGTTCAGTTAACTCAGAATTACGCGACCGTCTTATAGGGATAATGTCGTCATCGCGGTGACTCTAAATATTAATACCGAGATTATTTTTAATTTCAAAATTATTTAAATCTTCGCGAATACACAAAGGACAATTTATATCAGTAAAATCAAATTGTAAAAAATAGGGAATATACTGGTCTGGGTCTTCTAGTTTTTGTTTAGCATAGCGTGTAGTGTATGGTTTGTTTGTCTTCTTATTTACTTTATATCCAGCTAAGATTTCATCGCGGTATCTGTGAGCAGCAACACAGAATTTAAAGCAGTCATTGCATTTGTTTTTAATATTTAAATATCCTGATTTTCTTGGGTTGAGTTTTGGAAATTTAATATATCCTTTTGCTTCAGCATTTGAAAATAAATTTAAAACTCCTACTTTAAATTGAATAGAATTTACTTGCTGAAGTGTCCAACCAGTACCGTACTTATTAAAGTCGTTAAGCTTTTGTATAACTTCACTTGCACTATTGAATATAAAGTTTTCAATTTCGTCTTGATTCATTATATCGTAATTACTAGACACTAAACTAATGCTTTTATCTTTTTTTGTTGGTTCGTTTTCTACTATAATATCTAATTCTAATGCTACATTTAATATAAGTTGAGCCTTAATACTAATATGTACAGCTAAGTTTTGAGTTAACAATTTTATAATAGACTCGTATAGTTCAGTCAAGATGTATGTAACGTCTTGAGACTCTTCAGTTGGTTGATGAATGTAGGTCACCATTAGTCCCTTATGAGCTCTTGAGGATTCTTGAAATACATCTAGATCTATCAACGACGAACGACGAGGGCGACGAGAAGGGCCTGCGGGACTATCTTCACTGCTGGTAGTAGTATCAAGCCCGTAGGTTGCTCCTGAACGACTGGTTCCACCGCCAGTTAGAAATTGATTTCTGTTGTCATAGTGTGCAAGACGCTCACCAGGCTGCAGACATGAATGACGGGTCTTGTCAGAACAGAATCGGTTGCAATCTCCACAGTGATGAACATCCTCAACGTGAGCTTGATACGCCACATACGTTCTGCATTCGAACAGACATCTAGGCATGGAACACTCAAAGCGCTGAAAACCAACAAACACAGTATTATTAGAATCAAACTTATATTAAACAATAAAATAACTACGGAATATAATAAACAATGTAATATCACATGTACTTGACACCAAAATATACGTACATAGTCAGTAGTTCCAGTTTTGCGAACAGTTGGGAAGTTTGGCTGTTCGTGGTACTGAACGGCCGTGTTTGGTACCAAGGCTGGTTGATCCATGTTGAACAAGTAATGTTGTAGAGTCGATGCTTTTCGTAGGTTCTAATGCTGTTGTTTGAGGCGAGTGGAGTAAGATGGAAACGTTGATGCTCAGAGGAGTGCTTGAGATGGTGTGAGGGTCCCTATGAGTCTGCCGCGGTACTTATAGTTGATCCGTGGTGGGTGGTGGCCACCTGTTTCTGGTAAACCCCTTCTGCTTTAACCAGGGACCATAGTTTACCATTGCGATAAATCTTGATCATTTTGAATACAAATAGAAGTAGGACCAGGATAAACGACACGTAGATGGCTGCACATGCGCAGAACAAGAAACAATAACAAATGCACATTTAGCAATGGTTTCAAATCGTACACGTGGTATATGCGCATCAAATGTTTTATTTAATATACATGTATATATTTTTATTACACGTAATGGTGAATTTTGCACTCACTAATCAAGTCAAACGTTGTATTTACCACCGGTTTTGCTTCGTGTTGGTTGTACTTGTCCACTACATCAAGTATAATTCCGTTTTGCGTATTCAAATTTTCAAGCATATATTTTAAAGCTTGAAGAATCAACTTGTTAAATAAACTAGGCTTGGTCACGGCAGATGGCGTATTATCAGGGCTGAAAAATGACGGTTTGTCTTGCTGTAGGGTGTTTTGTATTGCTTCTAGGGCTATCTTCTCCTTTGTAAATAAACCATTGATGCTTGGCGTACTTTCAAAGCTTGGAGCGGTGCTTTTAGTGTCAACGATTGGATTATTTATTTCATGTTGGGCATGCACTACAGTGTTGCAACATGTTGCAAGTAGGAGAAGTGCCAGTGCGCAGAAACGGAATACTACACGTCGCAGAAACATTGTATAGCTTTGTATTGAACACTTTGGCATTACAAGGTAGACTGACACTGTCTAATTGATGGCAGCTCTATTTATATGTATCGAGATTTAACTTTCTTTGATGCACTTGTATTGCTGCGATTTCTCACGTATGTATTTCTACGGTTGCGAACTGATTTTAGCTGTGGTTTCTTTATATTAGCTTGAGACATTACTTGCTCGTAGCTGAGCCACTCCTGAACTGGTAGTTGTTTTAACCTATCGACGCCAGATGGAGCACTGATGGAGGAACTTTCACTTGGTTCTTTGTAATTTCCGCCAACGTGCATTGAAACTTCTTTGTAACAATCGAGTTTATTCTCTGGCAAACAGCGGTGTTGCTTGGCAACGTTCAAAGCCTTTTGCTCTTTTCGAATTTTCATAAGCTCAGCATAGAGCTTGGGTTCAATTGCTTTCATAACAGTAGCCATAGCTATTTTAATTGTTTGAATTGTATATTTTATCAGCACAAATTATATCTGACAGTAGTGTAACACGGCAGATTTCACTGTTGTAAACTTTATGGAATATCGTTGCTAAGATTCGACGCACAAGGTTCTTGTTTCTTATATATAGTTTTTCCATGTTATCTAGACCCGTTTTTTTCAAAGTTTTTACAAGTCTATTTATTTGATTTGAATATCGCGGATCTATATGTTTGCAAAACTTATCTACGTTGAATATACACTCTGCTATAACATAAAGCAAATCAACAGTTGCACACCTAATGTAAGTTGAATATTCTCTTGGTTTTGAGTTTGCTAATAGTGATAGATATTCAAAGTTTTCTTCAAACAGACTTTTTCTCGTTCGTTCCACCGGCATGATGAGTTTTATTTGTATACATATATGTCAGTACCATTTACAGGGAAAATGTTATTACGTACAAACATGTGTGGGTTCGGGCACTGTGGATGCAAGTCCAAGAACAAGTAACTATGTTGGTGTAGACTGCATGCTTTTTCGTATGCTTCTTGCAAAAACTTCTTACGACTAGGTGCAATTTGTCTTGCAATTTGGTTAATTATGCTACGGTCTCTAGGCACGTCAAAGAGAACTAAATATTTCGTACTTAAACTAGTGGTTCTCAGTTCTTTAGAAAAGGCGTTTTGCAGAATAAGTATTACACTGAAATTCATACGATGAGACAATTCTGTGAATATTTTCTGATCTAATTGTCTAGCCTTATGATTTGCTTCCATAAAGTTTAAATGATCGTCTAAAACAACAAGACACGGGCTGTCTATTTCTTGAATCAGTGACTCAATATTATCTATATCAGATGTTAAAGTTATGTCTTTATCTTCTAGGAAATCAGTGCTTGAAAATTCTGGTTGGTCAGTATGTACACTTATATACAACACTTTATTAATATTATTTCCAATTATTTGCCTACGGCGCTTAACAATTTCTAAACACAGAGTACTTTTACCAGAAAAACTAGGGCCACATAGCATAGCCGTAAAAGGGTGTATTAATTTAAAGTCAACAGTATCTGATGTTGCCATCGTCAAGTGCAAACAACAACTGATCAGAACTCACAAAGAACAAGTATATTTAAGGAATATTTACAATATATTATAATAGCTAATTATTTATACAACTTTTTCTTATACAATTTGCTACTAATTCTTAAACTATTTACATTTTATACATTTTTATTATCATTTATACAATTAACATACGTTTATTCAGACATTTTACAAACATATATATAGTACTCTGTGTATTTATTTACAATTTTACTTAAACATTAACTTATGACTTATATTATATACAAAAACATATATATATATATATAGTTTATACAATGTAATTTCTATACTATTACTTTTAATATAGTTTTACAATAAACTGTGGTTTTTACATTAAATAGACAATGTTTTATTCTTAAATGTATTACAATACACAATAGGTTTACAAAAACGGGTGCTTAATTGCTATATATTTACAATATACACTTCTTATTGTTATATCTTAAGCCTAGGGATACCATAACATATTTTTACAAAACTCGGGACAACATACTTCACAGGCATTAGACTGTAACTTATATATATGTGTAGAACACTTGCTTAACATAGGGATCATATTTACAAACTTTTTAACTTTTCTATCATTAACTAGTACAGAACATGTAAATACATTTATAAAATCTTGGTATGAAATACCAATTGCACGCGAATATAAGAAATATAAACAATACATTCCGCAAACAGTAGATCTTCCACTCTGCAGTGCTGTACAATTTTCTGCAATAACGTATCTGCCTGGCACCTGGAGGTTTTTGTATTGCTGAATTGGGATACCATAGGAGTCGAAATATTCAAAGGATTCTCTCGAAACGATCCAGTAACAAATCCAGTGACGCCCAGTGCCCTCTAGCTTGTCTGTATTTTGTATCATTGCAATTGGATACGATAGTTCCCCGTTGCTGGTTTCTTTTCTTGCGTTTTCTAATGTAATCTTCATTTCGTCTGCAGCTATTACGTAGTATTTGATGCTTGTTCCGCCAAGTAAGATTCCGAGACATTGCTCCAACTGTGCTGTATTCATTCTGCACGCGCGTGTTGTTGTTGGTCAGTCAGCTTCTATTTAGCAACAGACATGTCTTGAATTCGCACACGTGATTTTATGCACAATTGTCTAAGGTGTTTTGGGTTTAAGGTGTTTTGGCAGAAAGCTTGATGGTTTGCTACATACATCTTAACGGTTGATGATGACTTGCTTATTTCTGTCAATCTCAACTACGGGTTGGTACTGGCTAAACAGTATAGCCGTAACAGACGTGGTCAATGCGGTTTTGAATTTCAACTAGATTTGAACTTGACCAGATTTATTTACACTCAGTGCATTAGCCTGTGTTGGTACCAGCTCAAATGCAAACAGGATTCTTCCTTTGGTGTAGTTCTGCTGAGATATGCCATTTCCTAGGGTTGGGTTGGCTGCGGTCTTCTTCAAGGTGTTCAAAGCAAGTAGGTAATTATCTTGACCATTACCAGAGGCATCTTTAAAACTCATAGGCAATGTCTTGTACTCTATTGCTTCTTGGTTCATTGAAACTGTGATTTCGCTGAGATTAAAGTGTTGAAAGTTGCAGAATGATTTGGTCAGCTTCCCCAAGTACGCTGCAGAATCAACAAGTCCAAATACTATATACTGTGGCAACCTGCCGTTAATACAGTTATCCAATGAGTGCGAGCTGACTCCAGATGGAATGACAAAGTTCTTGATCTCAGGTTCAAGGCAAGGATACTTCAAAGTCCCATTGTTAAGATTAAGTCGATGCTTTTCAATTGCCATTGGAGATACTGTCTGCCGCTTCAAGTACAGTACAGCATTAACAATGTCTACACGGAATGGACAGCCCGCATACCCAGACCTTGTTTCAGTTTCAGCGTCAATGCAGAAGGCAGGATGAGATCTGCGCATGATAATTCGGATATCAGTTTCTCCAGGCAGCATTCGCGTTTGTTCAAAGAATGGTGACTCGGGTCTTCCTACCATAGTAAACGGTTTTGACTGTGTTGCAATATTGTATCTAGCCAAAAATCCGGTGTCTGTTTTCTTAAATTCATCGGGAGTAATGTTTGGGTAGTACAGCTGATCCAACATTCCATTCTCCTTTTCGATTGGGTTTGATGAAAGTTCCCTTTTTAAATAGGAACTAATGGCATAGTGATTTGAGTTGTCACTCACGAGTTGGCCATTAAGAAAGAATTCCATGTTACTGAATAGGCCATAGAACAGCATGGAACACGGGGCGACCACGTCGGTAGCTGCGATCTCTTTCCCATCTGCTAACATTACACGGCAAGCTAGTTCCAAGTGGGATTCGTTCAAGTTGTAGTATTTTCCAGGAGATTTCAGTATGTCGAATATAAGGGGATTCTCATTATCCCTTGGACTGAGCACTGGATAATATGGGTAATATTCTGGTGCATCTTCAAGACTTATATTGGTCGGGGGAAGTTTATCAAGCACAAGGTTGCTTTGAATAGACTTCTGGGACCCCTCGTACACTGTCGGTTCGTCGTAAAAGCCTTGTGTTTCCATGATTTGCGGAGCTGCTAATAGACTTTTGATACTGCTTCGTGGTAGTCAGGATGTTGAATGACAAAAATTTCAGCAAACAGTAGTTTATAACTTATCGTCGTCGGCTGATGTTGCGCCTACGTCCTGCCCCAGTCTGGGTAGAACTCCTGCTTGATACAGTTCGTCTTACACGAGAGACTGGGGTTTTTCGCAGCCGACCCCCAATTTGCGTTCTCTTCTTAACACGCCTGCCCCGTGATCCTCCAGCTTGAGTGCGCCTGTACACCATCCTTCCTCCTCCACTCTGAGTGGCTCGAGCTGGTGGTTTACGTGATGTACTTCTGTGTTTATTGCATGAAGTGCGACAATGAGATACTCTGCATTTACGGCCTGTGGCAGTTGGTTTAGTGATTCTACGTTGCTTTAATGGCAAAAGATATTGATTTTCTTCGACACTTGAATCGCCTAATGAATTTCCGATAGGTTCTGCAGTTTTAATTGATACACTATTATCGCCTGCCCCCATTTGGCTTTTGTTGCTGTCTTTATTTTGATTTGCAGAAATAGGTTTAAGAACACAGTATTCACCAAGCAAGCTATCTTTTACAATGTCTTCGTCCACTACACTTGAATTTGTGTCGTAAATGTTTTTGCTCAGTATCTTACGCATTATTGATAAACAACAATGTTTATTTAAACACTAGTTTGAATGCATTTAGACTGGTTTGCAATAATAAGATTTGAGAACTTGCTCTTTAAAAGATTTGATGTTGTCACTTCAAAGGTTAAATAAGAATAACTGCTAAATTCGCATGTCTTCGCCTTTTATACTTGGCGGCATGTTGTTTGCTTAGAAATTGCGAGGTCGAAACTGCAATTCAATTAAAGTCTGAGTATTGGCATCAAGTTGCACAAGGGAACGGTACTCATTGACCAAACTGAATCTCATTACTTGATGTTGTTGTCTGTGTAATGGCACAAACAGTATAGGGACAAAGCTGTGGACAGTCTCATTAGTGTAGTCATTAGATATATCGACTGTTCGCAGTAACGGCAATGAATGAGAGGCATATAACTGGTTTTCAACTATGCTGCATAATACAAGAAGCCTCTTTGCTGGTACAGTGTGTTCAGGCTCAACGTCTTCTTCAAATTGTTCTTTTTCTTCTTCTCGTTCTTCTTCTTTTACTAATTCCTGTCTCAGTTGCGCAGACTCGCCAGCTTTGAATATAAAATTGTCATCAAAGCCGAAAAATCGATTCACAAGTAGTGGCAGCTGTACTGTGATATCTTCGGGCATGCCTGGTATACTAAGGTGTCCATCCGCATGTTCAAACTGTACTTGCGTATCAGCCCACAAATTTTCCATTAGAGTACGATTAATTTCATGCACCACGTGATCCAAATCGAGTTCTTCTGGTTCGTTCATTGGAATAAAGTTTGCATATTTTTTGAATAATCGCAAGTCCATATATTCATAGTCCACAATGTTATTGTATAACTCTTCATCTAAATCAAATTCAGATTCGTAGACGCCATTATAAAACTTGTCGTGCTGCTGCAGTCCCAAGCACAATGCGATAGGTTTAGGCAAAACCACGTACTCGTTCTCACTGCCTTCAAATGTAAGCTTGCACTTTGTATTACTTTCATCTAACGGAAATTCAATCTTTAGATTTATATTATAAAACTCTGGGTCATTCATTTCAACGTTGAATCGTTCAAAGAATTTGCGAAAATCAGAGTCTCCATGGTTATTCTCTCTTCTAAACATTAAAAAGTTCTCAAAGCCTTGGTAAAGCTGTATAATGTTTTCCATATTTTGAATTTTCTCAGCTTTAAAATTAAAGTTTGCACCAATGGGAATACTTTCCATGTCAGTTTCAAGTACATTGGCATACGGATAATGGTTTCCTGACATAAATCTGGATCTATTTTGTTTAAAAAATTATGAAAGTGATTTGGGAATTTCAATAATGACACTATTTGATGGGGACAGGTTCTGGAGTAGCATATGTATATTGCCAGGGTCCAAGCTCAATGCTTTCTGTGCAACGTCCAATGGCACAGTGTCTTTATTTAGCCTTAGCTTGGTAGTGAGTCCACTCATAAATTCTTTCAAGGTCGTTTCTTGGTTTTGAAAGTTGACAAATGTCTTGATAGTTGGCTTGTAGTTTGGAAATAATTTGCCAATTGCATCTTTTTCAACGGCAGTTGTGTTTCGCACTTTACGTGCTCGTGGTCTCTGAACAGGTTGTATCATAGCAGGTTGTGGGCTTGAAGTATACCTCAGGCTTACGAGTCCAACGTCATAGTTTTGCAGATCCAAAGGGTATGGCAACACAGCTACAAAGCTTGCTGGTGTGTTATCTGTATAAACACTATTTTGCTGGTCACTTGTAACTGTCACGTATATATTTTCGGAACCAATGGGATCTCTGTCTAACGGCGAGCAGTAATGGCCGTCCAGTCTTCTTCGTTTTTGCGAAAATTGCTGTTGTATGACATCGGAAAACAAGGGCAAGAATCCAGAAGGCTCCATTGTAGCAGATATTAGGCTAGGTCCAGCTCTTCACTATAGAATGCTTCTGTTATAGGCGTGTTATTCAAATCTTCAAGGTAGTAGGTTATAGGTATAGTCTCAAAGTTTACTGACTTTACAAGGAACAATTCCTCCGAGTACGATTGGCTATATCCTGTTTGAAATACAAACGATGAATGCATGTAAAATCTAAAGTGCATCTCCTTATATATACTGTGTTTGTTGACCTACGTGTATTTATTACATGTACCTTTATCAAATAAGAGTTTTGTTCGGCTAATTCTAACACGGTCGCCGGGGGAATATTTTGCCTTTCTTTTGTCAGTGTTGTTAATTATATCTGAAAACATTGTTCTCCAGACTTGGTTCTCGTTCAATCGATTAACTTGAGAGGGCGCCATCTGTATTGTTGAGTGGAATGTGTTGTTGTATACCTTTACAAAGGCGGGAAATATATCTATAATCCTAGTTGTATTTCTCTCAGTCATGTACCTAGCAATCCGCTGAAAGATGGTCCTATACCAAACAAAGCATGTAATTATTAGTATACGTGACTATATAATACTGTATCTAAATATATATTGGCTTACAATCTGGACAGACTAACCTTATTACACGCTCTACTATACTAGACTTTGTCTCGCTATATGTGTTATAGTACTTGATTCCATGAGTTTTTAAAAACTGTTTAAACGACTCGGCGCGAAATTCTGTGCCTGTATACAAATTAATATAATAGGGTCAAGCTACAATTTATAATAATTTAAATTAAATAGATTTATATAACTCTAATACTAATTTATAATATTATTATAATATACGTAAGACATTGAAGGCTGACACACCTTGGTCTGTAAATAGGTATATTGGAGTCTTCTTTGATTCTTTAAAAATATCTTTAAAAGCTTTGATGACTGACTCGGGTTTCTTGTTTTTAATAAAACGGCAGTACAATTTCTTCGAAAATGCATCAATAACGAATAGAATATTAGCATAGCCGGAATTATCTTTAGCAAATTCTTTCCCCAAGATTTTCAGATCCGCACAGTAAATTTCCCCTTCCATATTAACTAAAGTTCTTCGTCGTTTAAAGTTTTTGCGTACAGGCCGGTGCATTGAAAATGAACGAAGGTGACTCAGCTCCTTATTTACTACTGCTTTATCATGAAAGTTTTTGTTATTCTTGAGAAAACCACTGAGGGCCGAATACGAACCCTTGAATCTAGAGTTTAAATATGATTTACGTATTTCTGCCATATTTAGAGCTGTAATAATTACTGACCATCATTGAACAACTGTCGATTGTAAATGCATACGGAGTCTTAAAATCAATGCTTTTTATACACTCCCAGCCACATTTACATTTATACACTATTTTTTAATAGACAATATATTATTAACAAGGTGTACATAGTATTTTTTGGGCTTTTAATTTTAAAATTAAAACTACCACCGAGACTTGCATTATTTTCTATGTAGGATTGTACATTATTCTACTAAAGTATTAGTTAACATTTACAAAAATCGTTTCACTTGTTCCTTTATATTTGCTTTGCGTGCTTCCCTGCTACTAACTTGTAGTTCTTGCAACCTTTCTTCCTCCTTCCACCGTAACTCCATCTCGCGCTTGTGAGAAACATTTAACATCCTTCTAGCTTGAATTATTTCACTGTCCAAAATCATTAGATTTTCAAATGACGCAAACCGAGACAACGCCACGTATGTTGTACACGCAATCATTTCTCTTGTGTCTAGAAATACACAGCCAATTGGTATGGTTGTTCCCTGTGACCTGAAAATATAAGAAATTCCCAAACGATTACTTTGCGCTCTTGGCTACGGTGTACACAAATTAACTAGTGCTAAAAATCAATAAAGTACAATATTTTTGATGAATACACACCTATGAATTGTCATTGCCCAACTTAGAACCAGTGGAAATGTATGCACTCGGACATACTGCTGTGTCTCAAGGTCCAGTTCATTACTTTTAGTCCTGGAAATTCGGCAACCTTGCCCTCTTGACGTAACTACGATGTCGTTTCCTCTGTAGAACGGAAAGTAAACAATAATAGCCTCAACAAAGTTTGCCCAGTAGAGCCTGTTACGCGATGAACTAAAGACAATATCGACAACTGTGCCCCTGCTGCCATTCACAAGATTTGCCTTTACATCCAAGTTCTTTGTTAACATTATTGGGACGCCATAATCGATTTCCAAAGGATCTTTTGCAAGTGACGAGTGCTCAGCAATAACGGCAGGTATTTCAGTAAAATCTGGATGCAGTTTTCGTATCATTTTTCTGTGTAATAGAAACAAGCAACAGAACAACACATTTAGTAAAAATGTTAAGAAAATAAAATTAGCACTATATATTTATACAAGCTAGTCGTCGTCACTGCCAGTCATTGTCAGATTCAGATTCAGTGTCACTTTCGGATTCGTCGCCAAGTCTTACTGCGAAAAGAGGCTTTTTGTATAATGGGTTAGCAAGTAATAATCGTGCGTGTAAATAACTTCTGTACGACATTGTTGGCATCTTTAGGCCAGCCTCTCTAATTCTTGAAGCTGACACAGAATTATATATTTGAAAATTTTCACGCTCCAAGTGTATGCCTGAATGTTTCTTTAAAAACCGTAAAGGATGTCTGTTGATGAAAAAACAGTCAAAGCAATTAAACTTTCCTCTGACAGATAGTATAAAATAGGAAACAGGGACTCCAAAAAGCTGAACATGGCACTTTGAGCATTCGTATTTGTCTTTCGGCTTTACTTTTAAATGATGGGTTGGAATATAGTTTCGGTAAACTCCGTCAACTAAATATTTTTGACGATTTTCTGACCATTTGTCTGAATCACACTCTTTACAATAAAAAGTCTCGCTTTGACTTGAAACTACAACCAGGGAATCGTTGCAAGACAAGCAAAACGTAATGGATTGCTTGCATTCCCCCAGGACTGAGCCGCGACAGTGAATTGCCCAGTGGTTGTCTACTGGAGGCTTCATTGCGACTAAATAAAATAATTAAATGAAGACTTGTATCACTGCAGTGGGGTGATAACCAAAAGGAGAAACTCTACCCAGCAAATCCCTATGAATCTGAGTTTGTATAGCATGAAATATATTGGGGGTTGTAGGAGACAGTCTTGATACGACATGCGCTGCAGCCTATTATATTAAAGTATAAATGAATATAAAAAAAACATAACTAGAAGATATAAATGTATAAATAATTTACTTGCATACACAAGGCAATAAAATACTGACTTGTTGTGAGCGGCAACGTTGATGTTGAGTTCGTACAGATGTATTGATTTTTCAAATGCTTGAATTTCCTCGGTGCTGAGACGTGTTCTTAATACATGCTTTTGACGTTGTTGAATATTGAAAAGATCTAACGGAGTACATCGCCAGTACCTTAGCCTCATAAGAAACTCGTAGTACTGTTGCTGCTTTGGATCTGTAGTATTTTGTCTAAATGGTTTGTCCAAAACAAACGCCGTAGTAAAAGACTTGTAAATTTGAATTGCGGCAACAATGTCGTCGGTCACGTTAGTTACAAATTTAGTATACAGTGCATAATCGCCGCAGCAAGAAGTTTGGTTGAAATCATCAAACATGACGATCGTTCTACCTGCAAACGGCATAGAAGCTCGCGCGGGATCAACTAGTTTAAAATATTGGTCAACAAAATAAAGAAGGCGCAGACCAACAGTTGATACCTCATCTATTAATAAAACTTTGACGTTTTGAAAAGCAATTTTATCTGCTTGTGATATTCCATTGCTTAATTGGTCTAACAAAGTTCCGTTGGTATGTGGACGAATCTTAAAGCAACTGTGAAATGTTGTTCCTCTTGAACTTGAACACACATGCCCATGAACAAAACAGTTCGAAACGAAAATTTGCTATCTCGACTTTGTTTTTGTGACAGTATATGGTTTATTGTTTTTAGAGCCTGAGACTTTCCAGCTCCTGGAGTACCTGTGACAATCATTCTCAACGGGTTTTGGTAAAACTGTTTTTCAGGCAACTCAATTTGATTTCTGACAAGATCAATAATTCGTTTTTGAGCGGGTGACATGAAAGTATACGACACTTCTGGAGGTTGTGACATTTCTAATATTGCAGCTAGTGTCAAATCGTCAAACTGAGTTCGATCAAATGAGTACAATGGTTCCCACTTTAATGTTTTATCAGAAATAGAACTAGACAAATCACACTCACACTTACAATCTTCGTTGTCTCTGGCACTGAGTCGATGCTTGTAAAAACAACTTGGACAAAGTGAGTGATTTAAATTGAAAGCATAGAAACGCGACTGTGGCATCAGTGGTTTGTGTGGCAATGGTTCTGAGTATAGTCTAGGTAAGCCTGGCCGAATTGCCTCCCTATATTCTTTCAACGTTTTTTCGGCAACCTCTGCAAACTCAAAAGAAGTTCGTTTACATGAGCAGCATTTTATGTGTCTACAACAAACTCTTCCCGCTGGCTCATGCGATTCTCGTTCTGAGGATGGCAAGCTTTGTAATACTACTGGTGGTGGCTCTAGCCAAAGTTGACCGTCGCGAGTGTTTGCACAAAGAAGTCTCTGAAGTTGTAAAGAAAAATATATTATACTTCCGTGGCACTGTCCACAAGTGAATCGATGTTGAACTGAACTAAAATTGTTAGTATGAAACCTGGCATTCAAGTCTCTATTAAAGTATTTGGGTTCTGTTGGTCGAGCCCATAAACTTCTCTTAGCAAAAACCGAAGCGCCACAAAACTGGCAGCCTATCAAAGTCAGCATGCTACAGTACAAATTGCTCGGATCCACAACATTCATACAATAGCAGCTCTCCTGGAGATGGACTTCTCAATTGAATTGTGCTGGACAACTGAATTTAAAATATACAAGTATTGGAACTTTGTTATTATTGTTTCTTGTTCTTGGACTCGTAAAAAGGGGTGGTGGGTAGGACTATGGTTTACCTTAGCCAATCACACGACGCAATTTCCTGACCCCCGCCCTGATCACCGGTCTCATTAAATTAGCATAACTGCAAACTCTGAGGGACCAAACTAAAACGTCGCTACATTAATAACCTCTGGCCACTACAATTAATGATATTAATAGGCAAAGCTTGCCATTTTTAGAACCATTCTGTGTTCAACTTTCAAAGTCAACTTGTCTCCTCATTTTTTGGTCTCTTTCAATACTACAGTCAACTATACCCAACCATGCAACGAGGAAAAGAAATAAAGCAAGCTCGACAACATCAAGATTACTCTTACAATTCTAAATTAACTCAAGGAAGAAACAGACTTTAAATGTTGCCAAAGCAAACAATTCAAAACAGTCCTCGTGTGGCACCATATGGACTCGACAGAAACCATGGACATGGCAAGTGGAACTCTGACTGCAAATCAGTCAATGCATTGTCAACTGAAAACGACAACTACAACAGCGAAGACTTGACCAGCTTTAATGCGCGTAGCATTACTGCTCAAGACTGGAAGTTTTTCGAGACGTTTGACACTACTGTTATTTACGAGACTCTTAAAGTTGAAGACCAAATTCGAGCACGGCTTGTCTACGACCAGTATCTGCAGGCCCATGTCTACTACTTTGGGCGCAAGAACTATGGCAACTCTAGCCATTCCAAAGTTTCGTTCACTGTATTTGAAAGCCATGATATTCTGGACTGGGCAATTGAAATGCTGAAGCAAAATAAGAACCATCCGCTGCCAGGGAAAAAGATCACGGACCATTTGCCGTATTTTCAAAACAGAAGCAGTGCTGAGCTTTCAGAAGAACCGCGAAATCCAGCCAAGAAGTTTACTTACTGGCAAAGCCCACATTACACTCTACGCTCTGTGCGAGTCCGCTTTTCATTCAACACCATGACTGGAGCAATCAAAATGTTTATCAACTCTAACCCATCTGAAAACTACGCTCAGAAATACCCTGGGTATGGTGGCAGCACTGTTTCATTCAGTCTGATGGAAATCAACGCTTTGGTTGACTTTCTGACTACACAAAACGCAAAGCTTGCTGCATCTGAACCCCACGATTTTACACCTCGGTCTCGTCAATTGAATTCGTGTGAAATATTTTATACTCTGAATTTGTAAAAGTAAATATTTAAAAAGTAAAATAAAATGTATAAAATGTAAATCCTGAGTTCTAGACTCGAACGTTTAAAAATAAGATTTAATAATAGTGGCATAAATATACTGCAGTTGTAGTTGAGTTGCAACAGCGAATTCTATTTCTTGTAAAACATTTATTTCAATGGCACAAAACAAAGCAAAGAAACATAATTGTAAGTTTCTATTAATTTGCAACGTTAAAAGTGAGGACTCACATTGCATTTCCAATCATGTTATTTAGTAGACATGCAAAGGAGAACTACTGCAGAGACCGCCTATTTCAAACCTTTACATTTTGCCTTTTGTAATACAACTTATATAAGAAACAGTGAGAACAGTAGCCATTCCTAAAAAATAATAGTTGTATAGGGGTACACTGAGATGGTTACATGTGTGAACATATACACTAGCAACAACGAGTATACCATGTAAACAAGAAGTTTCTACAACTAGAAATTTAAAGGACACACATTGCACCAATACATATTGCTACATGGGCAAAGACATTTCGTCCATAAAATCCGCCATATTTTTTAACATCAAAATATCAAGTCCAAATATAAATTTTTGTTTTGGAAAAGAGAAAGTTTTGAATTTTTTGGGAGGACGTTTTGCACCCCTATTCACATTGCCCCTGAAAGGTCAAGTGCCAAAACGCTCGAGTTTTTATTTTTACAACTTTTACATAACATGACATGACATTTACATACGTATACATAGAAAGCTCTATTTACACTAGTGTTAACATGTCTACACTATACATTTTGCTACAAAAGCATAAAATCTTGTGTCGGGTAACTCACAGCAAAATATTTTTAAACACAACATATTTAATTATATACCAACTTTACTTAGACCAAAATATTATTTTTACAAAAGAAATATTACTACGGAACTTTTAAAACTACAAAAGAAGCATAAAGTAAAGGTGAAAGTAAAAGAAAGTGGAAAAAGAATAAAGTAGAACCAAAAGCTAAACTTCAACACGACAGAATTCAAACCAAAAAATAAAGCACAAAGGTAGAATGTTAAAGTTGGGAAATGAAAAGAAGGAACAAAACAAAGCAGAATATAAGTTGAGGGAGCAAACAGAATCCAGGTTGGTTGTAGAAGTGGAGAAAGAATAAAGTCGAACCAAAAGCGAAACTTCAACACGACAGAATTCAAACGAGAAAAATAAAGCACAAAGGTAGAATGTTAAAGTTGGGAAATGAAAAGAAGAAACAAAGTGCAGTCAAATTAAAAAGCTAAAAGGATCCAGGTAGGTAGTAGTAGTGGTGAAAGCAGAGAGAGAATTTGGAACATTCAGTATCATCCTGGCCATGGGACTGGCACCAGTCAAGAAATAAAATAATCATATATTACATTTTAGTGCTGTGAAGAACATGCGCGCATCATAGCTTTACATTTCTCATACTCCGTCCCGTCAGGTCCGGGCACTGTGTACATGCTACTACGTTCGTGCGTACCATACCATTTGCATTGCCTTTAATTGAATTATGCGTAACGTGTATCTTCCTATATACGTTTCTCTCCCTCCCTCTCTCTCTCTCTCTCTCGTGCCACTTAATTGAATTAGTCATCTCTCGCCACTGTCTCCTTTCCCCGGCACTCTCTGTCCATCCAGGCCTAGGTTGGAATTATTGATTGTTTTAATCGATACTACTACTGCTACGTACGTACCATATCAATCGCATCTCTCTCTGTTTACCGTCTCCATGCATTGAATTTAATAAGGCATAATTTGCATTTGCATACCTGTCAACATATCTCTCTCTCGGTCCCATTGAATTGCATATCATTACTTCAAATCGCATTATACATTACGCATTTATTACGCACCTACCTACCTACCTACTAATCTACATTGCTCCCATATGTATCTCTCCCTCTGTATCTCTTTCTATTCTCCTTGCCTTCCTTTCTCCATTGCCCGGGTCCCAGCCTCCCCAGCCTCACATCTCCAACCTACAGATTCCCAGTACTCTTAATCTGAAGACGTACTCCCCTCTTTCTTCTTTACTTTCTTTCATTTAAACACATTAATCAAACAACTAAAACCATTCCCCACTCTTTACAGGTAGTTACAGGGTCTGTATCAGTTGTAGTGTTATTTTGGTAATTTGTCACCAGACCGTTGTGTAAATCCACCTTTATTTGTATAAAGCGAATTCGATCTATGAGCGCATTATGCCTCTGCAAATGTAGTTGCGCCATGTTGATTGGAGGACCGCCGCCTCCTCCGCTTCCGCCCTGTTGCTCTTGTTCTTCCTCGTCACTATCTTCCCCTTCACTCTGTGATGGTGTAGGAATATAGTTTTCCTCGTTTTCAGGATTTCCAGACTCTCTTCCTTGTGATGAGCCTCTGGAATTGCGATTACTTCTTTCTCCTTCGTCTGAACTATCGCTGCTTGATGGGTCAGAAGGATCAGTAGTTTTGTTTTGACTTTTATTTTGAGTTTCAGCTTCACTTTCTAATGTAGTGTTGCAAGCTGATTGAAAAGTCTCGTCTGCTTCGTGAGTAGTATCTACTTTTGATGTCTCCTCTTTGTTGAGAGTACGATCTACTTTTGTTTGTTTTAGAACCTTAAATGTTGGTATTTCTTGGACTGCGTATTTGCTAGCCGAGAAATAGAGAGATCGATTGCTTGGAGTCTCTGTTTGTTAAGACGAGTGAGCTCTAGGTAAGAGCGGTGTTTCTGCTGTATGAATTGAATAGTTCTGAGCAGGTTCTAATGTATTTATAATCTCCTCAAAAGATGATACGTTAAGATCTGGAACTTGTTCCAAAAATGTCGCTCTATAATGTAAATAATTATAGCCGTATGACAGAGGTTGATTTGTATAAGGTACTCTGTCTATAAATGAATCGTATATTTGCTTTTCCTTAAGTTGTCTCAAATATGGTACAATGGAAAAATCAATTCGATAACGTTTTGATACGTCTTTCACAAGTACTCCAAATTTCTTTTCAGAGTCTCTGTGAGCTTGTTCTACTTCAGTGATTGTAGAAACTGAAGAAAGTCGTCGTCTACCAAAATGAGAAGACGGAGACGCAGTACCTTGTAAACTAGTCTCTAGAGGTTGTGATAAGTAAACCTCTTCTGGGTTATGAGCTTCTGTCTCTAAAATCCCAGGTCCAGATGGAACTCTATCTCTTCGAGTACCTCTGGTTTTGTTTTCTAATGGATTTTGTAATACTGCTGGGGACCGTTTCCCTATTAAGTCTGTATTACTTCTTAGGTTTCTCAGAGTTGGGTTACTTCCTGGTAACATAATACATGATTCATTGCTTATATGACTTTATGCTTGATGAGTCACTATATGAAACTAGGTGTGGCTCACTATATCCTTATATACTCAATGATGTAGAGGAATTGAGAAAGCTTCGTAATATTTCACTTTTTTAGTAAATATCTATTTAAATTATGAGCCTACCCTATAACACGAAGTGTAGCTTAACTTTTTGAATTTCTAGGTATTCTGTACTTAATTACTAATTAGCTTACGTCCACTGGTGTAATGCAAGTTGGTCACTGTTGGACCTAGACTGTTAATAAGCTTTCAATTGTTCTATACTTCGAACGACCGTATGTATGTAGGCCTGTCTTTAATTAGACTTGCTATGATTTCTCTTTATTTTTCGCTTGATTACCGTATGTATGAAGGTAAGTCTTTTTTGTTCTAGACGGAGCCTGACTGTATGCTCGTTGCGATGAGGACACTGTACTTATGATTTGACTGTGATCATTAGGTAACTTGCTACCCTGAAAAATTGCCCTTTTTTAGCTATAAATTTTTTTAATATCTAGAATATCTATCTATTTTTAATTATAATTCTATTAAATATATGTCCTATCTATGCGCAATTTCTTAAATAAGGATATAACGATGTACTTTAGTACATAGAGTGAGGAATGTCGTTAGGTGTAAAAGGATATATCTGGGATGAGTACCTTCAAGAATAAATTCCCTACCAGTTTCTCGAATAATGTTTTCTGAGCCTCGGTTGGATGAGACACAAAATATTTTTAGGATAGGAAAATATTGAAATTCGCAAACAATTCTAGATATTTTCAATTTATGCAATCATATATGGCCGTACACAATGCAAAATTAAAGATGTTGTTGACTAGAAACTGTACATACCATTTTTTAGATGATACCGAATTTTTGAGCTATGACCTTAAATCGCGTCCGACGTCGAGCCAAAATCTCCTTCAATAGTATTCCCTCTTTGGTGTTATTACATTAGTCCAGAATATTTTTTACCTTTACTTCCTCATGAGAGATGGGCTGCAGCTTACGTCCTGTTTAGATGGGCTGCAACTTTTTTCCTGGTGTGATGGGCCGGATAGTATTTTCATAAAGTTGTGCTTCAAATTTTAGAAGAAATTGTAGAATTTTCCCTCAAGTGGCCCTCGCTCTGGTGCTCGTCCTTCGTCGTTTTCTACTCGTTCCAGGAACTCAATATGTAGAATGGATGAATCTCGTACGCACACACACAGTGAGAGTTGAAATTGTTGCGAAACTTGTATGAAATACACTGGGCTCAACGTACGTTTATAGTTTATTATATGTTTTTCAAATTTTTGAAATTGTTTTTAAGTGCACTGAATTTATAGTTTTTGTCCTCAGTACCACTTTGAAATGATTTAAATGAAGTGAACACTTGAAACACAGACTCTCCCACACCAAAACTAACCGTTTTGAAAATGTAAATTGAAGTAGCAAAAAAAACCCTTGGACACAAACTCGCCTAAAAATATTCAAAATTTGCTAAAAATGGAGCTAAACTTCACGTTAGTTGATGAAACTGAGTATAGACCAAAATTCGATTCGTCGGGGGACCATGAATTAATACGTTACTTTCCTTGAAGTAATATATGCTGTAGATTCAATTGTAAAGAGTGAGTAATATATCAGAAGACTTTTATGATGTCTGAAATAAAAGTTTAAGTTTTAATGTGGAGAATAATTTGCTGGATGTTGGCAGACCGAATTATTGCGTTCAAGTGTTGCTATTTTATTCTGAGATTCACATGATATATGATTTCGCCAATATTGTGTGTGTAATACAATTTAGAAGGAAAATGGGAAATTAATTATATTATGTGTTGTGAAGGAACGGATAGGAATAAAAACAAGTGGATGAAGTAAATCCAATATTCCTAGAAAGAAAGGAGTGGCGGAAGTAAGTCAATATATTATTGAAGTCGCTCGGCTCCATATCCACGTTGGGCAGAAAGTCCACGTATGATAGCGACAGGGAAATAATAGAATTATTTTCCTGATTTCCTTCGTGTCAGAAAGTACGTCATAAGGAAAGTATGACAATAAATAAAATAAAATGTTTGTGTATTACATTATTTTATGTAGTGCTTAAAGTGCGTATAATAAAGTATTATATTCTCTGTAGAATGCGGTATATAGGTATATCGCCGTTCAGTAAAACTTCATAAAGGATAACCTGGTTTAAGGTTAATTTGTGCTGCTTTATGCAGGCTCTCGGCATGAAATGGCGGCTTTAATACATTTCAAATTATGCCATGTAAATCAAGATTTATGCAATAGATTACGCTTCAGTGATAATCAACAATTCTAAGTAACAATATTTTACGCTTATTCATTTTGAGAAGTAAATAGGTAGAAATTATTATTTTCTGCATTTTGCCTGATTCCGGGACATTTCCCGTCTTGGGCGACATGTGCCAGGGACACGAGACACGACCTAAAATTCCGGGATTGTTTATATAATTCCGGGACGTCTGGCAACCCTAATCATGCACGTTGTTTTCGGAAAAAAGTAAGTATTATGACAATATTAAACTTCGAATATTCGGAATTTCCAATTAAACACTATAAACTTACGAAGTAAGCAAAATTACTAAAAATTGACGTTAAAGAAGGTCATATGACAACGCGTGATTTGATGAATATCAAACTAATTTTTATATGTACTTATGTAGGCTAGAGTAATATCGTTGTAACAAAGCATTAAAATTTTGAAATGTTTTGGTGTCCCGGAATTGGCCAGCCAAGATCTGGCAGGCCTACTTGCAGGTAAGATGAGTGGGAGAAAATCTACAAGCAGCAGGGAAAATACTGAGTTGTAATAGTCACAATAATAGATCTGTTATTTTTAAATTAATTTCCCTGAACTATGTAACTACTTTATAATGTTGAAATCGTAAATGAACTACCTACCCACCAGTTAAATGTAAGCAGTCTCTGTATAATAATACATACCGTCAGTGAAGCACCAAAATGAACTATATCCATTTCTATCCAAGAACAATATATACTTTCTACAATATACATGGATGTACACATTTTTGCACCTTTTCAAAATCATCGAATTGCAACATTTTGAACCTTTTCAAAAACATGAAATTAGAACAATTTGCACCATTTCAAAAACTACTACTATGTCAAAAAACATGAAAATAGAACATTTTACCTTAAGTTTAATTGCATGCTTAACTATAACCTTTTTTGCCCAAAATTGCAACTCCTTGACCACCAAGTAATACAGTTCAGACTACGAAAAAGGTAAGAAGTATACAATTTCATTATTGCGTCCCAGAAATTCGTCTCTTCTAAAATGCGATTTTAAAATTACGCGTACAACCTTTTCTTTAAACTCAGAAGAAATTGTTATTTTTGTTGACAACTCTGCATCACCTGTAAAAAAAATGACTATTGTTTTCTCTACAATTACCTGCTTATATTATTTGGCCATATAAGATTTATAAATCATCATCATTAATCATAAAAGCTACATTATTTAATTTGATGATGTGTATTGTTAAAATTTAGTATGCATTTTGCTTTTGAGGTGTTATGACTTACTTATTTTACCGTCGTATCTCTCTTTCTCTTTAGAAACTTTTTCAGCTTTTTTTCGAATCATCAAACTATGTTGTGCAATTTCTTCACTTGCTAAGTTCGATGTCATCACAAACACAGCATTTTCACACAATTGTTTTCCCTTTTCCATCCGCAATGCGGCCCTATTAAATTTTTGAAAGGTGGAAAAATGCAAATATTAATTCATAATATATATAATAAATAAATATTATTAACTAATTAAAACTGCGGTAAATTAATTTAGTTTGTTTTTTTAATTCATCAAAAAGTTGGAGAAGCACAGTCAAAACATCAGGGTGAGCTTTCTTAACTTCATCAAATGGAACGACTGCGTTTGGGAATTTAGTAGGGCGGGATGTTAACTGGCCCCCTTCCTTGTGTCCAACATACCAAAGCGGTGACCTAATGAATTTTGCTACCTTCAATTATAAGTAGTTTATGTTTAATAAATAGCCAGAAACTGCTACACAAATGAAAACTAAAACATGACAAACCTTAAAATTAACTCACGGAATGTTTCTCCTAATACTCTGACATATCAATTTTAATAAAAGCATCAGCCTCCCCTTTAAATAAATACGAAGCAATCTGTTTATCTAATTCCGTTTTCCCAATTCCTGATGATCCAATGTCAGATCGGGCCCAATAATATGGAGCCGATCGTCGGTTTTCTATGATGATAATAATTGGTGAATTATTTGTGATTATCAGTGAAGCTTTTATTTGTGATAGTCGAAGCCGAATTATAGAATACAGAGATAAAATAGTCGGAGTTCAGTTCAGATCGATGGTCAAATTCAGATTAAATCATATATTTTCATATTGTATTTTTCGAAGCCTCGGATCATTGCTATTACTCAATAATAACAATAATCCACGTCGCTCATGAATCATTATACGGGCTATGACCCTTCATTTAAAACAATATTAATAAAGATAGAACATTTTAGCATGTTCTCATTATACACGGCGAATGCAGTGATGACATCGGAATGTCCACCGCTGCATTTTCCGTGTGTTTGGTTAACAACGCCAACGGATGCATAACTGCTGATTTCAGCGAAGGTTGGGATCCGTGCACAAATTATGCACTGATCTAACAGCCCCTCTACAAAAGGACCTGATCTCCTGATCGGTCAAGCTCACTACTCAACCGTCGACGCTTCAGCAACCATACAGTTAACAATTCATAAAATGTGACTTTCGATCATTAATTGAATTCAATGCTAAGTTAATTTCAACACTAATTAAGTGTGCAAATCTGAAATAATTCATAAATAATTCATTCAATGTAGTTAACAACATTACCTTTTTTGCTCTTGGTTCAAATTCCGATTACCTTTAAGTTCAAATTAATCTCAAATATACCTCCAATTAGTAATACCTTGTGCGATCTTCAACCTAGAATTCATTTTAATTAATTTCATCGAATGCTTAATAAATATTAAATTGTATAAATGTATTTTCCTAGTAGCTATGCCAGTTTTGTTAGTTATAATAAATATCTTAAGTGCTATTAATAATTTATTTATTTATTAAATCTTTTATTTTTGTTCTTTTCTTCTTTTAGATTAAATTTTTGCTAACTGCTAAAATTGATTTGTTATTGTGCTTTATTTTGTTTTATGTTTTTATTTTGTTTTAAGCAATTTCATAAATAACGTCTTTGTTTGTTCTATTTGTTGTAGCATTCACGCTACCCTGCATCTCCCCGTTAAATAAAACTGTGTCCCACAGTTCCAATCTTATACTTGAAATTTCTTAAGAAAAATGAAATAAAACAGAATGAAGATTCATAGAAGTTACCTATGTAAATAATCTGCTAAAGTGTTAGTAGTTGTTAAATATGTTTAAAAACTTAATATTAAAATCATTTAAACGTTTGCTAAATTCTAAAATAAATTGATACCAGTTATATATATATATCTCTCTAGCTAGTCTAATTTTTATTTTGTTTTATGTTTTGTCGTTATTTTTTGTTGATTTTGGTTTCTGTTATGTTATTGTTTGTATTTGTGGTGGAGGGTGGGAATGATAATTGTTTGGTCATTGGAGGGCGGGGCTTGGGTCAGGGGCCTGCATATCGTTCTAATCAATCCAGTTTTATAGAAACTCGTACTTTCACCAATATGACATACATCTGCCTCATGCGACATTGCTGTTGAAATATTTTGCACATCCGTTGGCTCAGGTAGAGTTTTTTGATTTTTCTCGGAACTCGGGTTGTAACCAGCCCAATTGTTTTCTGTTACCGCTCTCAATACTTGCTGTTGTTTTTTGTACAGGATTTTGAAGCCTATAATTTGTATAATTTGCATTAGAGGTGTCAGTTTTGAATTCACTAGGTCAGTTGTTGTCAAAACAAATCTGTCAGCGCTGAATTTGCTATACATCTTGACTGCAATGCAAGTTATTAGTCCAATAACAATGTTAAGAATCACCAGTACTGTTCCTAATGATATTCCAATTGCGCTACTCCATTGTTTTCTGTCAGTTTTTGCTCGACTATGTCCTGAGTACAGCATTTTATTGTCTGCCGCTTGATTAGTTGTGACTGCTGGTAATGCTGCTGCATTGGTTGCTGTTGTATGTATTGACGTTGCTAATGCTTGGAATTTCCGCTGCTGTTTCTTTAGTTGGGTTGCTAGCTTTGTGTGTAATAATTGGACTCCTATATAATAGTTATTGGCGATCGATGACGCTTTAATGAGATGGCGAATATTGTTTTCTCGTATTTTTGTCAGTTCTGCTAACTTTAACTGCCTAGTAACTGTTTGCATTTCATTATTGTGTTTGCTTAGCTGTAGTTTTCCAGTATTTTGAAATTGATGTTCAGGTATTTTTTCTAAGTCTGCCCTTGATTTTAAAGCGATTACGTGGATTTGGTTACTTTGGTTGAGTTTGTCCTGCTGATCCTTGTTGATTTGTGATTTCATTTGCTGCCTACTTCCGAATGTTTTTGTGTTTTGCATATTGATAGTTGATGTAGGTTGCGGCAGGTAGTTTTTTTGCTGTTTGTACTTTACTATATTTAATTTAAAAGTCGATGAAATTGTCTGATTCAGTACTCTGGTGTTGCTTTCTGTTGTAAGTTTTTTCGTATTTGATCTGTTGGAAGAACTGTCCTTGTTTAGTGCAATGACAATCAAAGCTGTGCGCATAACTCCGTTAATAAGCGGTTGTGCTAAAGTGCAATATTGTTCAGTGCTCTGTAGTGTTGTAATTATAGCTGTTGTGATAGAACTTGAATACGCTGGTACACTGTTGCCGCTTGTCGTGGTCTCTGATGATTTAGTTTGGGTTTGAGTTTCGTTGCTGTTAATCATAAATGTGTTTTCTTGAAGCTTTATTACAATGTTTGCCCATATTTGCTGTTTTACCGATTTCGTATATTGATCTGAAATTTCCTGCTTATTATACGTCTTAAGCTTCAGCTGGCCAAGAGTGACTTTTCTATTTGTGTTTTGTGCCGATCTTTGGTTTTGGTTAACTGCTTCTGTTGTGTTCTGACCTTTGTGCTCTGTCTGCTTTGTTATCTGCCATTCACTGTCGTCCATGCTGATTTGATCTTTAGAGATTTTTGCGGTTTGTGGTGCTTCGAATTGATTCTTATTTATAACTGATTCTTGCTTTGATGCTTTGCTGAATTTTTCTGTTTGATTTAATTTGTCTTTGCTGATTGATTTTACTGATTTTTTTTTGAAATTGGTTTCACCTGAAGTTGTTGTTGCTGCCTGTTAATATTTCAAAATGTGTGCCTTTTGCGTGTTCCTTGTAGTTTGTACCTCTGACTGATTAGTTGTCTGCTTTGTTCCAAGAAGTATATTGTTTTTGTCTGTCTGTCTTCCGAATTTCGATTTTGTATTGTTGCCATTGTTGGTTTTAAACGAAATGGTAGCTAGTACTTCATTTCTGTCGTAAGCTTGTTGGAGTTTGTTACTAGTATGATAACTTAGCATTGTTGTTTCACCTAGAAGTTGCGCAGACTTCTTGGTTCCATTAAAGTTGATGCTAGCATTGTTACGTCTAGTTACCATCCCATCGATAGCTTTAAAGATGTGGCCGCATCCTTGACTGCTTGGAATTAGTAGCTCGACTTTTCCGTTTGCTAATTCATAAACTCTGCTGTTAATCTTTGGTCGTTCAGACGTGACTGCTTCAACATTTAAATGTAGAATATCTTGGTATTTGTTCAAGTGGATTTGTTTTCTTTCAAATTTTGTGACTTTATATTCTTCGTCGTCATTACTCCTTTGTGTTCTTTTGCTTCTTTTCGTGTCATTGCCGCTTGCTTTGCTTGTAGTTGAATAAACATTGATAATGCCTTGTTTGCTTTCAACAACTTGTTCGTTATTGCTGATTTGCTGTTTTGCCCTTGTGTGATTTTTAGTGATCCTCTGGCGTGTTTCAATTTCAATTTTAGTGTTTTGGCTCTGCCTGTTTCTGTTTTCACTAGTGTAAATATCTTTGCTGCTTGCTGTATTGTTGCTATCTGTTTTCAGTACACTCTTATTTCGTTGTTTAGTTTGCTGTCTGTCGATAATTGCTGATTGATTTAATTTTTCCTTGATTATCTGGCTTTTCTTAAGAGTTTGATTGTTTTGTCGATCAGTTGAGTTCTCGCCTTTGCCGTGATCTGTATGATGATGGTTAGCCTGCACTCTTAGTACAACTGTTGTTAGTGTTTTGTTCTTTGGTACTAGCTTGAGTTCCGATCTGCAGTGATTTCCTGATTTTTTCTTAAATGTGCTAAAACTGTGCGTTGTTGGTAGCGTATCAGAGATTCCAGGTTCTTGGTGCTCCTGATTTTTAAATTTACTTTCATTAGTTTTAAAATCCTGTATATCTTGTCTCAGATGCTGAAATTTAAAATGGTTCATGACTCCGTTTTTAAATTGATTAGTTTGATGCTGCGAATTAAAAGAGGTGAACACTTCACTCCCAAATCCTTTAGATGCTTCAATCAGATGGTTTTCGTCAGATATTTTGGCTTGCTGATCTAACTGGCGTGCACTTTTGTTAATGTTAGCTGAAGTAGCATTGTTGTTACTGTTGCGTTGAGTTACCATTTCTTGTGTTGCTGCATTAGTGGCGTCCCACTTCTGTTTGCTTGAAATCGGTAGCTTAACATTTTCAGTTTTGTTACAAAGTTCCTTAGTGCCTTGATTTGTTGATTCTTTTGCTATATTTTCTTGTAGTTTCTGACCGTTGTGTTTCCATTGTTCCACGTAGGCTGTGTTGCTGTTCTCATAGTTTGCCATGTTGGTAATGTAGGTTTCAGGATTTCTTGTGATTACTGATACATTCCTTATACTTGCGCATTTTGTTTTTGCATTCCTGTAGTTTAATTAAGCTGCTTCACATATTGGCTGGTGTTCTTTTGGCTTGATTGTAATAACGCTGTTTAAACATTGCTGCAGCAGTTGATCTTTATGCGTGCTCCTTGTTCTATTGTTGCTTAATTTGTTGTCGTTGTTAATATAAGGTGACCAACTGGTTTCACTGTGTATTGGCTGATACTTGTGAGTTGATTATATGTTCTTAAGTTGCTTTATATTCTCTTGGCAGTTGATCAATGTGGCTTGGTTGTCGTCTAATTGTCTGTCTCGTTCCGTTTCTACATAGTCTGTTTTCAGTTGGGTTTTGCAATCTTCAACAAAATTTTTCCTGTATCCGAATTCTTTGCATTGTGTATGTAATGGCACTGCTGTTCTTCCTATTTGCGTGCATATTGTGTTTATCTTCAATGTGCTTGTTAAAGTTTCATGATTTGATTGGTGCTGTAGATTGCTTGAATAATCTTTTGTTTCGTGGTACTGATTAGATGATGCTCTGCAAGGTACTTTGTCAGCGTAGCGTAGATTTCTTCCATTTGTTATATTTTCTAATGTGTTCTTTTGCGTTGGAACGTTATTCTGCAAAATAGTACTAGTATCATCTAATAATTTAATTTGGTGAGTTGCTTCGTTTGTTGTTGAAATTTGAAGTGATTCCAAACCTCCTGGTCGGCAAAACTCAACTAGTTTTGATTCAAGCTGTGATAATGTTTTAGGTTCCTCGTGGCTCATTAAATAAATCCGAGTGCTTAGTTTCATCCTTTTAATTATTAGTTGTGTAAATAATCTCTGTGAGGTTTCAGTTACAATTTCTTCCAAATAATTCAGAATGCGGTTGTAGAATATCAAAGCTGATTCGTCGGTTTCCTGCTTTTCTTTTAAAATATCATCCAGATCTATTGGCTTTGCGTTCGTTTCCTTTGGGCAATACTTGATAAATCTTCCAATAAACTCTTCAAGTGTTACTGTTAGTGTGTCTGTTATATCAATGTTGTTGTCAAACCATCGTTTAGCTATGCTTGATTTAAATGAGTCTGCAAATCGTTGTTTCTTTTGAACATCCGTCAGTTGTTGTTCGTCTACCCAGATCTTAAACTTTCTTTTAAATTTCAATAAATTTCGTTCTGTGAGTAGGTCTTTGCATATTGGTCTTGGTTCTTGGTTCAGCTCACACATTATGTAAGTTACTGCTGGATTCTGAAATTGAACATCATTGATGTTAGGCCTAGCTTGCATTCGCTGTGCTGATGCGTCGGTGCTTAGTTGTGAATGTAGGATAGAGCTGAATGAATGAGGTTGATGATTTAAAGTTTGAGATTTTTGCTTTTGACTCCATTGATTATCTTGTTTTTGTCCAGTTTGATTTAAAAATCTGGATGCAATTGGTTGGTCTAATGATGTTGAAAAAAATAACTGTGCTGATGCGAATTGGTCTAGTTGATTAAAGTTAACTGAGTTGCTTTGATTTAATTGTGATTGACTCATCAGCGTGCCTTTGTAATGGTCCAAATTGGTATTTCTGTGATACATAGATTGCTTGACGGCCTGTTGATGTTGGTACAATTGTGCTGTCGAATTAATTTGCTGCTGTTGCGTCTGACTAGTACACTTCTGTTCAAGTAATGGATGATGTTTTGTTCTTGAGTCTGGCTGGATGTACTCAAAAATTTGATCCAATTGTTTGACTTTTGCTGTGGTCATTTGAGGTTTTCTGTGAAAGCGAGATGTTGCCCCATGCCTTAGTGTTTCTAGTGCATTTGCTGTCTGATTTTTTGATGACACTTGCTGAAATTGAAAGAGATTTTTCTCATACTGTATTAGCGTTTGTGTTTTCTGCTCTCACTGTTGTTCGTTAACTGGTAGTGCTTTGTGTTGTTGTGTTTGGTCTGCGTCATTTTGTTGGATTTCGTCTACTTGAGTTTGATTCGATCTAAGTGCTTTTTGCCCAAGGCTTGTCCGACCTGTTGCTTTGATGTATTGAAAAAGTTGCCGTGATGTTAATTCATAAGGGTTGAGAGATTTTCGTTTCTGTGTTCCACGTTTTGTCCTACGTAATTTAGAAGTGAATGCAGCTTTTGCTAGTTTGCCTTCTTTTTGTTGACATAGTTGGATTCTTGGGTTTTTGGCTTTGTCTGGTTCAAGTTCTTGAGAGCTTTTCGTTGTCATTTTGCTGAGTTTTTGTGTTTACATTGCTGTATTGTTTAACTAATTTGCTTGCTGCTTTGCCGTTACCTTTTACTTTCTGCTTAAACACACGTCTTGGTCATCCTTGAGTTGCCAGAGCCGCTTGTAGGTTCTGGTGATTTGTATGGTTGTCACGGTCCTCTTATTTGAAATTTGTTGGGTCGCTAACCGCCTCCTCGTCAGACTTTTTTGATTGTTTGGTTTTTATTAAACGTGTGTTTTGATATTGTTGTTTGCGTTAGTACAAAGTTGCGTTGGTCTGTTCGGCGTTTTGACTTTCTTGGGCCACTATGGTGTTCCCGTAGGTCGACTGCTGAGTAGTTGTAGTTGCTAGTACTGAAAAGTTGATGACTGAGTTGGAATACTGTAAAAATTGTTCTAAAATAGTGTTGCGATAACAATAATAAATGCGAAATTTGGCCAGCAGCTCCCGCCCGTCTTATGCTTTTTGAATATTGGATGTTTCAATCTTTTTGAATTGTTGCTGTTGCTATTTATTAAATATAAGTTGCGATGTTTTAAACGGCTGCTGCAATGTGATTTTGTTATGCTCTGAGCTTGTTCTGGGTATGGTTTTGTTTCAATATCATGTGTTCTTATGCCATTTTGAATGAATTGTTTGCAATGTTTTTGGTTTTTTTGTTGTTGATTTTTGTTACCTCGGCTGTTTTTCAACCACTGCGGTCGTTGGACTTTCTGGAGTTGCTAGCGCCCCTCGTAGGTCCTAGTGATGAGTGTGGTTGTCCCGCAACTGTTAGTGTGAATGTTATGCTGTCCGGGGTAGTTTCTTCGTCAATTCTGGACGGGACTGCTGCAAATGCCTGCGCCTTGTGGTTGGACTTTCTTGAGTTGTTATTTTGTTCCCGTAGGTCATCTTTGATTTGAGCTACACAAAGTTGCTTTGAATATGTTCTGCTGCTTTATTCTGTCTTTTGGCGTTCTAGTGATGCTTCCTGTTGGGTTTGTAAGCTTAGAATGGTTAGCACTTGTAATACAAATTGTTCAATTCTATTAGTTGTAATTATTAGTTTGCTGCTGTTTAGAATGCACTTTATACTGTTCAATGTAAATATCAGTGAATAGTTTAGCACTCTCTGTTGCTAGTTTAAAACGTCTGTTTGAAAGCACAATATTTATTTTATTCTGGCATATGAAAATTATTAGTGATTTTCAGATTTTATTTGTTTTAATTTCAACGTCGACACTGAATAATAAACTGATTTATTTATTTATTTATTTATTTTTTTTTTTGGGGGTTATTGTATTGTTATTTTGTAAATAAAATGCACTGGGCGACGCTTTGGTGTTCACAGTTATGCACTTTTTAGGCCAATGTAACTTCTTAAACTGTTTTAAAATTTTACGTTTATATTGCCTCACTGCGTTTAATTAATTAAGTATTTTAAATTATTAGAATTTTGACCAGGGTCTCCGACGGCACTATGTACTTTTTTGATAAGGGTAAATGCACTATTATGTTGCCCCAATGTGTTTAAATTTTAAATGTCAATGTTTTTTTTAAAAAATTAGAATTTTGACCAGGGTCTCCGACGGCCCTATGTACTTTTTTGATTAAGGTAAATGCAGTATTATGTTGCCCCAATGTGTTAAAAAATTTCAAATGTCAATGTTTTTAAAAAAATTAAAATTTTGGCCAGGGTCTCTGACGGCCCTATGTACTTTTTCGATTAAGGTAAATGCTGGGTATTGCCTTGTAAATGTAATAAATTATTTTTTAAGTGTTTGCAAACTAAAAAAAAAATTCGAGGAGCTTCGCCGCACTTTAGGATTTTTTAATATTGGTTATCGCCTTGTGATTGTAATATTAATTTATTTTTAAAGTATTTGCAAACTGAGAAAAAATTTTGAGGAGCTTCGCCGCACTGTGTGATTTTTTAATATTAGTTATATTTATGCTTTAAGGCTTACATAATGTCAATTTAATTTTGATTTTAATTTAATGTTTTTCAAAAGTGCCCAATTTTTTAGTGTATTTTTTACCTTTTACAGTCACGGTAGTAATAAGCTGATGTTCTACAATGCCCCGCTGCTGTTGTGAATTCTAGTAGTTTTTGAGATTTTGAGAGGTGGGATCTGTGTAGTTTGCTTGATGATATTGTTCAAAGTTGTTAAAAATTAGTAATTTGCACTTAATTTAACTTTTTAATTGTTGGAACTGAAGTTTTTGCTTTTAGGAACTGTTAAATATTTTTGAGAATTTTGCAACACCAACTTTTTAAAATTTGGAATTGTTTCCATTTATTGCACTTTAACTTGAGTTTGTAGCACCTTCAGTTCAAAAGTTATTAAAGTTTGATCTGTACCTATCAGTTTTTAGCACATAACTATGTAGTGTTTTCCCGTTTGGTTAGTGTTCACAACAATACAAATTGGTTTTATTGCACTGCTCACTCTGGACTTACAGTTACTGCTTTATTGTTCTTTTTATTTTATTATGAAAGCTGTAGTTCACTGTAGTTTTTATGTAAATTTAACTTAATTGTTTTTTATTTTACGTTCCATTTAGTTTCGCTATGATGGTTAAAAAAAATAATTTTGAAATTTTAAACTTTTAGTTCTGAAAATATTTTTAACTTTTTTAATTCTGTGATTTTTTTTCAATAAAAAGAACTTTTAGATTTTACACTCGACTTGGCAATATGAGATGACGGATTACGAATACCCTGCAGCTCCACCACTGTCAGATCGGGCCCAATAATATGGAGCCGATCGTCGGTTTTCTATGATGATAATAATTGGTGAATTATTTGTGATTATCAGTGAAGCTTTTATTTGTGATAGTCGAAGCCGAATTATAGAATACAGAGATAAAATAGTCGGAGTTCAGTTCAGATCGATGGTCAAATTCAGATTAAATCATATATTTTCATATTGTATTTTTCGAAGCCTCGGATCATTGCTATTACTCAATAATAACAATAATCCACGTCGCTCATGAATCATTATACGGGCTATGACCCTTCATTTAAAACAATATTAATAAAGATAGAACATTTTAGCATGTTCTCATTATACACGGCGAATGCAGTGATGACATCGGAATGTCCACCGCTGCATTTTCCGTGTGTTTGGTTAACAACGCCAACGGATGCATAACTGCTGATTTCAGCGAAGGTTGGGATCCGTGCACAAATTATGCACTGATCTAACACCAAGAAACATAAAAGCAAGAGGATGCTCATCGTCAATCCAACCATTCTCTTTACGGCGTATAGCTATACAAAAAAACACGATGTTTAAACTTATCAAGGTAAGTTATATAATTAAATAATAAGTACGTCAGTTAGTAAGCTACCATTCACTGATACATAATTTTATCATTGAATTACTCGCAGCTACAGTAGCAATTGCTCCTTCCTGTCCAACAATTACTTCTTTAATTCTTTGTTCCAAACAAAAACTCTGCTTTTTCCAGCCTTCTCTATTTTTTTCTCGTTTCTGCGTTTATCACTCGTAACTAAATTATTCTGAACAATGAACTGTTTTTTAGATAATACTTCATCAAAATTGATGTTGTCGAAGCTGATTAATAACCTTACTTTTCCCAGTGTATATTATTAGTCAAAGGACCTCCCTATGTAAATAATTAGCTGGAATTCAAATTTTGATTTGTGCATAATGAAAGCTGGAAGCGACAAGTGAATCGTTTGGAGATCGCCGCAGCCAGTAAGTAAATTTGTCTCATTAAAAGCCATCAGGCTTAGCTCATACTTGGATCATACTACACATCATTGAAATCTCACATACAACGTTTGTATGGTTGAAGATGGGAAAAGTAGTCATCCACTGAAAACACGCAGAGTATGTAAAATTCCTCGTTGTAGTTTCTGGCGTTTTAGCCATCCGTACACTAATCTGTTACCCCATACGCGAAATAAGAGGGAATGTCGTTGTTGAGGTGAGTGAGTCTAATGCACTGTTCGACAAACTGAAGTTTCCTTGGCCAAAATAGTTCGTGAACTACTAGTAGTTCATCATGGGCCTCAATCAAAAAGCTCCACATTAGAAAAAAAACTCCACCTTAGCGAAGCAAAGCTCGGAGAAGCTCGGTAAAGCTCGATCGTGCTTTGGTCCCTTAAAGTTTTTGGGGGTCGCAAATGTTTTAACATTGGCGAGCCCAGTAATATATTTTTGATACTTGTGCTTTTAAAGTACCTATGTACTTAAATGCACTATGTTAAAAAGTAATGAAAAATGAAAAGTACTCGAAACTGGAAACTAGAAATTGAAATTAGTAGAAATACCGAATTCTTTATTGTTTTATGGAATACTATGTATTATATATTATAATATAAATATATTCATATTTTGTATTCCAATTCTATCTCTATCTACTAGTTATGATTAGATATATTATTATTATTGACTAGTTGAACATATTAAAATTTAATAATTTAATAAATAATGAATATTTTAACATTACAGGGTATATTAATACAAATAATAATTGATAAAATAAAAAAATAAATAATAACTATATATCAACCCAATAATGACATAGAACGAACCCTATGCCTTATTCCTAATCCTTGATTATTTAAATTAAGTCAATACTCCTCACGTTCCTATATTGTATTGTGTAATACAATACAATGTACCTGTGATATGAATATAATCATTCACATTCATAATAATATACGCTATACAGTATTCAGTACTATAACTACACAGTAGTTTGGAGTTTTGGAGCTTCCAAATTCCAAACAACGCCCCAAACAAAATTGTTTGCATACCTGGATACCTGTCAGAACGTAAAATAAAGAATCAAGTTAGTTATTTTGTGATTATAGGTATACACACTGGAGAACTAAAGACTGGCTGACTTTTGTTTTTGTCTTATGACTAGTAGTATCAACTATCAGGTACTAACTAGATACTAGATACAAGTATTCAATTAGGAATTAGGCTAACGTAACAAGGTGACTTGCACACTGACAAGTAATACTACTAAAACAACAACCACAACCCAACCCAGTTCAGTTCAGAATTTAGTAGTTCAACTTACATTTACGAATTAAAAAATCGTCGAAATATAACAAAAATTCTATAGAAAAGTAAAAGTGTTTCTAATTCAGATTGTTTATTCTATTACAATAATTTAAGCTATATTTTTAGTAACAGGTAAGCATCTTAGATTAATTCGATAATTAATAATTTGATTAAATATTTCTAAAGGCATTGGACTCATATTTCTTGTTTAAATTCCAAATCCTACTTTTTCCAAACTTAACTTTGGGTTGGAACACTAGAAATTTTGTCAGATGTTTCAATCTAAACATTTGGACATTGGATTTGATTTGGTAGCACTAAATAGTAATGGTACATAAATTGGTTACTAAAAGGATTGAGGATATTGTAAAACACTAAACAAAACAAAATTTTAATTTTTAAAGGAAGTTGGACTGAGTTACTGACAATATGGGGAGTACGACAGAAAAAGTTTCCCTTTTCTCTTCCTTATCAGTATTCCAGCCATCTATAAGCAGTGCGGTCCGGACAGTTCTCAAATCTACATCTTCAGCCAAAGCTATATTAGAATTAGCTGACATTAATTCATTTCATTCTAAACGATTGGGGTCATTATCAAAAATTAACAATGGTTTCAAGCCAAAAGAGGTTAAAATCAACCAAGAAAGTTCAGTCCAAAATGATGGTAGATATTATTGTAATCGTGATGCAGTGGCCAAAAACACATTCTCTTTAAACTCTTCTGAAATCGATTTAACAGAAGACAACTTATCTGCTATGAATTTATCGTTTATATGCAATTTATCGATGCTGGAAAATGTCTCAGATGATATTTACATAAGCGTTCTAGCTCATGACGGAAGCGAAGATATGCTAGTTGCGCCATTTCACCCTCTTGAATCCGAACTTCAGCAGCATATAAAGATACCTACTTTAACTTTAGAATATAATTCAGTTCAAGCTCAAAAACATATGAACCAAATTCAAAATAATTGTAGAAAAGCCATGAAAAGATTTGATTCTGTGGTGAATTCAACTAGTGATGTGACATTATCAGGTTTAACTCAAAAGCCAACAATGAAAAACCAAGTCACAAGCCTAGGACGAGCAGTAGCAACTGATAATTCTGAAAACTTGTGTGACCCCGAGGGCAAGGACCTACAAAACAGTATGGAAATCAGCTTTGACGAATCCCGTAGACCTGGCCCATTGTGCTTGTCTGGTATAGAGTTTGAGCTAATTTCAGAATATAGAGAGAATGAAACGGCAAACATTTTACACGAAATAAGCAACGCTAATTGTGCAGACTCGTTGCTGCCAGAAACAACCCAAAAGATTCTGAATACTTTAATTCCAAAGTCTGCATTACAAGCAAGTGCTGTTGCAGACCAAAATGACAATAACGGTTTGAATACTACTAAAAGTGAGAGTGTCATTGCCACTGGTAAAAGTTCTTCAACAATAACCGCTAACTCTTCGAATTTTACAGACGCGGACACTGCCCATTGTAATTGCAAAAAGACTTATGCTAATAGTACAGCTGATATAGACCTTACTGAGCTTGCCCGTGCTAAAAGCGGTAATCCAGAAAACTTGTATGGTAAGTAGTGTCATGTTTGCTTGCCAATTTTATTTTTTACACTAATTGGGTTTCTTTTGACATTAAAAATTAAATTTTAGTTTGGGTTTGAACTCTGTATGAGTTCAAACTACTAATAACTAATATGCAAATTGAAAATAAGCTTTGACAGAGTAGTTTGTTTGTGTTCATTCAATATTTACTTTACAAATAAAATTGAAGTAGCATTTCTTTTTTTCTTACATTTTTTAATCTTGTTAGCGGGTTTTATTAAAACTGGAAAACAAAGTACCAACACAATCAATTTAAACCAGTGTTACAACTGTAACGGATCCTGCTTCCGTAATACTATTTTAGTTTTGTCCCTAACGAACAAAGAAAAATTAAAGGTCGTCGAAGAAGGAATTGTCAATATTGAAAACCTGAACAGACCCATTCCACACCCACACTCAATTCAAGATTCAGTAGTACCATTTACTTTAACAGAAATACTTGAACCGGAAGCTGATGCTAGCAAAAGAACGAAGAAAAGCCAAAAAAAGTCGAAGAAAAAACAATTTCAAAAATCAAAATCTTCATTATTATTGTCCAGCTCTAACCTTATTGAAGTTGAAGGTGCGTCAATTCCAATACAACCCCGTTTTGGTCCAAAATTAATACTAAAGGCACCAAAATTTACGCCGTATGACGTTACAACTACACGAAAAAACAATCATCATATTCAGCAACTTGGACCAACAGAACTATCTGTGTCCTCACCAACAATATCTGGGAGCTCTTTGGAAGTTAGTTCAGATTTAGAGCTGTCAATGAATATTAAAACAAATGAAGTAAACAAAAATGTTACTTTTGTAGTCAGTAACAATACCAAGAGAGATATGGTTGTTAATCAGCAAAATCAGCATCCCCCGTCTCTATCTTCTTCAGGAATTCTCGAAGTCCAGGATCGCCAGAATGAAAAAGCCATACCAAGTATTTCAGTAACAGCAGACTCACAAACATCGGAAACAGCACATGCAAGTTTTAACTCTGCTTCTCAAAATGAAATAAAAACCGACAATAATAAAACGACTTTACAACATCAACGTTAACGCGGAGCAAAAAAGCCAAAAAAGAAACTGAAAGTCAAACGTAAACCCACAACAGTATCTTTGCAAAGAAAATGCTCTGGAGGCTCCGTAGCTGAAGCATCTTTAAATGCAAAGAAAAAATTGATGACTGTAATGAACCAGTCTACTTCTTCTTCCGGAGCTCCAGCTAAGCAAATCCAAAGATCAGATTATCCAGATTGCTCAATTTTGTCCCCTCAGGTTGAAGCCGTTGAAGGCAGTAGCACCTGCTCCAGCAGAACAAAACCGAAGCGCTAAAGAAGATCATGACCGTAAAGGCAAAATTTTAAAATTGCCATGTTATCTTCTTCTAGAGTATTTAGAACTATACGTAACAAGTTTCATTGAAGAACACGGAATCATTAAAATGTGTAAGTTTTTCTTAATTTTTGTACATCTTTTTAATATTTAATAACATTAAAAGCACATTTATATTTTATATTCACAGTAGTGTTAGTGTTAAGGTATAGATACTTAACACTGCTCTCGTGACACAGAAATTAGAAAATAAAAAAGTATAATAACGTTTTGAAGTAATATTTTTTATTTTTATTTGTAGTATATAGCTGCAAAAAATGTGAATACAAAACAGTGCAAAGTATCAAGAGCGATCGAAAACTGAAAGGACATTTTGAAAGACACAAGAAGCCGATGGAATTTAAGTTCATACACTGTCCACAAGAGTTTACTGCCGTCTCTAGTACCACCCGACATATACTGAAGTGCAAAAAAAATCCATATGCCAACGCTAACAAGAATAACTCCTGTATTCCTAATCCTCCAAGACCAAAGAAAAAAGCAGTACAAAATTTGTAATTTTATAAACATCTTATTTCACTAATTTTAATTTTGCTTATTGTTAAAAACACAATTAGTAGTGCTTAATCTGCTAATAATTTTTTCAGTATGATTTGCTTGTTGTTTTAGGCCAAGTTAATTTTGTGAAAAATTTTACATCTCCTCTTTTACATTTATGCTATGTATCTGTATATAAGTGTTCATCATATAATCATATTTAATATTTACTTAGGGATTTATCCATTTACGGGCTATCTAGTATCGTATTTGTTATTTGTTGTTAGTTTTTACTTCATACCTTACGTTAAAATAGTATTAATAATGAGGTATTTGAAAAAAATGGTTTTGAGTTGCGTATTAAATTAATTTTAATTAATACATTAAACTATAATAACAATAACCAACTAATCTTGCTGGTGTGCCACAAGCCACAAGTCGACAGGACCACAATAGAGTTTAAAACGTTAATGTTATTTTTTTGTTTTATAGACGGTACTGACAACTTATAATTACCTATGACACATTTGGAATTAACAGTAATAATGTACTGTCACAGTCGACCTGTAATTACTATTTATATTTATGCAAAGCCCAAAAGTATACTTAGCATTCATTAATTTCTATTTATTAAACTGTTTAAACTGTTACAAAATCAAAACTGTATGCCTTTATTCTTTTACGTTTAGATTAGGTAACAACATTGTGAAGTACACACAAAATATAAGTATACAATACATTTTATTTTTTATAATTTACAATTACAGTATTACAACTGCAATACGATTAGTGGCATAACTATACTATAACTGTCAACCAACTGTCAACCATCACTGTCAGCAATGACAGATGACAGCAATGCAGTCATACATTTATACAGTCAGCTATTTGATTACATTTGTTTTTATTTACAACACAGTTGTTTCAAAAATTGCAAAACCAAAAAATTGACAACCAAGAATTGAAAAATTGGAAAATAGTATAGCAAATGTTTTACGCATAAATTCTTACAGTTCATTTTAAGAAGAAATACCTTTATCATAACAAAATAACGATTTGAATAATACATTTATTTTATACTTAAATCGTAAGTGCACCATAAAAAACCAAAAAACAATAATTAAATCTCAATTTAATTTTAATTTTGTACAAGCAGTATCAAATTCAAACGCCTGATGCATTCCAAATTCTGAAAGTATTAACACGCAAGTTAATTTTTGTGCAAGATTTAGACTTAAATAAAGTTATAATTTAAAAAGATGGATACTCATAATTTATATTTCAAACTTTCTGCTACTTCTTACCATTAGATATTTCTGTTCCTGTTTCGATGCAAAAAATGTAAGTTCCGATTGTAGTTTCGTTTTTTGTGTCAATCTATTGGTATTATTGGTTCTATTGGCGTATTGGTAGTGCAATCTGGAGTAGATGGTTTTGGCAGTGGATTTTGAGTTGACGGACGACTGTGGCGCCTGACACAGTAGAATACGAGCACAGCCTACATCTCAAATCTGTATAAAATAAGCATAATGCAAAACAACGTTAAAGTAAATAATCACTAAGATATTCTAGCAGTAAGTATTTTAATGTATAATACCTAGTTAAGCGTAGCACAACTACAAATGTTTCTTATTTTTAGGCAACATATTAAATAATATATTTTGTAGTAATTATTTATGTAATATTTCAGCTCACGAAAGCGTTGATGACTCTCTTCGACTTGCGTAAAGAGACTCTGATAAGAAAGAAAAACTTGGCGAATTGGCATTGCACCTGTAACTGGTACGTCACGAATTTGATTTTGGGGTGATAAACATCGACTGTCACGGCCTACACGAATTAATCCGCGAGAAGTGTTCTTGAACATCTTGATTGGGGGTTGTGGTGGTACTACTGGTTCTGAATCTTGAACTTCCTCGGTCGCATTTGAAGCCAAAACTTGTGGCGGTTCATCGATGGTTTTGGTGGATTGCAGACTCCCAGTGTCTGTATCCTGCTGTGTGCTAACCAAACTTCCTTCAGAATGCGATAAATTAGGTTGTGAATTCATGTTGCACTTTTTGCCAAGAAACTCAATTTTGATTTGATGTGTGTCTGCTTGACTTGACGATAAAGATTACAAATTACAATCACAGTTTTGAGTTCGGCGCGTGGAGCTTAAAGTTACAATGCCTATCACAGTTACAGTGTGTTATTAAATATATTTTTATTTAATTTAATTTTATTTTTTAACCAAATAAAGCACAAAAAAGCAAGCTCATCATTTATTAGTGTTTTAAAAAAGCAAATTAGAAAATACTAGGATCATTGGTTTTTGGTTTAGGTTTAGTTATGCCAGTAGCAATGAGTTTTTTTTTTCAATTTTGGTAAATACTTGTGCTTTATTTAGTTCCAACAAGAATAAAATAAATATAAAATTACGTTAAGGACTTATTAGTGCTTAGTTGTAAGATATACCTGGGAGTTGAATGCTAATTTAACCGGATTCCGTAGATTGTGAATGTAATATGTAATTTTCGGAATTTTCCTGCACTTTGTACTCGACACTCGCCACTCAAACGAGTTTAACTTAATAAACTTAATTCCCCCCTTGTGACGTTTGAGACCCTATTAAAGCGACACTATTTTGTTTAATTTAACTAAATTTTTAATAATTTGTTGCAGTAGTCAATTTATATACTGCCTCATTGTACAATCGTTATTTAGTTGTAGTGTCAAGTACTGTCAAGACGTGAAGTTTAACTTAGAGCCTGCATTTAGTTCTGTAGTTTTATTTTTTATGTTGGTGCTGTAGAGAGTAGAGTAGTAAAAGTTAAAAGTACTGTGAAAGGCTGTTAACCTGAAGATGTGGCTAGTAAGTATAAGTAGTGGGTTGTAGTAGTAGTAGTACGTAGTAGGCTAGTAGGTAGTAAAATCGTAAAATGTAGTATGCACACGGCCTATATTTTGATTGCTCCGATTTACAACATGATGTCACATGCGTTGCAGGTTGCAATTTGGAATTAGTAGTGTTAGCAGGTTGCATAATCAAAATCTTGGAATCTCAACAACCCATTCCACATTTATCTGTGGAATTTATAAATCTCGCATTTTAAATTTTAATCCGTCAATTAAGTTACTGTGTATTTATCTTTACAGCAATACAACTATTCTATACCACATCGTCCTGTAACTTTCCTAATGACATACATTATTTGATGTTGGTAATTACCTGTAATTAAAACTTATTAAAATTTCAAAGTTTACAAACAAATTATTCCTAATTTATTGGTAGTGCCAAGACGTGACATTAAACTTAAAGCCTGCGTTTAGTTATGTAGTTTTAACTAAATAAGAGTACATTGAAGTAGTGAAAACACTGGAAGTTTGTGAACCCGTAGATGTGGCTGGAAAGTAAAAGTAAAAGTAGTGAATGTGAGTAGTGGGTAGCAAAATCTTAGAACTATTAACGAATCTCAAGACTCAAAACCCACCATGGTTTATCTGCTCAAACGATATTGACAAATCTCACGAATGTTTTATGTTTTTTGTGGTTTTAAAGTTAAAATTAGTTGTTCTTTCCTAAACATTCTTTTCGCCTAAGTCACCCCTAGCTCTAACTAAAGCAGTTAACAATATTTAGTCTTCGTTTTAGTGTTTTAAAAAGTCAATTGGAAGATTTTTGGTCGCACATGACGTAGCTAAACTGGTAAATCTTATTAACTTTAATCAATAATCAATATTTGTCTTCAAAAACAATCAATTTTGCTACAGAAGACAGAAATGGATCCTTTGACGACTTTACAAGGCCATAACAAAACTGGTCAATTTGTTAGTATTAAAAGACACAGTTCAAATGGTTCACACACTAGAGATTTTTGAGATTTTGAGGATGGACCTGATCAGACTGATAGGAGTGGAAAGCACAAGGGTGTTAAACTAGACCTTACTGGATTGTCAAAGCTGTGTACAGTTTCCAAAGACCATGATGTGGATGTGACTGACCCTCCAATTTCCGCTGGCGTCATCAATCTTAAAGGTACTTTAAACATTTTAAACTTTTATGCCTATTTAAAATTGCACGTTGTTATTGTTTTAGTTTAAGTCTTCCTAGGTTTTGATTTTGTTCTTAGTTTTTAGTTAGTGTTCATGAAGTAATGTAGGAGAATAATTGCTTATATTTAATTTTAAAAGTTCCAAATACGTTTCTAATTATTAATTATATACGTAAAGCCACTGTCAACTGTACTGTACTACATGTCACATGTTTATGTTTATGTTAAGTAAGTTCAAACGTGTGTATAATTTTAATGCTCACACTTCTGACGTGCAAAATTAAAATTAATGAGTTAAATTAAGATACATTTCGTGTGAATTCTTTTTATTTACAGTTGTAAATTTGTACAACAAATTATACTTGTAGTTTATGTAGTTTAGTTTGTCTTATGATCTTATATGTCTACAGTCTACACATTACTACACAATTTGTGTTGTAATTATTGTAGTTTGTAAGCAGCAGCACAATTATGATTTATGCTTTCGTTTTTTAATTTGTAGGGCTCTTAGGAGGTCTAATAAAAACCTCACCATACAATGAAATTTATCTGCATATTCATGTTACGAGGCTTTGTTGCCCTTTACAATTATCCGAGGCAAGTTTGGCGTCAACGAAGCAACCAAAGCGCCAAGTACTAACTCTAACTGTAGGTGAAGCAAATGATAATATACGCTTACCTATACAGAAAAATCAGAAAAGTCCTTTGGTTGGAGCAGCACAAATAAGTGCGACTAAAGAACAATTGGAAATCGTTCCAGAAGTGGAGGTCGAAACCCAAACTCAAACTGAAAGTTTAAAACCAGAAATAAGACTAAGACAAATCATGAATTCTTCACTGAACCAACCAGATTCAAATTCATCTTCTGTTTTAGCATCCTCAATTGAATCCTGCTCAAACTTTAACTTCAACCACATCGACGATTTAGAAACAAAGACTGAAGAAATAGCTGTCAAATTACCTATTGCAGTTCCAACCACTTCAGCTTTGATGCCTTCGACATCTAAGTGATCCAACTCATTACAATCGCAATATACAGGAAAAAATCTTCGGTCTTTACAGATTCAGACAACAAAGCATACTACAGCTAAAACATTGCCAAATTTGCTTTTCTCTTTGTCTGACTGTGAGAAAAATCTATCTCATAAGGTTAAAAGCCAAAGCCATGTAGCTTCTACAAGCTACAGCTACAAAACTAGCAAAGAGAAGAGTGGAAGTCACAACGGAAATATCAAGAAGAGCCATCAAAAAAATGAAAAGAATAATAGAAGTTCAGAATTGCTAAGCAGTATAGGCTTGCCAATGACAGTTACAACTAAATTTTGTGTTTCTAAACCTAAACATCAAAATCGTCCAGATTCGAAGGCAAAACCTCCAACTACACCAATAGTTATGGCAAGAAGACGAAGGCGGGCTGTTCGTGTGGTTAGTCAAAAATATTTGGAAATATTTACCATAAAAACTGACCCACTCACACAAATAAAACGTAAGTATTAAATTCAAATTCAAACCTGTGAAATATATTAAGTATTTTAATAACGTAAACAACAATATTTCACTTTAAGATTAGTTTTTAAAAATGTGTGACACTGATACCTGGAATTTACAGTGTTGACAATAGTAATTTATTAAAATACAACCATGTAACTCAAACTTAAATTTGTGTTTAACTACCGTTGCTAACTGCTTAGTTTAAATTTTTATGCAGATTACAAGTGTAAAATTCCTAAGTGTGGGTTCGAAGCGACTACAAGGGCTACTATCGAGCGTGAGCTGAACGTGCACTTCAAATACCACAAAAATCCTCTACTATTTACATGCGACGTGTGTTTTCTTGTATTTGAAGAAACTTTTAGCATGACACGACATAAAAAAAACCAGCACAGTCAAGTCTTTGATGAAAAAAGGAAAGATCAGATTAAGAAAACTGTAAAGAACCTAACAAAAAAAGATTCAAACCTTGAGATAAAAATCTGGACACCACATCCACATCAGAGTCAGAGTCGGAGTCACATTATCAGTTCAGTTCTGATTCTCATTAAGTAAATCAACTGTTGGTTTGGTTTGATTACTTAGGATTGTATGAAAATCGTATTTTGAGTGTTTTCACGTTTTACTCTTACAATTGAATTCAAATAGGAATCTGCATAATTTAATGTTTATATTTCGATTGAAGTAGATCAGTTATACTTAATTATTAGTAAGCAGTTGTTTGGTAGCTACACACAGTCAAACGTCAAACAAAATGGTATATATATATATATATTTATATTTATGTTTTAAGGTGTGGCTTCAAAATTCACGAGTTAACAACCTGTAGATATTAGTTTATACGTATATATCTTTGTTACATTGATTAGAATTAAACAAACTATATTTTGTTTTTATATAAATTTGATGTAACTTACTAAATGTATTATTGCTTTGACTTTAGACTATGGACTATTACTTTAATTTTACTGACAATGTCACATTTAAAAATATATAATTCATAAACTATTATTAATATAACTTTTAAAAGCCTATTTAATCGTAATTTATTGTATTTGTTAATTTTATTTATTTTGTTTTACTTAAATTATCTCTACAATTAGGCGAATTAGAATTAGGTCACACAGTTGTGATTTAAATTCTATTCATTCACACGATTAAAAGAATAACTTATGACTATAAAATAGTCTTTTATTTGGAGTAGCAACTCAAACTGACTGTCAACTGTGACAATTTATTTATTGTATACTATTATTAATATTATTGTATACTTAATCGTATATTTAGACACAGTGCAAGTGTTTTCAGGTCTTTAAGATCCTTTTATGATATGTCATATCTCATTTATGATATTGATAATAATATTGTAATATTTGTAATGCAGTTTTGCTAATAATTATGACTATAAAATGAAATATTATATCAATAAAAATTACATTGGTACATAAAATAATGAAATCAAAACCTTTAGGGTTGTTTTTAGGTTTTAAGCTTTATTTTATACTTGATTAAATAAATGTCATTATTTTTTGGAATTAAAACTAATGCAGCTTCTTTCCTTCAAGACTGCAAACTAGAATATTATATATTATTGATCTGGTACATACTGCATCTACTGAGCACCAGGAGCTAGTTCTTGAACGCTAGGTACTGACTAAATACTGACAATACTGACACAATTCTACTAAAGTTCGTATACTATATAAGTTGTAAGTTTAAGCTTTTAACCTGGAGCCTGGAAGTCCTCTAACCTAACTGTAGCTGCGTCCACGTTAGCACAAGCTTTTGAGATTTTCAACTCACCAAGATTTACAAACGAGAATGTCTTCCAGGATCAAAGAGCATGACGTGTTTGGTAATAGTACACCTAATAAATCATATGTTCGTTAGGAAGATTTATAATTAAAATAAGCATATGTTCTTTTATCTGACTGTAAAATAAAGTACAGTAATAAAAGGCTGTGTACCCGTACATGTGGCTGGTGAGCCAGTAGAAGATATAATGTGTAGATTAGTATGAACACCGACTAAACTCTGACGGACAACACAAAGTCACGTGCGTTGCAGTTGGCACATAGTTTGAAGTTTTGAAGTCTTGGAATCTCAACTCAGCATTACTCAGCAACTCAGCAATAACAACAAAACTGGGCTTTGGCTTCACTTAAAATATTAAAAGTATTGTAAGTGCTTTAATGCTTGAAATTTAAGTCAGTTCTCGTTCATTAAGTTAGTCAATTGACTATATAATAAACTGATTTTAAATTTTTGTGGTAAACAGTTCATTCATTTTAGTGTGGTTGAAAGTTTAAAGTTCGAAAACAATGGATTCCTTACATACGCAGCAGACTAAGAATAAATTTCAAGGACCTATAATTTTCCACACAGATTCAGATGACAAAGACAGTCAAAACAACAAAAGTAAACCATCACTTAGCATTAATATTAACGCTAAAAGTGAAGACGAAATACCCATGGGTGTAAGTATGGACTTATCTGGACTTAATAAACTCTGTGAAATTTTAGAGGAGCATCAAAAAAGTGATCCACCTATTCTGGCAAATAGCATAAATCTAGAAGGTACGATACGTGTTACGTTTATGCTTATTGAAGTTTGATTATATTGAAAATGTTACTAGGTTTTTGAAATTATTTGATATTGTTTAATTTTTGAAGTAACAATTGCGTCGTTACTAATTCTATAATATATTAGTGAACCAACTGTAAACTAAACTAAATGCCACATGGTTAGGTGATTCACTATAGTGTAAGTACTTGTTAGTTTTGGTTGTGAAACAAAATGTTTGCATTTTGTGTTCCAACACTCAAATTTATTTTCTAATAACAGCACAATTATATTTACCTTATTGCAATTTCTAGCGCTTCTTAGTGTTCTTATTCAAACTGGGCCTGATAACCAATTTCATCTTCATGTCCATTTTAAAAATTCGCATTGCACACATCGACATGAACTCTTGCCGTCTCGTTCAACTGTAGCTAATGAAAGTTCTGCGTTGGAGTTGCAACAAAATAGCAGAGTGTCAAATCCATCTTAAATCCCTGTTGTGGACCTTGTGGAGACACTGGAGACTTCCAATTCAGGACCCAAATTGCCAGACTTACCTTAAGTTTTAGAGGTGAGCTCAGCACAGCCCGAGCCAGAGACGCCAGGGAATGAACATACTGATGCAGTGTCTTCTAATATTAACAGTAACAATGACCCATTTTATAGTTTAATACCAGAGATCAAAATTGAGAGAATAATAAATAACCCAAATAACCAAACGTTCTCCACTGAGTCTGCGTCTACCGGCAACCTTAATGTTTTACAGCTGTTGCCAATGATTCATGTTCAATCCCTTTTGATACCACAGAAGTAACAGTGACGGAAGTAAATGAAGGAGATGACACTTCCAAGGGCTCCCAAACAGTGTCGCTAGCCGATTTCATGAAAAAGACATTTAATATGGATCCTGTGAAAAAAGATTCTAACAACCATTACCCGGTCCGAAGCCAAACACCCGAAACCGAAAAATATGTACCGTTAAGTTACGCCGAATGGAAGGCAGAATTTAAAAACATAAAGCAAAACAAATCGCACAAAATCAAGATCTTAACATTAAACGCAAGCAAAAAGTAACGAGACGTATGCCACAAGAATTATTGTCAAAACTTCGAGCCAATAGGGTACAAAATCTAAAACGCGAACACCGAGGCCAAAAAGGTTTTAAAATCCAGAATTCACCTGGAGGACATATCGTCAAGGCCAAAAACAAGAATAATAATAAAAAAGTTAAAGCTCAACCTAAAGTAGATAAAACAGCAAGTACCACCACCACCGCAGTTAAGATACCCACAGCAATGCCTTGGCCTGGCTTAGGCCTAATTCAGGGTGAAACCCAAAGCGAAAATTCAAAGTTGGACGTGTGTTCCAGTTCCAGCCCAAGCACTTTACGCCCAAAGAGACAACAAGTTCCTAGTCCGAGTCGCTCTAGGAATTCAGATCTTGAAATTTCTTCAAGTTATACAGGAAGAAACGTTAATTCTTCTGGATTGAAACTAAATCATATCTAAGGGGGGGTTTTAGATGTAGGGTTTGTTCGCAAGCAAGGCAAGTTGCCCTGTATTCTTCTTAACGCTGATATCACAAACCAGCTTCAGCAATCTAGTAAGATGAAGATGAAACCCGCCATGGCCACTAAGGTTGAAACCAAAGCTAAAACTAAAAGTAAAGTTCAGGACCATAAACAAATTAGAAAAATTGGCAGTAGTTCACGTTCACATATGCCGAGCACAAGCACTAAGCAGAAGACAAAGGTGTCGTCACCAATGAAAATTACGGTGTCAAAACAAAACTTATCAACAGCATCAAAAATTCGTCGTCATCAAAATTAAACACTTTACATCTAGGAGCTCCAAAGACTATAAACCAGAAGCAACGAAAGCGACCCATTTGTAAGATTCGTCTAAAGTTTCTTGAAACTTACACTAAGACGTACAATACGATCTTAAAAGATGACCGTAAGTATCAAACTTAAATTTTTAAAGTATAATTAATTTTAAAAATCAGTGTTCACACTGTTTTACTTTTATCAAGCATTGCTAATTGTTACTTTTACATTTTATTATTTTATGTAGAGTGGGCGTGTGATGTATGCCAAAGTCTTGGAATAGAAAAAGTATTCTAAGCTATGAGGACTATATATCGAAAACTTGGACATCAATTTGAATTTCATCAAGATCCTACTAACTTCACTTGCGTACGTTGTGGAATGGTATTTGAAGACGTCTCAAGTACAGAGAGACACAAGAGAAAAGCTCACGGGTACTACAGAACAAAACACCAACATACATCTGGGGGTCGTTCAAAGTCAAAGAAGACTAAGAAATTCAAATCTTCAAATGTTTCAACTTCTGATGAGGATGAGAGTGAATTGAAGGAGGAAAAAGAAGAGTATGCAGCCGAAAGTGAGATCGAATCAGAGTAAGTTAGTCGGTTAGTTTTAGTTGGTAGTTCAGTAGCTGTTACTGTCGTTAGTCTTTAGTGTAAGTCTGACTGTTTGACTACTCTGACTATCTTGATGTTTATTATTATACGTTATATTTTCGTTTGAAGGTACCAAAGGTGAAGTACCAAATGAACTTGTTTAAATTTCAAATTGTTATTTTATTATTTTATTTTACAGCAGTAATGAAATATGACTTGTGTACAATTACAAAATTAGAAATAATCACTGCTGACTACCTTAGTAAATGTGAGTTTCCATTAGGAGTGGGAGTGGGAACAGGTCATAGGCATTGGGCATAGGTGCATTGTCTAAGTAAGTGTAACTAGTACTTAAGTTTATGTTTGAAAACCCGATGATAATAATAAATTAAAATGAATTGCTCACAGACATATATACTCGACTTTTACGAAAAGTTATATTTTAGTTTGTATCGGAAATCAAAAGTGTTGTGAAAGTTGTCTAGTCTGTGTCGGTATACTATGTATAATGTTAATAATTTTAATTATGAAACTACACATTTTAAGTTTGAATTATATTGGTATATATATTCATTCTTTTTTTACCAGATAACAATAGTATGAATTATGAATAACTTGTTAAACACGTTCGTATATTTCTTGTTTTTAGTTTTAAAAAGGACTACGGTTGCACTTATAATAATAATGTTAATTTTACATTACAAACCTATGTTTCTAATAACAGTGATTAGGACAGTTTGATACTTACTTATGACTGTTAAAAATCAATAGCATTTTGGTGGCAGTCACAAGAGTTCAAGAGTAATAGTTATTAGTCAACTAACTCGTGACTCATAACGTCCCAACCGTCACGATTAATATATACTATTATTCTATTATACAGTACTTAGTGAAAGAACAGGCATTAGATTTAGGATTTAGATCTCATATTAGTTCAACTACGATTTTAAAGTTACATCTACCTATGAATTACAATAACGATGGTGTTGTCACTCGATTTTCATAAAAAGAAAGGTAACGCTGTCAATCAGTTCCGTGATTAGTCCGCTGGTTTAAACTTATTGGGAATTATTTTTAGATCCTGGGCAATTTAAAGGAACTCCCTATTCTGCTAAAGATTTAGTTTTAATTTTCGTAGGGAAATTAGATCTAATTTCGAATGAATTAGAATTAAACCGTTTCCACATACTGATACTATACTTTTATTAGTTTTAGTTTTGAGTGTATATTTTATCATTGTATGATTATGATAATGAATTATAATGTAGTTGAGTTTGTGCTACGTATTATACAATAAAACATAATATCAATAAAAAGTATATAAATACATCAAATAAATATTTTTGTAGTAGTTTTTAGGTGTTAACATTATTTCATACTTTATTTAATAATAAATAAATAAAATTCATCTGACTGTGACAAAATTACAAAATGTACAGTGGTTAAAACATTAAAAGCTGTTAACCTGTGTTTGTGACATATGTGGCTGTTACGCGGTAGGACGGTAGGTAGGAGGTATAAAGTAAAAAGCAAGAATTTGTATGCACACTAACTATACTCTGATACACAACACAAAATCATGTGCTTTGCAGTTGGCACATCTTTTGAAATCTTAAAATCTCAACTTAACAACAACAGAATTCCTACCTCAGCACAATACGAACAAGTAAAGCTGATTTAAAAATTGTTTTTGTATTTTGTTTTGTGGATATTTTATTATAAAAGTTCAAACTAGTTCTCTGATATAAAATCATACTTATAGGTCTTGCTTAGTTAATAGTTGTGAAACAATGGAGGAAAACCTTGACCAAACAGGTCTATTACAACTTCGCAATCTTCTAGAACAACATGATTTAAATGGTCTACCGACATCGGAAAGCAGCATCAATTTGAAAGGTATAAAACGTGTTAAATGTTTACAGTAACAATAACAATTACGTTGTTATTATTTTTGTATTACATTTGTAAAAAAACTGTGAACTGTACTACATGCTAAATTTTCAGGTAATTCACTTTAGTGTGAATACATATTAGTTTTGGTTAAGGCTGTGAATGTGAAAGTGAAACAAACGGTTTGTATTTTGTTTTCTAACCATTTGGTTCAGATTACAATTATGTTGTTACGAACAACACATTAATATATACTTTGTTGCGAATTTTAGGAATTTTAGGGGGACTCATTAGGACCAGAGAGAATAACACAGTCCACGTACATATTTATGTCAGGAATAAATTGCCTCGGTCAAGATCAACTTATGTAGCTGTCAACAATCAAAATCTTACCTTCGTGACGCAACACAACGGCAATGTTCCAACCTTAACAGAAACAGAAGCAGTTGAAAAAACTCAATCTCAGTTACTTTTGACGTCCTTAGGAGCTCGATTGCCTGTACCAATGGCTGAAGTTCAAAAGGTTAAATTTGAAACCCCAGAGGTTCAGTTTGAAAACTTTGAATATATTGATAAGTTACCTCTAAATAATGACATTAATGATCCATTTTATGGTTTAATACTAAAGATCAAAATTGAGAGTATTGTAAATAACCCATTAAATCAAAAATTCTTTACTGCTTACATTAACTGCGATACAGGTTCGCCCATGGAATTGAAGTTCATTCCCATTGTGAAAATAGAAGAAGTTGTTGATGATATTCCAAAGGACTCTACCTCAATACCTCTGGATAAGTTAGTGAAACAAACATTTAATATAAATCGTAATTTGTTGAATCAAAGCAATTTAGTTACGTCAGAAAAAGCAGACTCGAACAACGAACCTAATCAAATAAAACAACTTCATTTACGTGCTACAAAAATACTGGATGATCAGGCTGATCAAAAAGCACAAATCATGGCTGAAGCAGCAGCAGCAGCAGCAGCACAACACACAATATTGAGCAGCTTTATCCATCCAGTTTCAGTTACACCGGACGGAAGTTGAAATCTCTACATCCGACTACTAAAGACATAATTGGAGAGCTGGATAAAGATTTTGTTGATAAAGAAGGCAAGTTTTTGTATGTGCTGGCATATGATGTTATGACAAAGCCGTCTTATACAAGCAATCTTCCTCACAATCGTAAGCAAGGTGTTGACGAAACTAGAAAACCAGTCAGTGCAGAAAAAGAGAAAACTGCATTTAAGTTAAAGTTTAAGAAAGAGAAGAAACAAAATTTCACAGATTCAAAACTTATCTACTTCACTACTTCAGAATCGGAGTCGGAAATTGAGTGAGAGAAGTAAGTTGCCTGAAGGTATTCATGCTGTTTATTTTTATTAGAAGTTGTAAACAAAAACCTTTTTTTTGTTTGCACCCACAGCACAGTTACTAATGTAAAACGCGCTAGTAAAAGATACCACCGTGTCCACGCTAGTGCTTGCGTGTCACGCAACTCTGAACCGTCTGGCAACAGGCAACGTAGTTAGACTTTTATGGATACCTAGTCATACTGGCTATCGAGGCAATGAAGAGGCAAATCGCCTTGCCAAAGCATCGTATGCAAACGTTGCTCCCGCACAGGAGGCAGTACATTCTATTCCTATTGCTACATCTATGGTTAACATGGTTATCCGCTCTAGAGGGAGGAAAGCACACACAGAGAGGTGGAATAAAACATCTACCTGCGCGCAATCAAAGGGATGGATTGACACACCTTGGTATGGTAATCGCTCGCTTACAAGATTCTCGCGCACGCACTTAAAATGGCTGTTGGAAATACTGACTGGTCACGGAAGATTCCAGGCACACATGCATAGAATGAGACTAGCTAATTCACCTCTATGTTCACATTGTGGACTTAAGCAGGAAACAGCACGTCACTTTCTGGCGGAGTGTCCGAGATATGTTATGGTCAGGAATATTTATCTAGGTGCATGCATCTTGACAACTGATCAACTACTACTGGCTACACCAAAAGACTTGTTGTCCTATTCTATGGCAACAGGTCGTTTTGCGTAATGCCTAAATTGAAGCTATAGTATAAGGGTAGTCTGCAATGGACCTATTAGTGGCCTGGGCGGCATTTTGCATAGTATTATATTATGTGAGATCCCTTCAAATACTATATATATTATATTGTATAAATATTGTACTAGTATAAAATTAATGAATGGAATAAAATATATTTTATAAAATCGAAATCGTTACTGCAATATATAAAAATTAACGACTGTTAAATACTTCATATTTCCTCTATGGTATATAATTAATATTAATTATGAATTTATAAAAAGAAATGGGTATAACTATGTTGTTGATCTGGTTGATTGTTGTGCTACTGATTGATATTAATTAGGAACTAAAATATAATTTGAATAAAAAGTTTGTTGGTCAGGTTGGTGTATGTCTATTGTCTATAGAATGAAAATCATTGTAGTTGTTTTTTTGTGGTTATTTTATTTCACACGATTAAATAAATTATAAATATTATTATGATTAAATTCTTGCATTGATTTAATTGTTAATTGTTGATTTCATATATTTAATACACAAATCATCATCATAGCAACTATAGTAGAAGTAAGATTAAATACATAAACATAAAATAAAGATAAATACGCGTGTTACAACTTCAACTTACATTTAAAATAATAAACGTATAAAATAAAGTTTGCATTAATATTATTTAATATTATAAAGGATTACTAAAATGATAATACCTGGTAATACTTTACATTCATACAAATTAAAATTAATTACAATAAAATATTAAATTTTAAAAGATTAAAATAAAACTTGCAAAAAAAGCAGACGAGCTAAAGTGCTGCAAAAGAATAAAAAATTACGTGTGTTACAACTCAAACGATGAAAGTATAAAATAAATGTTTAATTATTTTTTATTATTATAAAAGATTACCAAAATAGTAGTACCTGATAAACTGATAATAGATAATACTATAATACCATACATTCATACAAATTGAAATATAAAATAATAAAACTAAAATCGAATAAAACTTATATGCAAGTTTCTTAAAAGTGGTGAGGAAATGTTAAAATTAAAAATTGAAATTCTGGATTCTAGCCGAGATTCTGCCGATTTGATAGTGTTTAAGAAAACTTAAATATACAAATTAAACTAAAAACGACAAGAATACACTATAAATTGTATATATCTACTCCCATCCCATAGCCTGAGATTCAAGATTCTCCCACTCGTCGATTTCATTATCAGTATCTCCGTTTTTGTCTAGTGACCCATCTAAGACCATAGATAAAGCAGTCTCAAAGTCCACAAACTCGTTCTCTGATTCTGTTTCCAAAGTCTCTGGCGACGGTGACTTTTCCAGCGTTGACGATGATTGCGTAATAGTTGGATCGTCTATGTCAAAACCCCCTACGTTAGATTTAGTGCTGTCAGCAGGATTATTCTTTTTCTTACTCTTAGGTGAACGTGGTGAAGATGAAGATAAAGACAAGGATTGACTGTCGCTATCATCCGGATCCAAGACTTTTTTTCGCCTTAAAATATCAGCTACCTCAAACCACTCTCTTGTAATAAGTAACTTATTAATCGTTTCAGGATGAATCATGCACCTCCTATCACGTGACATTATTCCACATTTGACAAAAAGACGTTCTACCTGAAAACATAAATCCAAATTGTAATATATAAGTATATAATAAACATTAAGTAAAAATGTGATTAACAAAACAAAGACGTTTTCACAAATAATTTTATTAAATCACTTAAATTATAATTAAACCCATAACGAGATATTACGATTTAGATATTAGATTTAGGATGAACAAAAAACTGATTTAACTTACTGCCGCTGTGGTGGCTGGTCGAGACATAATGACTCGAAACAAATTTCCTAGCATAGGAAACGAACTTGCTTTTCGCTTCCAGTATGATACGATATCTTCATCCGTGACGTCTTCCATTAAATACACCCGAATCTCTGAAGCAATTATCTTTTCTATATCTTTAGCCGCTACTAAACGCAAGGGAGATTTCGATGAAGGCGAGATACAAGAACCTGATGGATTATTAAACTTGTGATCATTAAAATCATAATCAGGAAAAGTTGTTTCCAATGTTTCCATACAGGCGTAGCCACTCAAATTCCCTTTCTTTGATTTTGATTGTGACACAGGGCTGTCATTGTTATCAGTGCCATTACAAGGAGATCGAGGAACTTGGTCTATTTTTATTTTAGCAGAATTCATGTCAAAACAATGTTTAGTTGTAGCAAAGCAAAATTATTCTATTTTAGAAATAACGTCCGATTCGGACATCAATGAAAGCTCATGATCGTATTCGTCTTCAGTAATAAAATAAAACAAACAAAACCTCATTTATTAGTTTAAATATATAAATATAAAAATTTTTTTGAGCCAACTTTGTAATTGCAATAATTTGCATTACCAAAAATAATAGTACGACAAGAGAGATGAGGATGAGACACGACATTAAAAAAGTGTAAACACTAAAATAAAAAGTACACATATATATTAATATTTAAATCGGAATACTTTTACTTACTCAATCGCATGTATTCAAAAAAATATAGTTTTCTATAAGTATCTAAAAACGTTGATGCCACCAGCATAGGATTAGAGAACCAACTCAAAAATCTTGAAACAAATTGATTTAAAACAACAGCTTTAACATCATATGAGTTGCAACTTTCTTCACTTACTTTAACAACAAGTAACTCTGAAACAATAAAAATTACCAGCATTTAAGATTTACGCAATTTTATGATCCTACTGATATTGACATATTGTCAATTCTCAGTAACACACAATTTTTGTACGATATAAATATTAATAAAATAAAATGACAATAAATATTACTCTGGTATGTCTCCAAAAGCGTCGGTAGAATACAACTAGCCGTAATTCCATCAGCCTGGAGTTTGTCAGTTGCTTCTGCTAAAGGTCCTAAAAGGGCACAATATTCTTTCGGATTCTTGTGATCATTCGCAAATAAAACTTCAGGTTTGGATTCGCTACTTTTAAAGGATCCTTTTTTGATCGCATAGTCTATGATATGATTAACAGCATTAAACATATTTGGCTACAAAGTGAAAAACAACAAGACAAAATTAACTTGTGGTTCGAGGTAATACATTATTTACGCTTATAATAAATAGCTTATTTATTGAATACCAAATCACAATCTAGTTTAAGTATAAACACAAACTAAAGCATGCTAAATGAAAAATGTAATATTTATATACTGTTAAGTATTCAATTCTTTATAAAATTATAAGTACAAACGTATAGCAGTTCTTACAGAAAAAAAAGGTATATTATATTAAACTCCGCGTTCCAGCGGGTCTCGCTTTTCATGGGAAATCCCCGACCATTCTGCAGCAGCAGTAGCTTTCTTAATACGTGCAAATTCATAATTTTCATAACATTGATCATTGCCTTGCGGACCGATTGACCTACATGCCCAAGCTTAGAATTCTTGAAAATTAACTGCAGTGTGTGAGCTGCACATCGATACGTTACATGTTTGGTTCCTATTGGGCGAGGAACCTCATGGCAAAAGGCCACTCTTGGTTTAGCTGCAGAATCAAATGCCGCCACCATGTTGCTACCATGATCTATAACGATGCTAGTTACCTAGTAAAGTAAAACAAGCACTACAGCAACTAAACTTAATTAACTCGCTGATTATTGTTTGTTGAATTTATAAAATAACATAAATTAATTACTTTCATTAATAAGTATTATTATAGAAACTCTAAAACTGATTTTACCTTGTCTTGTAACCCAAAGTCGATCAGAATTTCATCCATGCAGTCTCTCAACGCTACACCAGTGTGCCTACCCCCAAGTTCTGTAAGACGTAGTGTCTTCACTCCCCAAGTGTAGTCGTCAGTAATGTACATTGCCATCACTGCTATAACGCCTTTGTTCTTCTTGGTGGACCAACCATCGATTCTTAAACTCACAAATGGTATTTTACTGAAAAAGTTACGCAAGTCTTCAGTTGCCTGTTTACAAAAACAATTATTACCAATTTAAATTTTTTTATTATTGAGGATACATAATGCAAGCATTATTTAAAGCTATAGACATTGTCACATTGTTATATTTATATAAAATACTTTCTCAAGAAACTGCATAGCTTATCTTTATACTACAATCATCCATTCTTCTTCTCATGGTCCTTCCACTCATGGGGCGTATACATGGATCTGGGTCCTGCACTAAAAATTGAAATGCATCTCATCGAGCCATTTCAAATGAAAGGTTGTTCAATACAGTGTTACGTACGCAATTCAGTTCGTACTGCTTCTGCTTAGGATCGGTCTAAGCGTAACAGGTATTAACTTGGTTGTCGATATTAAGGGTAGAGTGGGCGATGTTGCTGCTGATTCCGTGAAGCGTCTATTAACATCAAAATAATTCAATAATTAAAGTTAAGTTAAATAAAACCTAAAAAACTAAAAATAAACTAAAACACAACTGTAAACTATACAATTAAGTATCTGGCCACAACAAGTAGTTAACAAGTACCTAACAATTTAACTTTGAATACCTTAGGACTTAGGATAGGATTGCATATAATTAATAATTTATTAAAACATTAAAAATAGTGTAGTCACTACTGTTACCAGGTAGTTGTAATACTAAAATTTGAATCGGCAATAACTATGTCATATTAAAAATTATGGAAACATTTTATTCAAAGTATCATACTCCAGAGCATTGTAAACTACTGTATTATTGCTTTTTGCTTCTAGTCTCTGACTTTAGTGTTCTCTACCAATTAGTAGCTCTAGCGTGCAGAGAAACTTAAATCAAAATGCCTAATGACTTTAGATAAATGTTGTTGGCATATAATTATTATCTATTAATAAAGATTTAGTCGCTGGACGTTGAAGTTGAAAGGCAGCTTTGATACTAAATAGTAAAATTATCAGAAAATATATGTGCTAAAAAAATAGCCAAAGTACCTCCCACTCAATAAAGTCAAGAATCTAAGAAACATTATTAAGCATATCAGTCTAGTTACTGATTGATTGATTGTAACAGTATAGCCGACTGAAGGCATAACACCCATCACGACACTGTATTACTGTACGCTAAATGTAATCTAGAGTAAACCATATTGTATGGAGACTCGTTGTAATGGACAGCTAGTAACGAAGAAAAGAAGTCTAGTTACTGTTACTATATTATAGTTTAGACGCTGCATGCAACAAAGTATGAAGAATAACATTGTTGGCACTAATTAAAGTTAAAATTTGCTTATAAAGCAACAAAAAGATATAAATAATATTGACTAAATTGCTACTTACCGACAAATGTCTGTGCAAATTAGATGTGGAAGTTTCGTGGCCAGCAAAAGGAGGCCGTTTGGGTGAACAGAGTTTGCACTTTACAACATATCGTTCTTCGATAGGTTTAGTAGTTGTTGTAATTTCTTCTTCTCGGTGCCCAAGGTAATCAAAATGAAATGCTAATTTTTCACCTAATTTAAATTCAGGTCTTTTAGTTACACTCCAGCGACCCGGTGAAGCACTTAGTGATGACTCATCAGAATCACACCGTTGATTGGGTTGATCCTGTTCATCCAAAGCCGAGGAGAGCGCAACTGAAGTTGGTGGGGTTGAAATTGTTGAAAATGACAGAGAATTAAACGAATCTGAATTCTGACTCCGACCTTCATCTAATAAACTTTGGTTTAAAAGCTCCAAGTTCAGATTAGTTGCCAAAATTTGAGTTTTTTGTCCCGGATGTTTCTAGAAGTAAACAAGAATAAAGAATAAAATGAATATTTGCCTTTTGCTATAAATCAATGTGTTTGTACTTTGTACTGGGAACAGTAGAGTACAAAATCTACGACAACATTAGAAAATACTACTTTTGTTACTTATGTACTAATGTTGATGTTACAGTTGTCACACTGTCACTCTTCTGTCACACATGCATAACCAATAAAATAAGCACATACTTTTAAATAAGAAATTGATAATTATTAAAATTATTAATTAAAATTGTACCTTGCTTTTGCATTTGAGAACATTTGCGCCGAAATGAAGGGCGCGATGGTGTGCGATCAAGCTTATTTAACTCTTCTGAACTATCTAACAAAAACAAAGATAAAGATTTTGGACCTGAAGTGTTGTCATCGGTGTTTAAACCAACATTCTTCTGAGAGTGTAAGCCTAGTAATTCTAGGTCTACATCTTTGTTCGGTATTGAACCGAAGTTTTGATATATTTTATTTCACCCCTAAAGTTTGTTCAACTTTACAAATTGTGAGTTGAAATTCCAGCATTAATTATTCCTTTTATTATGTGTTTTTGATGTTAATATTAATGTAATACTAAGCAGCGTTTGACATCGATCAAGATGTCACATATCTGTAAGTTAGGTCTTTAGAAATAGTAATTTAGTCCTGACTTTCCTCATTTCTTACAATCTATGTATAGTTAAATTATCCGATCTGGCTCAGTCACTTATCAATATGTTAATTTCTGCATTCTTCACATTTCCGTCCAGATCATCCTTGAACTCATGTGAGTTTCTTTCTTTGGTTGTACAGTCCACGTGGACTGAAATTACTTCTATTATATTTGTGTAACTATAACATATTATTTCCTGAAAGATCCAATTTTACCATGCGGTCCGACCATGCCGTCTTTTCGATACAATCAGACCAACTCAGCCTAAACTCTCAGACTCTTACTCCAACTCTGTTGCGGATCAGACTTACAAACTGATCCACTCTGCTGTATCTTTTACCACGTCTATTGTAAACTATACTACTGCTTCACCTTCATCTTCTATTTGTTAAAATAAATTATATTTATTATTTTATAGAAGTGTTGGTTTTGGGTTTGAGTCCACCGGTGGAATTATTATTTTCATCATACGCTACGCTGCATAAATCCAGATTCTAGCCGCTACTATTATTTAGGGTTTTGCATCTACCTACATCCACGGAGCTGAGAATAGAGACTTACGCCCTTGATTTCTCATCTTCGAAATTTCATACAACTCTGGGTTCGCACCAAACAATCTTGATCTTCATTTTTTTCATCAACAGACATAAAAAGGTTCAAATCGGAAGCTTTTAACAAGGTGGAATTTAAATATTAATCAGCGTCGATACTTTTTGAAATGGAAGAACTACTGGTTGGGCTTACGAAATTTACAAGTGACCGAGAGAGAGATTTCTTTCGACGTGGATTACATTGTCGGCTTTCAGCTCTAGTGTTAGATCTACGAGCATTAAGATTTGGAGCTGCTGCGAGGAGTGACAACGATTTACTTGAAGAACCTGAACTATTTGAACTGCCAGATTCCGACTTAGACAGCGTACTACTTCCATTTCTATTTCGCTTGTTGGAAGACCTAGTAACCGCTAGTGAATTGCTAAAATTTTAGCCTGGCCATTACGGTCGTCGTTGTTGTCTCCGGCAGAGGGGCGGTTTGATTCTAATTTTGAAGTAGCAATAGCGGTTGTTGATTTCGATTTTCGTCTTTCTGTTCTAGTTCTGGATAGTGCACCTGGTTTTTTTTCAAAATTGGAATTCTTTTAGTTTGCCCATTATTATTGAGCTTTACAAAATGAAATAATACGACAATTTTACTAAGTCAACTGACCCCTGATTAAATTGAAATTTAAAATGTAGTTTGCTACAAATACGCAATTAAATTAAAAAACAGAGTAAAGCTCTGTCGAGCTTTAAACACAAACTATAAATCAAAATTGAACTAGCATACAATACTGCTTTTATACTCTAGCAAACGTCAACTTGAAAATCTTGTAATGGAAGCTACGAATAAGAAGGGGCAAGCAAGTGACCCCAATTATTACTGGAGTTGAAAATATTTAAATTTGTAATTTTGTTTACGTAATTCGTAAGTAACCTCAGAAATATTGAAGTAAGTAAAAGTTAAGTTAAATAATTTATAAAAGTATTTACAAATGTAGGACTGTTAGATAAATTAAAGCTGAAATAAAAACAACCAAATTAGTAAATATTAATGGTATCAGCATAGTATCCGTTTAACATGCTACCATTTGCAGTAACAAAACGTACAGCCATAATGCTGTCAACATCTCTCCAGAATCGTAATTTCTTTCCTCCAGTAGTTTCTATTGCTGGTGAGCCAGTTGTTTCGTGGTAAAACTGTGCTTCTAAACTATTCATCACTTGTACAAGCTGAGGATTGCAACCAATTCCGATTAATGCTTCTCGGAAGATAACAACTGACGAAGGCCACAGTGCAATTGTTCCAACATATAGAAACAATACAGCTTTAGCAACATCAGCAACTCCGTAGTTTTCCATATTAATGACGTGATTCGATGCAGTTCCAGTCGCAGTACTAGCATTTTGCGAGTGGTCAACATCATTTTTCTATTTAGTATAATAATTTATATTTAAATATTAGTACCCATTTTAGATATGATTTACTTGACAACCAAGTCACAAGTAAAATCGTGCTGATGTTTTGGAATGTCAAGACTTATATAGGTAAAATAATATTTATTTACTGTCACTGTCAACTGTATAGTAAATTATGTTACTTGTGATCTTTAATTTGGTCCATAAGTTGTTAGCGTAAGCATACAATTTCAATACCTAATTACTGGCAGTTGGAATACCAACACATAGTATATTTTGCTTACCTCATTTATAATTTCAATACCTAATTACCGGCAGTTGGAATACCAATACATAGTATATTTTGCATACCTCATTTATAAATTGTTGGTGCGAGTCTTCTGAATTCTAATTGCCACCATTAAAATAGGATACTAGAAATCCGTGAAAAGAAATGAACCCATCTGAGCACAAAATAACTTTGTCTGTAAATGCAAATTGGTCCGGTTTGTTTTGCAAAGCCAGCAGACTATGTAATTGACTGGTCGCAGTAACAGAAACTTAAAAGAAAAGTGGTGTCTGTACCAAATAGGTTAACACAAAAAATATATAAAAATTCAGTTGGATTTTAATATTTAGGACCTAAATAAAGTGCATACAGAATACAACATGTCATTCAAAATTTATATTAAAAATTTGAATAAGAAAATCAATTCAAATATTTTGATTCTCTACTAACGTACACGTCTACTTTTTCCATTGCACACTTCACTTTTCAAACTTGGCTGCAACGAAACCCAAAAATCAAAAAGCTCAGTGCTTGTGTTACTTACGCACTCCAAGTGAAAAGAAAAGAAGAATGACAGCTACAGTGAGTAATATTAATATGTAAACAAAATCTACTTTATCTATTTTAAGTTTAAAAAAGAACTCAGTGACAGTCAGGGTCAAAACTAAAATCTTAGTTGCCTACAGTTCAACAGTCTTTAGATTTGAAATAATTTATACCTATTACGTTAAACTTTGCTCGTAAATTACATTTAAAAATGTAATTTTTAATTGTTGTTGAATTGTTGACACAATTACACAACACACTACACAGTCTCAGTCACAGTCACAGTAGATACAAAATGTAATAGTAAATAGTACAATAACTATATACCTAATTCTAAAAGCAAGATTTATGTAATCAATTATTTTTGTTATTTACAAGAAAAGTTAATTAAAACAGCTGTTTGAAACATGTAATCAAACAGCATGCAAACTTGGCTCTAACAACAACAAGTAACAACTGATTGTCTAACTAGCCTTACCCAGAAGTTCAGAATTCAGAAGTACAAAACAAACTGCATTTAAATAATTTAAACTTAGCATTTTTCTTGCGTTTCCTAACATAAGTTGGCTTGTTGTCACAAATATGTATTACAGAAATTATGATAATATGAATATTATTACATTACTAGCTATTTAGATAAGCAAATATAAAATTGATTTTACCTATTTTTAATTTTTAAACTAACTATTTATTTGTATTTGCGTGCTTGCGTACTTGCGTTCGATTGTGTTAATAAATTGTTAAGATGTTAAGAATAAGAAGTGGTTCGTTGTGAGTTTTCAAGTTCCCAATTAGGTATATAAATTGTTATTTTTGTACGCTGTTATCATAAACATACACTGCATACTAAATATACAAATAAAAGACACTATACTTGAACAATTCATTAGTTATAGTTTACTATACTGTATGTGGAATGTTTAACTCCTGCTGAGTCTGTTAGTTATGAGTCATAGCCTACTTGAGCCTACGTAAATATTTAATATTTATAAGTCTACAGTTTATTGTACTAAAAAATTACAACTAACAAGTAAAATTACAACTTGAATTATTGTTGCAATACCACAATCTACAGTCTACAGTAACAGCAACAACAGTTCCAAAGTTACAACTATAAATGCACAACTTTACTGCTGGTTAGTAGTGTTAGTACAGTACTACTACTACTACCACTACATACTACCGCTACTACTACTAGTACAACAGAAAAAAACATTCACTGGTCCTCACGGGCTCACGTGATCATCATACATAATTAAAATATTTTTAATTCCTGCTAGTAGTTGTTTATTTATTTTTCCTCCAATAAACTTAAAAATTCTACGTACCTTCAGAACAATCAGAACTGCTGCATACATATAATTTCAGTGAAAGAACTGTTAAAACGAAATACAGATTGCAAATAAAATTCTAAAGCGCAAAGTACTAACGTTGAGATATATACAGTACATTAAAGTAAACTTTCATATAGGTTACAACTATAAGTAAAAGTACAACTACAATATTGTTGCAATACCAAAATCTACTGTCTACAGTTCTACAGTTACAAATTTAAATGCCCAACTTAACCACTAGTTAGTACACTACTACTACTACAACAGACAGTCACTAGTTCTCACGAGCTCACGTGATGTTTACATGTTTAATGTTTACCACAGCCAGCACCAATTTTTTAAAGTGATTACAGAGTAATTAAAGACAAAAAAGTGCATACAACAATTACTCAAAAAATATAAGTTTTATCCTAAATTCGCAAACAACGTGCTGCTGTGGCTGTCAGCTCAAGTCAGGTGTGTACATTTGGAAATCTAAGGATGTCATCAACTTTAGATTCTTCCAAACTTGTAAGCAAGTTAATAAACTAACAGTTTATATTTATTTCTTTAATTTTTTTATGTTAGTTTTGCTATAAACTAGTTACAATACAATGTTCTTCAAACTATGATTTGTGGTTGTACCGTAATAAAATACAAATGTTTTTATCACTTTAAGAACAACAAATCCGGAGCTGATGTTGAAATAATCAAGATGACTAAGAACGTGGACAGGGTGGTCGACGACTGTGAGTACCAACAAACAAATATCCACCAACCACTTTATCTGCCTACGCAACCCTGTGTTTCTAATTTTAATTCTGGCACTATGTTCAGCAATATTACCAGTCATACAAACTTTGTATCAATAGCTGCAAAAATCCAATTGTTCAAAAGATTCAGAATGGAGATGATTTTGAAGACGTCAATGCAGGAATATTTACTGAAACTGTGGCAGAAAGCAGAATCGACAAATAAGTTCGAAAGAATCACAGTAAGTTATTTATTAACACTGTGTCTTTAAAAATATAATTTATGAATTCTTGTGCTTTAGTTTAATATGCATCTTAGAATTTTTGATATCTTAGAATACATAAATATTGCATTGTTACAATCACATTGTTTAAATGATATACTTATACTATGTTTTGTTACAATTTTTCTGTTTTATTAGGATCTGGTCAAAAGCAGAAGCTAAGCAATGACGACGACGACAATAGGGATGTAAAAGTTGCAACACTAGAATTACAACAATTTGAAAGCTTACAACCCACTACAACTATAGATGTGGAATCCAATATTTTCAACACCAGTTTCAAGAAAAAAATTGTGTCCGATTCTCAATCACTATATGCGCATAATGCCAAAACTCTGATTCAGGGTGGAGTGTCTTATCTATGTTCCTTAAATCCTGCTATTAAAAGTTCTTCAAGTTTTACGCAAGCTGAAATCAGTAACATTGAAGACACTATTCGTAAAACCATGATTTCACTACCAACTTTACCCATGGATAACTTAATCTATGGGTAAGTTATCAATCGATAGTGAATGAAATCGCAGCTGTCCCGGGGATAAGTCCCTATCTATGGGCAAAAGTTACCCATGGGTACGTTTGATAGATATCTATAGTCTATGGATAAAGTGCAAGTGAAATTGCACTATCTATCTATTCTATAGTCTATAGATATATAAGTTAAGTTTTTTTGTAGATATTCTTGCGTTTTGGAACAAGTTTGATAAATTGATTAAGTGTTTTGCTTTCTTTGGCAGTCTTGATTTACATTTAGTGTCTTGGGTAGGGTCTTAATTTAACATAATATTCAATATTACTGTGTTTTTGGTAAGGCTTTGAATTGACATTTCCTTTTCTTCACGTGCATGGATTATTCCCACCCAAGAAATATACTTTTATATTTAATTCAGTTCGTTACAATAAAAGCTTTGTTGAAAATGGAAACTGACTCTGGAAATAACAGAACAAAGAACTGGTCCCGCAATGAAATTAATGAGCTCATGAGTTTATTTAATAGCAGAGAATGGTCTGATCAATTTTCAAAGGGTATGAGAAGGCATAAAGTTATTTGGGTCAGTCTAGCCTGAAAAGCAGCAGAGTTACTAACCGAGTATGCTGAACTTCCCGTTGCCGATTAATCAGGACAACATGGGAACACAGTAGCAATTGTTACTAATTGTAAATTTATATCGATTTTCAATCGAGTCAAATAAATTAAAAATGAAATTCTACCCAGGACATACTTCTTATTGTTTTTTAATATTTTAATTTAAACTTTAGCGCCACAAAAGATATCTACGGTTAGTTTAGTAGTGAAATCACGATATCCATCAACAGTTTGCCTACAGATATCTTCAAGTTACCTATCGATAAAACTGTGTGAAATCGCAGTTTACCCATAGATAACTTGCCCATAGACAACTTACCCATGGATAAGTTGGTAGTGAAATCAAGGTCTAAGCAGCATACAAACACTACATATTATGATTTCTATTAAAATATATCATACTTTTGCTTTCTAAAACGCACAAGAAGATTTTAGATTGCTTTGAGGGAATAATTAAAACTAAATGTGTGTTTATTTTATTATTTCCACATTAAGGAAAATACGTTGCTTCAAGTCTTACTTTGCTGAAGGTTTCCCAAAACAGTAGTAGTGTGAGTGAAACACCGGTTACACCTGTAATAAATTAACACTCCATATAGGGTGTCACAACTATTATAAAGATATAGATTCAGATTCAGGAAAGTTGGCACTTCAACAGAGTCCAAAACGTGTTAAAGTAATGCGACAAAATAAAATGTCAACTACAGTTACTTCAGTCTTAAACTCAGTTCAATTACCACCCCAACTAACATTGTTGACACCTCAGTTACTAAAAGTAAAAACTGCGCAAACTCCTCAAAGTCCGATACCTCCACGTTTGGGTTTAATTACGCCATCACCACTAAATAAAGCTAATATATCTGTCCCCGCTTCTACTCCTGGTGCCAATATTTCCACTCCTGATGATCAATATATTTATTCTAATAACTATGAAAGCAAAACGATTGACGCTGACAAGAGCAATGGAGATACAAATAACAGTGAAGACACTGAATGTGCTGATATTAAATCATGCAGTATTAATAACTACGATTGAGTTATTAACATACAATACAATTCAGCTGACCTTGTGCCACGTGACATTATTATGCAGATGTTTACAAAACTTGGCATGGACCGTGGATATTAATGTAAGTATAGCGGTTGCCACGTTGTTTTACGACACTCCCAATCAATTCGTAGACATTGGCTGCTTCATTATAAAAAACCACAAGAATGCAATTAGAATAAATATGAGCAGAAAAAAGTTGAGAAAAACAATAGTTGTGTTAGTTTTGACAATAAAACCGAAAATACATGTAGCAACAATAAAGTGACTCCGACTTCAACTAAAAATTTAACACCAGATGCGGCACTAGAAAAAACTGGAGAGACAGAAACATTCCAGGTTAAGGGCAAGGACAATGTCAAGAAACAAACTCGAACTAAAGCTAAAGTTAGATATGCATGCTCAGTTTGTGATGCTGTATTGTCCAGAAAGGACGCTTTTCGGCGGCATGTGCGTATGCACAATACAGTCATAAGCAACACCAAGACCGAAACCAACACAGCCAGCGCCAGCACTAGTAGCAGTTGGAACACTGAAACCAACAGTGAAAGACATATTTAAATTGTTCAAAATGCAACCGGGTCCGACTCCGAGTCTGAATACTCTGAATCAAATTTCTCGGGCTCTGATGACGACGACGACGAAGAAGACTTTGTACGTAAAATTGGGTTAACAACTAACTTTACTGGACGTCGGAACAGTGACAGTAACGGTAAGGGTGGGAGACGCAATTTAGTTTGTAAGAAGTTGGTCCTGGATGACAAGTGACATGCAATTCATCATTTCATAATCTGTATTTTGTATTACTTTAAATTTTAGCTCTAAATTTATTGTTTAAATATTTAAATATTTGAAATTATATTATACAAGGTGCATATCATTTATTTTTTATAAGTTTTAAAGTTTTTAAGTACACTAAATATTTACTATTACTGACTATTACACCAATCAAATAATCATCTAATCTGAAATAAATATTATTTAAAAGACAATTACATGCAATTTATGTTTCTCTATGCTCTCATTACTCTCATACTATTTTTGTATGAATTTTAAATTTTATTCCTAATTAGAATTTAGTATTTAGGTATACATTACATTAATATATTAAATATAATAATAATTATTAATTATATTATTTATTAATTTAATTAACGAAATGTATGCATACCAATATTTTAATATACTACACACTATACTATACACATTCGTAAAAGCCCTACCCAAACTCCAAACCCTTTCCATAATAATACTTGTTAAAGTTTTAAAGTATAGGTACATTGCGCGACAAAAAATTTTACCTATCGTCGGGGTAGACATAGTCGGCAGGTGGAAAAAAGTTTAAAAGTTAAATGCAAAAGCTCGCAGAAGCTCGTAGTGCTCCACAATTGCTTTTTTTGCTCCACAAAAGCTCGTTTTCGCTTAGGTTTTTCGTTAAAAAGTGAACTATGGAAAAAGCGAGTTTTATGCCACAAAGTTCCCTTCTGGCGTACACTGGTCTAGTGCGACTCAAGAGTTATTTTGAAAATGCAATAAAATAGTATGCAATGCAAACAAATACTTGTTCCAGTGCAAGACGTACTGCCCTGGTAGGCCATAATAATAATGATATATAATAATGAATATTGTGGGACAACAAACGTCCTTGCTCAGTGAGTAAACCAGGACCAGAAACATGCTGACCAGACATAATTGTATCGACCCCGTAAATACCATTGCCACAGGTTTGGAGCCAACTCGTATCAAACTAATTCGTGTTAGCATACTAACAGCGACACTATACATACATGATCCACTCTGAGCGGTACTCTTATGACAGCACCACTCAAATTGGCACTAGCTGTGCAGATTTAACCCGTATCGTTGCAATTTGTACAATTTTTACTAGCACAGGCACAAAGACCATTCACTCAGACCTGAACCGACGCGGGCACACGGGCAAGTGTACTTGCACCACACGCAACTTGCCATTTATTTCTACAACAGTGTTTTGGAGCCCGCATCTACTGAAAACATTCTTACGATACCTATTCGACCCTGCACCTCTCGTGGCGGCTTAATACGTTCAGTCATTACCCCTTCTCACAGACGGTTTGGGGGACCGTTCTTGACTGGGCCAGACTGGTTCAGACAAAAGCGGCCCTGACCAGACATTTTCGGGCCCGACCAGATCAGTCTAGGCTGGACCGTACTGGATTATATTACACCAGACGAGACCATACCAGATCACATTACTCCTCAAGAGACAAAATTGCGTTAACTAGGCTCTACGGTTTTAATGAAGCTCAGGTTTACTGAAAGCTCAGCATCTACTTCGGGCCCACGGTGGAAAAATCCGGAGCGAAGTGGCGGATTTTTAGATACTGAGCAAGCATCTATTGAAATAGTTGTGTCTTTCTGTCTGTCCGTCTCTCCGTTTGTTGGCCGTGCTCTTCAGGTCACAATTTTTAAGCGATTTCATCCAAACTACTTTTGTGAGTGTACTTTTAAACACTCACAAATGCGCGCACTAGCATTGTTATTGAGTTAGTCTATTGACATAGTCTATTCTTTTTGAGGGTGATCCAACCAACCAGTTATCCGCAATTAGAAGTTGAATGGGCCTATGTCAAATATAGGTAATTAAGCTGTCCAAAAACCGATAAATAGGTGTAAATAAACAGAGAATGTAGATGTTAATACATAATTTTCAGTGTCAGACAGATGGTAGGTGACCAATCTATTTTCGTTCAATAACCAGGGCTCATTTTGCACCTTAGTTTAGAGACTCTCTCATTAAAGCTCATGCTATATAGTGCAAAGTGTTAAGGATCCGCTGTCCTTTATCGTGGTTAATATGGATGGTGGCTTGGCTAGTTAGAGTATTTGGTAATAATGCGGACGGACTGAGTGAATGAGTTAATCAGTGAGTGTAGTAGCGAGTTTGACAACCCGGCTACGTGGCTTAGGGGAGTTTGCCTGAGGTTTGAGTCAGGTATTCTGTCCTAAATAATCCTCGGCGAATTCATTTTTTGAATTCGTCGAGGAAACCGCAGTCGGCAGTCAGTTTAGACCCTCTCGCATGAGAATGGTACAGTGGTAATACTTGGCTTGGGAAGTGGAGTTTGAGAACGGATGAATGTTCAAGGTAAATGAGTTTGCTTTCGTTTATCTGTATCAGTTTAATACTGATGGCGACAGAGGCGATAGCAATAATTGACGACATGAGTAATGCCGAGCGTAAGCATGAACGTAATAAGCCAATTCAACATATCTTTCCAATCCACTCTGCAAGTAGCTGCTGTTACTTTCCCTCGTGGAGGATTGGAGGGCTAACTGGCGGGGTGTGCGAGCGGGCGTATTTCATTTAGTCAGGGAGTGATGACCTCTGCCTACTTGTTCGATACTCAACTGCTCCTCCTCGCCCAAGAGCTACTAAATAAATGATCGCAAAGTGGTTCGCAGCTAGTAGCGACGAAAACTAAATACTACAAGTGTAGGTAATTAAAGTAAAGTAAAATACGATGCGAAGCCCAATGCGATTTAGTATAAAACTACTTCGCGGGATCTTCAAATCACACAGTAAAATTGAGTGGGATATAACCTCAGGTTGAAAATCTCTAAACTTATACATACATAGTAGCGAGTTTGTAGACAGTAGTAAATACTAGGTAGTCTTTTATGTACTTGCTATGGCAAGTCTACGTCTGTTTCACTCAGTAGTTGTAACAACACTAATGAGACTAGTGCGAGACGAGAGCTAAATCCATGTCGCTTCCGTACTGTCTGTTTACATAACATAGAATACTAATGTTACACATCATTCTTAGGACATGGTATGTACCGTATACTAACATACCCTCGCTCTGCGAAAGAAGCGAGAGTACAGTTCTACTGTCTAATTGTATAGAAAACTTAACGCTGAATGATGTTGCATTTCTGTACAAAATATAACTTAATGCGCGCTCACGTGTTTATTATTTATAGCTGACTTGCAATAAAATTGTAGACATTTAACAGTTATATAATATTCGCACCAGTAAAGTGCACATACAAAATACACATGACAAATACGTACATTAAATATAAATCAAATCATTCATTTAAATTATCTCCGTGGACGGACTGACAACACGGCCAGACCATTCCGTTCCCCCGAAATTTCAGAAATTCGGAGGATTACAAAATCTAGATTAGTACCAAAGAATTCGTAACCTTTTTGTGCATCTACCAATATAAATAAAATTTCACAAATAATTTCTAAAAAAAAGTAACAAGAGTTAAAAAACGTTAAAATAGGATTTGTGAGGGCCCAAATGGCTCATTTTGAAAATTATTTCGTAAATTAAATTATAAATGTTGGTTTGAGATTGGGTTTTGGCCTTTGGTAGACCCAAATAGGTGTGTCGAAACAACACACAGTATGACTCGGTTATGGCGAACCGACATCAGTCTAAATCGGGTTTTTGTCTAACTTCAGGTACATGTTTAAATATTTAAAATTACATACATAAATCATACCAAACTTAAACTACATTCTAATCCTAAATCCTAAAGCTCGACTTCAGCAAATGCAGCTACACTCAACTACACAAATTAATACACCAGACTGCCAAACAAACAGAAATGGTCCCAAAACTACGTGGTAACAACAAAAGGAAGTTTAGCCCGAAACGGTTCGACGAAGAATGTAGCGAAGCTAAACAGAAAAAACTTTCTTTCCTCCAAAAACACAGAGTACTCAAGTGCTCGGATCACTGTGAAGCTGACAATTTTGACCGCTTTCTAAAAGCCAAAAAGGTACACCGTAGTCTTTGCTGTGAAAAAAGAAGACTTTCTACAGTAAAATCCAAGAAGAAATCCATCACAGCAAGTGCTCGGCAAGATACTGGAAAGCTATAAATGTTTTCAGAGACAAGAAATGCGGCTTTGGAGCAAATAATATTTCAAAAGTCAGTTGCGACACACACTTTAGATCTGTTTTTGCAAATGGTAACGTTAACGAAGTAGAAGTAATTGGCCAAGGACAGCAAGTCACTGCAAATAAATCTCAAACACTCGACGGGGAGATAACCTTAACAGAGTTGCTAAGAGCCAGCAGCAAACTAGCAAATAATATATCTCCAGGCGCGGATGGCATACCAATAAGGTATTGAAAACCCTAGACGGCACTGCTTACAATTATATACTCCAAATTCTCAACCAAGCCTTACATGACCAGATACCAGAAGATTGGGGAGAAATCATTACAGCTCCTATCTACAAAAAAGGTGACAACTGCCTTCCAAGTAACTACAGACCTATTGCCTTCATTAACACCATTACCAAGCTCTACACATGCATTATGTCAAACAAACTGAACTCTTACTGCTTAACAAACAACATCTAATCTAAAAATCATGCGGCATACAGAAAAAGAAGAGGGTGCACTGATCACTTGTTTGCACTGTATACATGCATTCTCAAGCAGCTGAATAGACCGTCACTGCAAAAGAAAGGCGAGCTCTTTGCTCTTTTTGTAGATCTCAGTCAAGCGTTTGATTCAATCAAACGAACCATGCTTTGGATCAGGTTAAGGGAAGCTGGACTCAGTGATTACTTTGTGGAAAACATCAAAGAGCTGTATGACTAAGCGAAAATTAAGGTTCGATGTAAGGAAGGTTTTACTGACTTGATCAAAGTAATGGGTGGTGTGCTGCAAGGAGAAACCCTGTCTTCAACTCTATTCAGCATTTATATCGACCAAAATAACGGAGATTCTCTGTAAAAGTGGAATCCAAGGAATTCAAATGTTTACTATCGAACTGCTCATTTTACTCTACGCGGACGATATAATACTCCTCGCCTCAAATGAATTACATCTACAAAAGCAGATTAAAATTTCTTGAAAGAGAATGACCTAAAGGTAAACCTAGCCAAGACAAAAATTATGATTTTTAGGAAACGGAACAAGCTACGTAACTCAATAAGATTTAACTGGGAATGCAAACCACTTGCGATAGTAAAAAAATACGTCTACTTAGTTATTTTATCAGTCCAGGTTTCGGATAAACAAAATATATCCACGTCTTGTTGTAAAACTATGTTAATTTTGTCGTATGTACAATTCGTAATTCCGTTTATGTTCCAGTTTAAGATTTTATTTACATTTTTTACATTTTGTTATATGTGCCGGCCGAGTTCTTATGAGTTTAATACGTTGGTAGTGTCCATGTTCGTTGGTCGCGGTTCTTCTTTTCTTTTTTCCTCTCTATTCTTGAAGCGCTTTTTGTTCAGTTCTGGAGGTAGGTCAGCGTTGATAAATATAAACGCGCGTTTTCTTTCTTCAGGTTGTTGTTTGGCCTTGAGGACTGCAGCTCTGTCCGTTGTTTTTAGGAACGTCACTAAAATAGTGCGACTTTTTTTTCTGCATTGGTGCCTAGGCGTCTCGTAGATTTAAAATCTGCGCTTATCTTGAGGTCAGAGTGTATAAGCAGTGTGATTGTCTTGTTGAGATCATCTTTTGATTCTTTGCTTGGTTACGACATCCGTTTTAATTAGAACATTAAATTGTCTTGCGTCATTCAAATTTCTGTCGATCTGCTTTTTGCATTTCGCCAGCTTCATTTTCAGAAGCGTGTTGTTAGTCTAAAGACTGATTACGGATTCTTTAAGCAATTTTGTGCGTCCAAGCAGGTTCTCGTACAGCTGCGTCTGCTGTGCCAGTTTACACCTTATCTCTTGTAAATTTTCAAGAATTGTGTTGATAGATTTATCTGTGTTTACGCTGTTCGTCAGCTTGTGTCTATTTTCTGGCTTAGCAGGTTATAAAGTTCTCTTATCTCCTCCGTCATCCCTTCGCTTTCAGTCTTATTTGTGTTATCGGTATTTGTAAAAGATGAGTCTGTGCTGTCTCTGCCTCTCTTGATTGTTTGTTCGGATGCAGGGGGAGTTTTGATGGTTTTCACGTGGTGGCACTGGGCGTTCAGGAGATCTTTGTAACCCCATCTGCTGTTCTGTATTTGGCTTTCTGGTGCGTGTTATTAGTGTCACACATTACAATTCCGCCTTATTCGCGTCTCATTGTATGTTTGCTAATAATAGTTCGTTAACCTATGGAGTGGGGTGGGCCGTTGCTTTGCACCGTCAAAAACTCCCAATCGGCAGGTTGTCTGTAGTTTTGTCGGCGGTCGGCAGCTGTCTGTCAACTTTTATTGTGTTAATTTTGAAGAATTTGGTTGCGATGCGGCCTTTAGCGGTTATGCCTTTTTTAAATTTTCGGATGGTCTTATAAAATGTAATAAGTATGAGAAGAAAAGCATTTGCTTTAAGAGCTGGGCTATTAACCTTTCTATTTAAAAATTTTCTGTCGCTTTTTTAGCTCTCTAGCGTACGCCTTGAGAGCTTAGCTGCTAATCTTGGTATGTCCAATTAGCGGTTGCTTTACTTTGATACAAAATAACATGCATTTATTCAAAATATTTATGTTTATTTTTTACTGAGTTTGCCTGTTTCAAGGAGTTGTCTAAAATTAGACTGTCGGGGAACTTGTACTTTCTGGTTGAGTATTTCGAGTTTTGATAGGACTTCGAGTGAATTAGTTAATCTTTATATTTTTAATGCACTATTTTATTAAGGTTAACTAATACTTTTTGGTCGCAGTTTGCCATTCACAGGTTGAGTTGTCTTCGTTTTCTTTTGTTCCCAGAAAGAGAAAGAGATGTCAATTAGTCGTCAATCAGCGAAATGGGTCAATTAGTTTTTGCATTGCCAAACGCAGTGGTTAAAAGTACTTTCTACATTTTTTTCAGGTGAAATTTTATGTAAAATTATCGTTAATGTAAAGTGATCCGAAAACCAAATACACCTTATTAAGCTTAAGTACTGGAATCCGCCTTGTCTTGTCAAGTAAACTGTCAGGCAGGAGAGACAAAAGGAGTATTCACTGCGTTGTTGGGTTCCACTATTCCTTTCAGTAATAAACCATGAACAATAGGGTTCACTATCTTCCGTTGTGATAGTTTTTGCAGGTTTTGACACAAGCCAGTCAATAGTGGTAGGATGGAGCTTTAACAAAAATGGCTGAAATAAATAGGTGCTTTTTTGTATCTAAAGTATATTGTTTCGCAGAACTTCGATTAGTTTTGGATGCAGGATGTTCTATTTAGTCGGATTTGTGAGTTTATTTATTGGTTTCTAACTTTAATCCTTACTTTTGATCGATTAGAAATAAAATATTCTGTAGCTTGGATGATTGATGTGTTGGTCCTTTGCCCGCCAACCCAAGGATCTTGAAAATTGTAAATAACCACTTTGTAAAAACTTTACAATGTTGTATGGGCTGACAAATAATCGACTCAATGAATAAAATTATAAATTATTATTAATAATAAATCCTAAAAATAAATTATCAAAACAATAGAAAAGTAAAGTATACTAATTATATTTACTTAAATACAATAAAAATATTTTTAGGACGTATATACGTAAATATAGTAGAAATGCATATAATTAATATTTTTGAGCTCCGTACGGAGTTTTGATTAATTTCTTTAGAGAATGCCGCCCAACCGCATCTAGCGCAGCTGGACTCGAGGTGAAAAAGCTGTTCTAGTGCTTGCGGTACACTATTAAAGATTAAAAAGAAAGTAAATATCTTATTGTTTAAAAAATCTCAAACAATTAAATAATAAAATCAGTAGTGACACACACATAACAATTAACGACGATTTAAGCTAAATTACATAACTACAACCAAATTAAATTACAATTAAATCTAAAACATTAAATTAATAACATTGGTGTCCTATGGAGTTTTGTTTGAATATTTTTAGTACTACCTGAGATAAGAGGATAAGGCATACATCTGGCCAGATTATACTATTTAGCATAAGGCGGAGAACAACATTTTTTTCCGTTTAACAAGTAAATACTTCCAAAATTAATATTTCTAACATCACTAACCTATGACAAAAATCAAATTCAACTACGAATGCTAAATTACAGCTTAATTATATTACAACTAAATACTTTACCTAATTTTTGTTTCTCTCATGGGAGATATTTTGTTTATGATTTTCCAGCTTAAGACATCAGTAGCTGCGATAAATATTATCTATAAACTATATACTATGCATATGGACTCTATAAGAAGGTAATAATGTACGCTAATCCGGAATGTATTTAAACCAGTATTGAGCGCGACCCACCCTCAAGTGGGTCTGAGGAATCCCCCCTACCGTAAGCCAAAGGTTATTGACCCCACCACGTGACAGAGTGGGAACAGTGACGAGTACTAGTACGCGTCACAGGGCCCGTGCCTGGTGCAGAGGCGGTTGCCATGCCGGAGCCGGAAGTGTTCTAAATCGACACTGTGACGCAGGAGTTACGATAATTACTTCGACACTGACGCATCGATAATGATAACTACATTAACACTGCTGCAAATCAATAATGAATACAAGCAAAACAGCTTATTAATATGATCACTCTTTTAATTAAAATCTATGTACCTACCTACCTATGTACCTACATTTTGCATAGCACAAGAACGTAAAATACACATCTTATGCTTATCAGAGTATGACGCAAATACATAGTATAGGTCTAGTAAATGATATCTTAGTACAGGGGTCGGCACTAGCTCACACGCGTGCGACGAGTCGCACGCGGCGGGATTTTCAGTAGCACGCGATGAAACTGCAATTTATCATAAATTCATACTAAATAAAATAGTAAAATTGCTCGAATGACAAAATTTTTCTAATTTAGAGAGTAAGGCAAGATCTGCTAGAAAATATGTGCAGCAGGCGGCAATGATACCCTTGAGCACATGGTAAATGGCGCCAGCACTTTGATTTGAAATGTAGTACAATCATCATTGCAGTCGCGTTTGCCGGGAGCAGACGTTGCCAAACATGAAATGTATTTATCACTAGCTAGAGCTGCCGTTTAATTACAGCTTTTATGTGCATACCAACAGACAACGTTGTTTCCGAATTCGTGTCTCAGGCCATCATGCTGTCTCATTTCATAAGATTAGGTTTAGTCTCAGTTGTAGTTCGTAAAATTACATTTCAAAATAAATTTCTGACTTCTAAATTGATCGTGTTTAAGTGAATTGTTTTAATAAATGTCGTAATGAGTTCCGAACCAGAACCCAAAAAACAGAAAACGTATAATTTTCATTCTGAGTAGGAAGAATACTATTTTTTTACATTTAGTAAAGACATTTGTCTCATTTGTAATAGGTCTTTAAGTTTAAGTCATAAAGCTGGTGTGTAAAATTGTTAATTCTATCAGAGCTAGAGCACTGGAATGCACACTCGTTTAGTCGTTACTTGACGAGCTTAATTTAAGTCACTCTAATTTGCTTTTATATACGAATTTTAGGTGGTTGAGCAAAGGCAAAATTTTGCAACGATTTAGAGATGTTCTCGTGGAAATTATTTAGTTTCTAGAAACATGAAATGAAAAGTTTTCAGAACGCAGTGATAACAACTGGCTGTTGGATTTAGCTTTTTTTGTAGACGTAACGGCAATATTGAATGATTTAAACTTGGAGTTGCAAGGTCCAAATCAGAAAATTACAGATATTATAAGTTCTGTAAAAACTTTCCAAGCAAAATTAAATCTACTTATAGTGCAGTTGGGAAACAATGAGCTTAAGCATTTTAGTAACTCAGATTCAGAATTCAAAAGTCAGTATGTTGAAGCAAAGAAATTTGACCGTCATAAGCTCTACGTCTCTCATCTTGAAGATATTCGTCGGAATTCCAAACCCGCTTTAAAGATTTCCATAAGCTGGAAACTGTAGCTACATTTGTGGAAAACCTATTCGGGAAAATAATAATTACTGATTTTTCGCCGACGGTTGCAAAAATGTTTCAGTTAAATAAAGCTGCGCTGGAAAACGAATTATTGTCGTTTAAAAACAATATTATTCTAATATCAAAAAAGTCTGATACAAATTTTTGGTCAATTGTAAATGAACAGCAGTTTCCGTCTTTAGTATCTGTTGCGTCTTGTGTCACGTCGTTTTTCGGATCAACTTATTTGTGCGAATCGTCCTTTTTCAATATGAAGTTCATAAAAAACAAACATCGAGCTAAGCGCATACGCACCTATACAATTTCCTGAGATTAGCAGTAACTAATTATACCCCTGATTTTGAAAGCATTGCAGACGCAATGCAATGTCGAGCATCTAACTCTAATTGAACGTAAGTTTTTTTAATCGTAGTTTCATGTTAAGTACCTACTTAGTTAACTAAAATTTTAAAATTTAAAAGATAAAATTTGAGCAATTTAACAATCTGACTCGTTAAACGCAAATTTTTTGGCGAATATAATTACGTGATAGGCACCTAATTAACTGAAATTAACAAGGTTTAAAAATGGTAATTTACAGGTCGCACGCAACTCGTGTTCAAAAAATTAAATTTGCACGCGCTAAAAAATTAGTGCCGACCCCTGTCTTAGTACCTACCTTCCTATGTAACTACATTAGGCATATTATTTAAACGTGAAATAAAAACATGAAACCTTTAGTTGAAGTCATTATTAATTACTATGTAGTCTAAAAACAACTTTAATCGCTAATTATCGAAAACACTTTATAGCGTACATTCGTGAGGCTGATAAAAAAGTTGTTTGGAGTGCAAATATATGTACACCGTTTCACATCAACAACAACACACAATCAAATACAATGTCATTGTGAACAGGTACAAATTACTTACATACGCGAGATCAAACATGTAAAAATTATGTATATTTTTACTCTATTATGTTTTTAATAAACTTTTTAGCATTTAAAATATAAAAAATAAGTAAATCCATATACTTAATTAGAATTATGGTCCTCTTTTATTTATCAAAAAAGATTCTTATTTCTTGATAGCAACGTGGAAATTAGTAAACAAAATGAGAAGGTGGAAATATTAATAACTAAACAACCCCACTGGGTCATGTTTCCCATGAGTTCAAATTTATATAAATGCGGAGTCTAAAATTGAATATGTTAATGTTGCACTCAAACTTTTACTCGTTCCTTTTACTGATACTCAACGTTAGTTAATTTATCTTTTCTTCTTGATTATCCTCTTATCCTTTTTAAAAATTGTTTTTTTTAGAAAAGTTTAAACTTGATTTAGCTCGGTGTACAAGCTTAAATTTGGTCCAATGACGAATGTTAACAACAGGCTTTGGCAAGACATTAGCTTCTTAAATAACTTGTTCTTTATTTATTATCGAAGAGTCAACATCGATTATCTTATCAGATTGGTTTTTATCAAAACTAGTTTAAACAGGCAATAATTTCATTCTAAAATCCTGATTTGCGGATGTATAAGTTGCAAAAACCTGTGGTTAAAGCGATGTAAAGGTTGGCATAGACTCTTGAAAATTAGTGTTTTTATTATCCTTGCTTATAAAAATTTCAAATAACTTATCGTATAATTTGGGGTCAATAATCCTTATCACTGGCACCATTGCGCAATCCCATGCTAACCTGTTCTAGGTCCGCAATCTCAAAAAAATAGTTGTAATATTTGACGAGTTTTAATGCAAAGAACTCAAAGTTTTTCAATAAACATTTTGCAACTGTCCTTGAAGGCAGTCAAACACTTATTAGATGCTGAGCTTTAGCTTATAAACATCTTTTGTAATGGTCATGTCCGTCCGTCCGTCCGTCCGTCCGTTGGCCGTACACTACAGGTCACAGGTTTGAACCGATTTTTTTAAAAAAAATTTTATATGACCAGAAATGCGACTGAGCAGGTCTGTATTGTTTTTTATTTGTAATTAGGCTAACCAGTTATTCACAATAAATTGATTACTGGACCTATGTCAGAAATTTTGAAGGTGAAGAGCTAAAAGCGGGTGAACCATATAGCTGAGGCAACCGAAAGAGAAGGCTGGCAAAGACGAAGCTGCCATTGTTTGTATGCTAGAGTTATTCTTGCCAGCCTTCTCTGTCGGTTGTAACTACTAATACCTGCAACCAAAGAGAAGGCGGCAAACGTACATAGGTACGTCTGCCGTACGCTTCTCACTCCTAGCATTCCCTTCTGTGTGTATAAACACCATACGAAATCGAATGTTAAGGAGCGCTTACAAATGATGCCATCTCAATTGATCAATTTTCGGACCCATCTACTCATTTCCACTGATGTTAAGCAATGCAAACGGGGAATTTTCATATGCACGTACCAATTTAAATGATATCATCAGTTAAATGTGTTAAAGTAGTGGGTAAAGTAAATGGGTTATAGATGGTGACGGATCGTCCATAAACGACGTCCTTCAAATAAAATAGTTTTAAATACCCCTATTTCGAACTTCAAATTCTCTCTAACCTGTTTGAACTACATGTAATGGACGTACATACCTATATTAGTTATGGATATTTAGGGATCGCCCATAATGACGTCCCCCAAATATCATAGTTTTAGGTACTCTCATTTCACTATTAAAATTTTGTCTAGCCTATTTTAACATACATGTATTGAACTTACCTATATTAGTTATAGATATTTTTTAATTGAGATCACACAAATCGTTTTTCTACAATTAGTAGTAAAACGAAGCAATCCAAAATTTGTCCTTATACATTGAGAGGGATCGTTCGTTAATAACGTCTTTCAAAAATATCATAATTTTAGGTAACCCCCCCCCCCTCTCGCCCTCTCTTTTAATCATTTAACCATTTTTAGATGCTAAGCACATAATGACATCCTTTAGTAGTATAGATATTCAGGGATCGTCTATAATAACGTTCTTTAAATGTCATAGTTTTTAGAACCCCCAGTCCCAGTTTTAAATGCTTTTTCATCCTATTTTGACTAAATGTCACGGACTTACCTACATATATGTGTTATAGATATTCAGGGATCGTCCATAATGACGTCGCTCAAATATCATAGTTTTTTGGACCTACATTTTTTAACTTCAAAATATTTTTCAACTTTTTTTTAACTGCTTGCCACATAAATTCGTATATAAAATATTGATTGCAGATGAGGCTCCATAAATGATGTCATTTGTTAATCATGCAACTCTCAACAATATTCTTGCGTTTTTTAACTGCATTCCACGTACTACTATATGGCTTATTGATTGTTAAGGAAGCCTTCATAAATCACGTCATTTGTAAATGGTGCAATTTAAAAACAAATTTCAGCTATATTTAACTACATGCTTCGCACATTCATATATGTCTTATTGATTGTAGGGGAGCTTCCATAAATTTTATATCATCTTTAAGCGTAACATAAATTGTCTTCCGCTTTTATTAAAGCTCAGCATCTACTTCGGGCCCGCCCACGGTCGAAAAATCCGGCGCGAAGCGCCAACAAATTTACCAATGATATAGCATAACAAACCAGCAAACGCACCTTTATACGAACTTACATATAGTCTGTGAATGACGTCACCCAAATCACAACCAATTTAGTACTCCTCCCAAACACAATACGATTTTAAAACCATACAACCCACAGATGGCATTACACATGGACGATCACTTTATGCATTTTTTAGAAGAAAAAAATTCTGTGATTTATTTTGAGGAAAAGTTTGACTTTCTGAATTTTAACTTTAAATAATGTTAGCAGTTCGTGGCAGTCAACAAACATATGATTTTGTTTCTTTTTAAATGCTGAGCTTGAACATTTATTGATATGTTCATGTTAGTCAGTCCGTCAATCTGTCCGCCCGTTGAGCATGCTGCAAAGATCAGTGTATATATGCTGAGCTTTAGCAGTATATATTAAACGCTACGCTTCAGCAGCATCTAATAAAATGGTTTTCTTTGTCTGTCTGTCTGTCTGTCCCCCTTTTCATATATCATACATGGTCCTATGTGAGTAGTCCGAAAGCACTTTGTCCGAGCGTCTTTAGTCCGAAACCCGTAGTCCGAAAGTATTTTGTCCGAACGTCTTTTGTCCGAAAATCTTTTGACCGAACGTCTTTTGTCCGGCAGTCTTTAGTCCGAACGTCTTTGGTCCAACACCTGTTGTCCGAAATAAAATTTACTAAAGCGAGAGCGTAGTTACCCTTTATAAAATTTATTACTGAAATAATTAACGTGAAATAATAGTAATTACAAAATTAATAATTAGTCATGTTTAAAAATTATTAACGTGGAGATTACATTGCAATTAAAAACAATATGATAACATAAAATAAGGTCTGAAAACATCAACTATACACATTCATGTTTATTGATATTCACTTGCTACGAGTTCTTCCTGAGATAGGTGAATTTACAACTTGCTGTGGAGGCTTACACAGTGAAACCTTCAAAGGCTTAGCTTGTTTTGCAGTCTTGCGGGGTGAAGGAGGAGCAACAGTATTGCGAGCAATACGGGGAGGCTGAGCATTTTCTGCTACTCTTGTTGCTGTTGCGGGTGGAGTAGAACCTTCAGCGACTGTGATTATTTGAGCTGGAGGCACATCTAAGACATCTTCGAGCAAAATCTCTTCTGTATGTAAAGGTAAAGTGGCATTATCGAGTTGGATAACTGTAATTACTTGAGTTGGAGGCAATTCAGTCTCATCTTTGAAGGTTATTTCCTCATCCTCCGATTCTGCTCTTCCTACAGTTGGTTTCGGATCGTGATATGCTGACAAAAACTTTAAAATGTTCTCGTAGTGTTGGTCTATATACTCTTTCGCATCAATCAATCAATCACACAAACTTAGCAACTTCGGACAAACGACTTCGGACAAGAGACTTTCGGACAAACGACTTCGGACAAAAGACTTTCGGACAAACGACTTCGGAAAAAAGACGTTCGGACAAAAGACTTTCGGACAAAAGACCTCAAATTCGGACAAAAAAAGTCGGACAAAAGTCGTTCGGACAAAAGACTTTCGGACTACACACGCAAGACCATCATACATACATAGACACATACACGCACACCCACATACATACATGCAAACGTACATACATACATACACACGTGCAAACAGGCAAACGTCCATACATACAAGTAGTGTGTTTAATCAAGTCTGGCCCCTAATATGCCCCCAGGCACCCTCCGGAGGGGGTAAAGCCCTCCGGGGTATCCCCACATGTAGAAATATATTAAAACTTCTAATAGTGTGGTGAGTAATTTTTTGGTGAGAATGGAGAGACGAAAGAGTCAAGTAATTGATTGTTGTGGTACACACATGTACGGTTTCAATGAGCAAGCACACTTCATGTTCAATATGTCGACCGTTGAAGGTTTCACAATAATATGTTTTAGTGATTGTACATGTAGTAATATATGAAAACTTCTGTTTAAGAGAGAGGTGAGTAATTTTTGGTGAGAATGAAGAGACAAAAGTGCCAAGTAGTTTATTGTTGAGGTACTAACATGTACGGTTTCAATGAGCGAACACTCTTCATGTTCAATATGTCGACCGTTGAAAGTTTCACAATAATATGTTTAAGCGATTGTTTACAAAATCACTCATCTGCTAAGTGTAACGAAGCGCGAAGACGAGTAAAAAAGGGAGATAATCTTTCATCCGTATTAAGCAGTCTACCAAACAGGATACAATTATTTAGAATCATGTAGTTGCGAATTAATTAGTGACTTATAAAGAAATTCGAATCCTTAACCATAACAAGTACATGTTTTTATTTTGATAATGATGTTCGTTTCTTGTAGTATAAAAATGTTTAAATACTTAAATTGGCATAGGCATTTTGTACAATCTCTTACCACACTGCAGAGTATCAAAAATATGAATTGTCATATATAGGCAACATTTTTGATTATTTTAGATATTTAAATTATGCATACAATTTAAATTGGGTATTTGCATGTACCGTTTATCATTGGATACTCTACCATTTCATACCATTAGACCACTAATAGAAGACAAACGGTAAGTCTATATAAACATATGTAGGGGTCGTGCATAAAAAATGTCATGTTCTTGAGACCAAAGTGGGTTGAGGTGTCTAATGGTTAAGGTATAGGGGTAGGTGTCACTTTTTAAAAAAAAATTTAGGAAGTTTATTATGGACGAACCCTAAAAGTGTGAATTTTAAAAAATTAATATTTCATAAAGTATAACTCGTAAAGAGATAGGGTTTTCGTATAAAAAAAGAGAAAGTCGTGAACTATTTTATAAAAAATATGACGACCATGTAAACAGTAAAACCTGGGTAATACAATGTATTATCGGTTTTATTGTAATATCTTTTAAACCAACTCTGATAAAAAATTGTTGCATAAAGTATTTAATGTAACTTACAAGTGGTATAATTTATGGTTTACAGAATCTGAGCCTGGTCTCAAAATTTAAAATAATTGAATTAGTTAAAGACAAGTTTTTTTAATTTTTATATAAAAGTTATTTACTTGTAAAATCTAATTACCTTCGTTAGTCAATAATAATACTAAACGTTAAGTAATAAGAAAAACATATCATATTTTTAATTAGCCAAATCAGTTTAGCAAAGATATTCAGCTCGTATCTTATTTAAATTATCAATGAAATCAATAATGTACCATTAAATTATTTTAAAAATGATTAACAGCACGTGACGTTTGCAGTTACAAGCTTGCAGAACAGTGAATTATTTTTGAGTATATAAGCTTAAGAAAGAAACAAAAATTATTCAGTTTCAAAATATTATTTGAGTGAGCACTCAAGAAGAAGTAGTTCAACTAATTACCTCTCTGCCAATTGAAGGTAGGCAAAATACATTTCAATTAAAGTTTATAAAATTTTATCAAAATTTTAAGATTGTGTATTTGTCCACAGGGAGATTTTTTTCTTGAACCAACTGTAATACGAATGGACCATCAACCATTAAGAGTGAGTTTAATATTTTCAGCTTTTGAAAACTCATGCTGGCATAGTGGTAACTATGCCAGCATGGACTTTTTAATTTTTAGGTTTTCTATTTTTTTTTAAATTTCCTAGTATTTTAATTTAGTAGAATTTTAATTGTTTCTTTTTTTATTTTTAGTTTCAATGTCAATTTCCATCATGTAAATATGAATGTCATCGATTCAGAACTTTAGATGACCACTACGATTCTCATCACGTCTGTCGGGAAGGGTGTGGAAGATTTAAAAGTATCCGTGACCATAAATGTCAACGTGAACCAAATTAAGCAGGAGGTAGCTGTGGACCGTTTATTCCCAACCTTGGAAAGTTTTATATAGAAAAGTCAGAATTTCGAGGAATTTTTAAAACATTTAATCATACATTTGACCATGTAGAAGTGTTAGTTTCAAACGTATTTGAATACCTAGAAAGTGATATAATTTTGATTATTAAACAATGTTTAAATTATTAAAAGGGGTTACGAGTTCAATTTGTTATTGAACTAGATCTAGAAAATCCGACTAATAGTAAAACATGTAATCCAACTATAAATTCGCCATATTCTATACTATGGCATCAGAATTACATTGATAAAGTTATATTTAATTCTGCTTCGTATATTATTAATTCATTGAATGTATTTAATGAAAATTGGTCAGAATGGACCGTTGATTCGATTCGTAACTTACATTTTAACGTCGCTCGTTACAGACCAATAGGTCTAAGGGGTTTTATTGAAACACCTTTAATTTATGCTAACAGGCAAGGACTTATTAACGTACGATCGCCTAACGATGAATATTTTATGTATGCAGTATTAGCTTCTTTACACCACCAAGAAATGTTATCTGGGGAAACAAATCCTAATAATTATGTAAAATTTATCAGATTTTATGATTTTTCAATGTTAGAAAAGCCTGTTCAAGTTCATCGTATAGATGCGTTTGAAAAGGTTAATAAAATTTGTGTTTTTGTGTTCACTTATGATAAAGAAAGAATAATTAATCCTGTTAGAATTTCAAAAGCAGGTTATCATAAGACCATAGATCTATTAGTAGTTGGAAATCGTCATCAAGAATTCCATTATATTGTTATTTCTGCGTTTAATCGTTTTATTTCTTTTTTAAATAATGAACTGTACCATCATTGTAGAGTATGTATGAACAAGTTTAAAAAATTAGAAACTTACAATAACCATGCTAAAAATTGTAATCAGTTAGGCATTGTAGGGTTAAAAGTTCCTGAAAGAAATCAGTCTAATGAAGCTCCATTTGTTGAATTTAAAGATTATCACAAAACTATGAGGTTTCAATTTTACGCAGTGGCCGATTTTGAAACAACTGTAGAAAAAACTAGTTTAGATGGAGTCAAACGTTTGGAAGCAATAGCATGGGGGTTAATTTTAGTAATGCCTGGTAAAAATTATGAGTATTACTCTTATTGTGGGCCAAACTGTGTAAAAAAGTTTTATGAAAAAATTTTACAATTAGCAGAAAGAGTTTTACTATTACTAGAACTAGATTTAGGCATACCAACTATGAATGCTCAAGAGCAGATGGCTTATGACAATTCAAAAGTTTGTGAATTTTGTAAAACGGAATTAAGTTTAAAGAACCCTAAGGTCCGACACCATATACTCACCTATGAAGTGACTGAAAGAGGTAAAGTTCAAGTAGCATGTAACAGTTGTAACCTAAATCTTAAATATCGAAATTACCTTCCATGTTTGTTTTATATTTCAACTAATTTTGACAATGCAATACTAGCTTCTGGGTTCAAGGAAGAAATTATTACAGACATTCAGATACTACCACTGAATTCTGAGAAATTCCATAGTATAAAAGTTAACAAAAAAGTAATGTTTTTAGATATTTGTAGACATTTAAATTCTTCTCTGCAGGAACAAGTTAAAATTTTAAGAAAAAATGGTCTTAATGAATTTATTTACACTCGTACAGAGTTTAAAAAATACGAACAATACTTTGACATTTTACTTTCAAAACAAATATTCTGCTATGAATATATAGACCACTTTGATCGAGGTTATTAACCGTGTTTACTACCAAAAGATAAATTTTATAGTTCTTTAAAACAGAGTCACATTTCAGAAGAGGATTATTGTCATGCCATTTCTACATTTAAACTTTTTGGTTGTAAAAACATTCAACAGTATTTATTGATTTATGTTTAATTCGATGTTTTTTTAATGTTAGATGTAGTCCATGCTTTTCGAGAAAAACAGTATGAATTATATAATCTTGATATTTTACATTTTGTGTCTGGTCCAAGCTTTTCTTACAGCGCAGCTCTCTATTCTACAAGGTGTAGAATAGAATTATTGACTGATATAAGTATGCTACAATTATTGCTTTTAAGTACCAGAGGAGGTATGACAAGCTTAGTAACAAAATATCTAGAATCAAATATACCAGGCACAGAAGAGTATGACTTCACTAAGCCTGCATGTTCAATTGAAATGTGGGATGTGAATGCTCTGTATAGTTTTTGCTTGTGTAAACCTTTGCCTTACAAAGATTACTAATGGTTAAGTTCTGACCAAATATATGATTTAAGTAAAAACAATTTTAAAGGATTAAGACAATTTCCTGACCAAGGTTATTCAATGCTAATTGAGGTTGATGTTCATATACTAGAGGATTTACACGATTTGTTTTGACGATTTTCTAATTTTACCCGATAAAATGAAAGTTACTACTGATCAAATGTCATATTATCAGAACGTTTTACTAGATAAATACAAAGACATGATATCTAATCCATGTAGTACTGAAATGTTAGTTAACAATTTATTACTAAAGAAAAATTATGTTATTTATCTAAAAGCATTACAGTTTTATTTAACTATTGAATTAAAAATCACTAAGCTACACAAAGGTTATTTTTTCAAGGAAAAAACAATTTTAAAGAGTTACATTGACTTAATTATGAACATTAGAAAAGAGGCTAGCAATGAAATAACTAAAAATGCTGCTAAAATGAACTGTAACTCTTGTTTTGGAACGTTTTTACAAAATCCATCAATTTTTGTTAAAGGAAAAATAGCGAAAACAAGATCTAAGGCTCAAAAGTATTTTAATTCTTTTCTTTTTAAGAATATTAGCATTATTGATCAGGATACAGCGTTGTTTTTAATGAAATCCTCAGAAGTAATGTTTGACAACTCTTATATTATTGGTTAGACTGTTTTAGAACTCTTAAAGCTGGAAATGTTTAAAATATGGTATTAAGAAATTAAACCCTACTTCCAAAATCGTATTAGGCTGAATTATATCAACACAGACTCTGTTTTAGTGTCTATTAGGTTCCTAGAAGGTCAAAGGTCAATAATAAAAGATCATAAAAAACTTAATTATATTTTTGATTTTTCAAATATAGAAAAAAAGAATATTTTGTTCAATAAGGAATACAAATCTTAACTAGGATTATTAAAAATAGACTGTGGTTCCAAAATATTAGGAAGGTTTGCTGGATTACAGTAAAAAGCTTATATTTTAGATTTCAACGATAATTCGTGTAAGATACGAGCTGAAGGAATATTTAAGTCAAGCTTACAATGTGCTAAATTTAAAGATTACAAAAGAGCTATTTTTGATACTGATATTAAAACCATACAAATAAATGTTATTCGTTTAAAGAATCAAAAAATATTCAATTTAAGTTTAAGCAGAATAGAGTTTCATAATTTTAGTTCAAAAAGGTATTTATTACCCCCGCACGGTGTTAATTCCTATGCGTATGGTAACAAACAAATATAAAATATTGATTTGTAATATTTTTAATATTGTTTATGTTACTATATTGTAAATAAAATATAATTTTTAATATCTAGTTTAATGACTGTTAATAAAATGAGTTGTTTAGAAAAAGTATTATCGTATTGTAAAAGATGTGAAGGAGTTACGTTCCAACCGAAACCATTAGAATTTCGTGGAGTTATGAATTTTCAAATGATAGTAAATAAGTGTGGGTTGTGCTAAGGTAAAGGTGTTAACGTGTTTAATTGGGAATATAACTGTTACAATTATCGACATTTTAAAAAACTTGAAGAAACTAAATTAGAATATTGTAATTTTTGTTTAGTATTTACAAATGTTATGTATAAACATGCTTCTAATCGATTAAGTTGTAGTTTGTGTTATCGAAAACCGCATTGTGATACATTTGTTGATTTAAACTGGCGAAGTTGTGAATGTGGCGAATGTCAAGAATGCTCTATATGGTCTAAACTATATGTTTTATTGTCCAGAAAGAAATCCAAATATCAAACTACGTCAAGATCAAGAAGAAATGTTGTATGGAGATAAAGTATGTTGGGAAAAGTAGAATGTATGTATGCAAAATAATTATGTGTGTAATCATTTATTAATTTTTGTTTTATTAAATCAATTTAAACACGTTACAATATTGTAAATTTATTACATCTCGTCATGTCGAACGCAAATAGTTTTATTAATTTCGTCACAAGGTTTTTTATCAGCTAATAATTCAATCATCTGGGCTGAAAGCAAATTCTTGGGAATATTTAAATCAGACAACAGCTTTATAAATTCACTTAGACCTGGGATGTTCCATCGCTTAACTCGATTTTTTTTGTAGCTAATGACAATAAATCTGCTACATGGGAAAATGGTATTGTTTTTTTGTTGTTGATAAGTTGACTAACGACATCCCAGTCAAAGCTCGTACTCTGAATTAATAGATGTATAATTTTGCTTGCAGCTTGAACCTAGTAATTACCTAATAGTTCTATTATTTGCTTCACATCGCGAATAGGTTGTTCTTTAATTTGATTTGGTTTTATTTCGTGATCCATTAAAGTGTTGTATTCTTCTAAAGGAATGACTTTCCATAATTTGATCTTATCCATCACAAGAAAATAGATGACTTAGAGATCCTTGTATAACTTTTCCAAGTATTGAAGCACAAACAATCTTGACAAACTTCTGATGTTTACACAAATACACTTTAATTGTTTTTAACGAACGATGTTTTGAAATGAAATTTATATGTGATTTAATTGTTTTCAAAAAAGTTTCATTCTGTTTTGAAAAATTAGAAATGTTCAAGAACAGCTCGGCTAATATTTTTACTTGTTCTTCTGTACAAGTTTTAATAAGCTGTTTTCTTTGTGTTGGAGAGGAATTTATTATAAGCTTTAAGAACGGTGTGTGCTCTTGTAAGGTCTCCATTATACTGGCATAAATATAATAAAGTCAGCGTTTACAAATATTGAGTTTATAACTCTCAGCTCATCTGGGGTACCCTGATACCAATCAAACATAAGTTTACTATGTGGTTTATTTTTAGTTGCAATGTGATAAGCTGTCAAGACATAATCTTTCTTTGAGGGAAATGCTTGGCGAGCTAAATATTCAATACTACTTTGATCTCGGATATTTCGAAAATATACTAGGTACATAGCAGATAGACCAAGTTCACGTAGAACCTTGTTGTACAAGTTTTAAACAAGAAGTAGTACACTTACTCCAAAGTTATGACTTGTTCTCGTAAACAGGTTTGTAATACTTTGACAGTTTGAACTATTATTCATTTCAGATAACTTATCATCTATTACTAATAGTGTTCCAGGTAATAAATTTTTAATAGCATCGTCAAGGCTTAGAATGCAGTAAATATCTTCGTCACTTTTACACAATTCTTTAAGGCTAGTTTGTAAATATGTATATACATAAATAACCTTAGTTATTTTTCCTTTAATTAATTCTTTTCTGTTTTTAATAATATTTAAGGTTTCCGTGCTTTTACAAGCGCGAGAAGCTCCGCACAATATCATAGAAAACTTCTCTGATAAGCGGAAATCAAACTCTGTCACAAGTGTCGACATCTCAGTTAATACTAAACATTTTTTTAAAAATCAGTCAGTACATATCAGTGTTCTAGTGAGTAACAATGTCTAACATAAGTAAACTTTACAACAACTACAAGTTAAGTGGGTCTCTTAGCGGGCTTAATTCGTTTGTTTATAATCGTAAACTTAGAGATGAAAACATGTTGCTAAAGAATTATCAAAACTAGAGCAGTACACTCTCTTTAGACCAGCTAGAAAACGTTATTAAACTCGAAGAACATTAACTTATTTAAAAAAGGATTTATGGCATACTGATTTAGTTGATATGACCAATTACAGTAAAGATAACAACAATTACAAGTATTTGCTAGTTGTTATTAATACCTATACAAAATTCGTTTGGGTGGCTCCTTTAAAAAATTAAACAGGAAAAGTTGTTGCGCATGCGTTCAAACAAATCTTTAAAACTGCGGTTCCTAACAACATTCAGTCTGATTTAGGATCTGAGTATTACAATAAAGAATTAAAAGCGTTATTTATTAAATTTAAAGTTAACTACTACAGCTCATATTAAAAAAACAAGGCTAGTATTGCAAAACGTGTAATACTTACTTTAATGCAGCGAATAGCAAGAATGTGGTTTATTAACAAAAATACTAAGTATTTAAAAATTCTTCCAGGTATAGTTAGGTCATACAATGCTACAAAACATTCATTAACTCAATTTGCTCCAAAGAATGTTAATAATAATAACTCTGCTGATATCTTTCGAAATTTATTTGATAATTTAATTAGAAGTGTTAAGATACTTCCAAAATTTAAACTTTTGATAAAGTTAGAATTTCGTCCAAAAAACAAATATTTAAAAAATCATATTTTGAGAGTTTTACACAAGAAATTTTTGTAATTCGTAATGTGCGAGATACTTTCCCGCCAAGTTATGACCTTCAAGATTTAAATGGAGAACATATTAAAGGAAGCTTTGTTCAATTTGAACTTCAGTTGGTAACTGATAGTTGAGCAGCATGATTATAACAGTGTTATCTTCTAACAGTCTGGAATATTTTCCACAAAATAGTCCTGCTAATTTTACTAATAAATTAGCTAAACCTATAGATTGTGAAAATGAGGAGTGGCAAATAGGTCTAGTGGACATAAATTATACAGCTCATCCATCATTATTCACTGTATTAACTTCAGAAGAAGATAAAATTATAAAAATAATAAAGAAATCTACAGAACGTCATAATGTTGTGATTAAAATATCAGAGTCTAACGTTATTAAATTCATTGAAGATATAAACTCTTAATTTAAAAAGCTTAAAATAAATTTTAGTATTTTTTTCAATTTTATACATGGTCAACGAAGTGTTAGTTTATACAATGATACTAATAGGCTTGTTTACTTATCTGACAACTTACTGTCTGTTTTAGGATTTAAGAACAAGTGGTATGACAATGGTACATATTCTCAAGTGCAAGCTCCATCTGAGCAACGGTTTGGCAAAATACCAGCTAATTTTTAATTTACATTTACATTACAACCAAAGGATCAACACCTTGTGGTAAAAATGGATGATCCAGCTTCCCTAGACGAACTTGTTAGCGATATAAATTTTTGTTTAGCTAAAAATCATATACCACAATTGTAATATCAGAGTCGTCTCTGGAAATAACATTGAACGAACCTCAACCAATAGAAATAGAATTTTCGAAGAGAGTTAAATACCTTTTAGGATTAGATGAAGATTTTAAAATTGACAAATCTGAAACTTTACCCATTAAACTGCTTAAACCATCTGAAAAAAATAAGATTTTTGTGGTATGCAACAAAGTTGATCATCAACACTATGGAGTTACAATGTTTAAGGCTTTGGGTATTTTCGATCAAAAACAGCCTTACGAAATTGGAAAAACTGTGAAATTTAATCCAATTTTATACAACAAATTATCATCAAAAATGATTGAATATATACAAATACGTTTGATTGACGAGCAAGGAGTTCAGTTGAATCTTAAACGTCAAGGTGTGAAGTGCACGCTTGAATTACGTCAAAGCAAAATGAGAGAAGTTAGGTGTGTTGATTCTAATTGCTATCTAACCATGTCTGGAAATAAAAAAGGTATAACAGGAGGAGACGATGGATATAACACACCAGTTGGGAGCACATCTAAAACGTTTGCTAAGCGTAAATCAATCAAAACGTTAAAACGAAAACCAAAAAAGAACGTTAAGCGGAAAGCTAATATAAAAACAGCTAAGCCTACAAAGCAGTCTCCCAGTCGTAAGCGTAAAGCAGTTCGCAAACAACGTTAAAAATGGATCTCCATATTATCGAAAACTCTGAGAAGGTGTTAAGGTCTGAAATAGATTACTTAAATGACAAACCTACTGACGTGTCAATAGTTTCATCTAAAAAAGAACAAGTCCGAATAAATTTATTATTTGCCGACTCAAAAATACCTCTATAATTTGATTTTTGCGCTAGTAAATATAAACTTTACGATCTACAAAGTGCTAAACTCTATGCTGCAGTGAGAGTTGAAAGAAAATCTGGAGCCTCTCTAACTGGAGCTGACAAAGTTTGTGCTGCTAATAATTTATTGGGATCAATATTTAGCAATGGATCGTTGTATATTGGTAATAGGTTGGTTTCTTCTGACGAAAATTTGTTGCCCTATAAATATCTCATTGAAATGTTAAGCACCTGTGATCGCGAAAACCCTAATCGTATGTTTTTTCAAATAAGCGATCCTAGTGATACCTCTTTTGCTGCTAGTACAACGTCTCTACAACATTCAGAATATGTTGCAACTTCTAAGCTTGTTGAGCTTGAAGGATGTTTAGGGTTTCCAGAAATGAAGCTTCACAGATATTTACCAAGCGATGTGTCTATGCATATTAAATATGACAGATCAAATCTTAATCTCGTTTTAAATGCTAAGGATGATACTGTTGAGTATGATCTAGTCATCGAGGATATTTACATTGAAATTACAACGGTTACTCTTCAACTGAACATTCTGGAAACTATAAATAATCAATTTAAAAATGGAATGATTGCCGAAATGCCAGGATTTAGAACAAAACTAAGAAATCTTGGAATAGCTCAAAATAGTTTTAGCGTTATACATAAAAATGTTTTTTCTGGAGTATTACCGCAATTGGTTATAGCTGGATTTGTCAAATCTGCAAGATTAAATGGGAAACATTCTCTTTTTTCATTTGTTTTTGACCATGCTAACCTAACAAGATTAAAAATTTCAACTGATGAAGATGAGCAGCTGTATGGGACAATAAATTGCAACTTTGGGAGTGGTGTATATATGAATGCTGTTACTAAATTTCAAAACATAACTGGATTAAATCAAGATGGAATTGTGAACTACAGGTCCTTTAAAAATGGATATGCCTTATTCGCTTTTCAAATGCAGTCCAAAAGAATGAGAAACAGTTTTAATCCAGTAAGATATGGTAAACTTCGCATGGAAGCAAGTTTTGCAGATGGATTATCCGAACCGTATTCGGTGCTTGTTTATAAAGTATTCGACTCAGTACTATGTATTGATTCAGACCGGAATGTAACATACAAACCATAATATTATTGTATCATGTAAATTTATAAATGAATAAAAAATAATTTGGAGATCAGAGAATGTTTTCAACAATAATTACATTTATTTTAATTTAAATAAAACACAATTCACATCATTACATATCATGAGATGTATTTAAATTTGTTCTTTTGCATTTATTTTAAAAACGGACACAAATTTTAGTATGTATTATTTGCATTACTATTTTTTCATATAAAAATTAATATTATTAATATTATTCTTATTCCAACACTCATCATAAATAAATATGTTTGAATCAAGAATGTACATATAGGCAGGTATTCCATATTTGAGAAAATCTTCTGTTTCAGAAAAGAGTTTGTTAAAAAGTGTTTTTGAAAGATTGAGATAGTGTTGTAAACAGGAAACACAGTAAAAGTTATCTAGACTTAGATATATCTTTATATAGTTATCTCTGTTTTGAATATTATAGACATCCAACGAGTTCTGCTCAAATGCATCTAAAATTTTAATTCTGTCAACTGCAAATTGGTGGTTTTGAAGGCATCTGCTACAATAGTATTTCGTATCCAATTTCCATGTTCTAGGATACACGTTATTAATGTTAAAATAACTGAAGCCACAATCAAAACACTTTAAGACAAAATAAGAATTTATTTTTAAGTTATTTTAAAATGTAAAAAACATTTTTAGAAACATAATGGTCGAGCTCCATAAAGAAAATTTGGTTTTTCAGTCCCGTCTAGATTAAGGTTAGAAACATATTGTTGGATGGTTTCTTTCCCACAAGCAAGTCTATAGTTTTTATTTTTAAAGCATGATTAACACAAGATAAACCAATTAAGTAAAAGATAGTTGTAAGAAATTATTCCAGTTTGAAAATTAGAAAATAATCTTTTCTCGTCGCTTTTAAATGTTATTGTAGATTTTAAATTTTTACACAGATATGTACAATATTTGCACCATAGCAAAGAACAATTTTAAACTACTTGAACAAAATTGTCATCATCCAAAAAGTTTTTGATTTTTTTTATCTAATAACTTCCATATTTCCTTTTTTTAAATTTTTTCACCAGCTAGTTTAAGATTATAACATCGAAAGCAATATTTTCGAGTTTTATATTCTTTAAAGATTACTTCTGTTCGATAACATAAAAATAACCAAGATAGACTACAATCTGTACATTTTAGGTCATGACAAATCATGCTGCTAAATACGAAAATCTTTGTGCAATATCTTCAAAGACTGAAGGTTGAGAAAAATAACAATCATTGCACAATTGTATTTCAGAATTTAAAACAAACACTTTCATTCCAATACCACTTAAAGCACAACACACACTTTTAGCTTTGTTTATTGGACAAGAGTTTAAACAAAGTTCAGATTCAAATCCTCCTTTAATACAATAATAACAATTAAACTAAGTTGGACACTTAATTAATCGACTCCAATATTTGCTATTGGTTAAACTTGTAACAGTATTAGAATTGTAAAATCTATCCTTATACTTTAAAATTAAATGCGCTTAGTTGACTTTGATTGTTGTAACACTCGTGGCAGTATTGTTTATTTTCAAAATTAAAAAATTTCAAAGATTGAGGTGAGGTTTTTAACCAGCAAAATCTACAACTTGAACATTTAATATCTCTACTTGCAAGAGACCCTAGTCTTCTTGTACTTTCCATACCAAATGTTATTCTAGACTGCTAAAAGAAATGTAACATACTTCAAATGAGTAATCATCGTGCACGGGTAAACGTGTTGTCTTTACATAAAGATCAGGTGGTGTATAAAAGCAGTACATTTAAACAGGGATTATCTAGAAACGTATTTGATACGTTTAGGATAAAATATCTAAACGATGTTTTCTATGATATTTACAGATTTGTATAGATGATAACATTTAAGTAATGATATACAACGTATTTTAAACGTCATTTAATCGTGTTTTAAACGTGGTTTTGGATTTGTAGAGTTTATTGCATGTTACTCACCAAATTTAAAACAAATGTATTATAAACGTTTACCCTGCTCAACTTTCCAGATATCCAGACTTATTGTTTCGATGACTCAGATATTTTCGCTAAAAATGTCAGAATCATTGAAACAAATATTTAGATATTTGAGCGAGATTGTTCTTATTTGAATATATAAAATTAATACAACCTTTTCATTCTACGCTACAAATTTCTAAATGTTTGTTCCAAAGATTCAGATATTTAAGCGTTATCACTCTTACTCATATAAAATTGATACAACATTTTCATTCTACGCTACAAATATCTAAATGTTTGTTCCAAAGATTCAGATATTTGAGCGTTATCACTCTTACTCATATAAAATTGATACAAGCTTTTCATTCTACGCTACAAATATCTAAATGTTTGTTCCAAAGATTCAGATATTTAAGCGTATTCACTCTATTAAACTTGATTTAAATGCCATTTTTTATTGCTGATTAGCATAAGTTTGCTCTCACACCAATTTCTACATGTGGGGGAATACCCCGGAGGGCTTTACCCCTCCGGAGGGGTGGCTGGGGGCATATTAGGGGCCAGACTTGATTAAATACACTACTCATACATACGCAAATACATACATACATGCATACATACATACATACATACATACATACATACATACATACATACATACATACATACATACATACATACATACATACATACATATATTGGGTATAAATACCTACATACATACATACGCATACACATACGTATAAACATACATACATACACGAACATTCATACATACATAAATGTACAAACATACATAAAAACACAAAAATATATACATACATACCTACGTACAAACATACATACACCCAAACATACATATATCCATACATTTATACATATACAAATACATCCCCCCATACTTACATTGTTGTACTTCAGGAATTCGTACGAGCACAAATTTTTTCCAGCCCACGGGTTTGGAGCCTAATAGTACTCTCGCTACTCATGTGCAGACCACTTTAAGAGCAACATTCCTACATTTTTCGGTCCGTCCCTCTAAGATATGAAATTGTGTGTGCGACCATTGTTTAAAATAAAAAAAGGAATTCGACAGGTAGAAGTAGAAAGAGTGTTAGGGCGCTGTCGTATTTTGATTGTTGATACAATAGAGATCTTTTTGATTAAAGCCAATATTCACTGTAAGCTCAGCCACTACTTCAAGTCCCTGTCACGCAAATTCGGCGCACAGTGCCGGATTTTTTGCTTTACGATAGCCTAATAGAATCAAATTGAATAAAAATTCCTGCTTCTTCTCTTATTGAGTTGTCATTTTAATGGGATATAATTAACAGTTTAATGGATCAGGATAAATTTTAGACCGAACCTAATACTTGGTGTTTGTACTTTTAGGAATCATGCCCAAGAAGATATAACCATACTTACAAAAAGATAGATCATTAATATAGGCATCTCCATAGGAAGCTTATTTATCCGAGGCAAATCTGACGGGCAAAAATTGTAATTACAGACCTAGATAAATTAACATCACGTAGAGCTGACTTAAAAGCATTTTAAAGAAGTAATATTATTAATGCCCTCCTAAGACGCCAGTGCTTAGTATAGTACTTGGTGAACAATAAATTTTCTGGGCTTTCTTTTTTAGAAATATTATCTAATTGATCGTCTACTATAATTAATACAGCAAAATCTTAATGTCTTTCTATATCATTAATATCATTCAAAAATATTACGTCAGGATCTTGTTTTTATAACTTGAAAACTCGTCTTGAAAATCACGGTAAATGTACAACACTTTATGTATGTTAGTGTCAATTATAGCCTTTCTATTTAATAGTAGGTTAAGTACAAAATACGTTTTTCCTGCAAATAACGGTCCATTTATATTTAGCGAGAATGGAACTTTTAATTTAAAATCAACGAGATTGGTGCTTTCTGGCAACAAAGAATTCATGATGCTGCCGTATGCAAAAAAGATTAAGTACTGAATATTTTACAAATAAAACTTATGTACCTATTAGTTTAGCAAAAAATTATGTTCACATTTGCAAGACAGGTTTTAAAAAAAATAATTGTTTTATCTAAATTATTAAACGTTTTATAAGGATCCAAATTACATATAGAATTTATAAACTTTACAAATATGCGATTATGTAATTAAATATTTCAACTTAATTGACTAAAACAATTATCAAAAGGAATTCCTATAGCCATAGAATAAATAAAGTAAACACAGTATTGTCCGCACACAATAGATTTTTTTGATTGAAATTGAGGCCAATTTTGCCTAGTCATTTTAACAGGAGAATCAAATAAACTTTTTGTAAAGTTCTAAATCATATCCAAAGGAGTCAAAGTAATAGCATTCTGTAGGTGATAATACCCAAAACGATATCCAATGGGATACTCGACTGTTATTATTATCAACATTACACACAATCCTGATAGGAAACGTATCAAACTTAATTGAAGTTAGTAAAATATCAGCTGCTGTTATGTATACAGATACATTTATTTTAAAACAGGTAAATAAAATTTAAAATGCTTTAATGAGCAAAGTAGTATTCATTATGATTAAATAGTGATTATTGGTCTCTAAACGTAATACGTTTGTGTTTGTCAATCTGAAATAATGACTGATAGTCGCAATAAAGTAAAACGTTGATTGCTTATCTAATAGCGCTCTAAAACGAATTCCAAGTTTTATTTGTCCAGATTGATTTACTACCAACACGTTTGTATTGTTAGACAGAAGTTGAAATGATTTTAAAACGTTCCCTGTTAAATAAAAATAACCATTAAAATATTAAAACGCAAAAATGTAGTTTTAATAAAATTAATAATAATATAAGACTCACCATTTGTGTACGTATCACTTGTGATCCCATTTAGTAATAAAGGCGGTGATGCAGCACTCTTGAGTGATCTAGCTCCCAACAAAAAATTATCTGAACCCGCGTAATTGGTCGTCTTGAAACTAAAGGGAATACTTTTAGATTCAACAGATTCTCCGTTTCATGGTTATAATAATTCAATTAAATTTTTATGCAGAAAGTTGAAGTGGCTTTTATCAATTTTTTCGTTGTAGGCAGCACATAAAACAAACCCTACAGTTATCATCTTTGGGACTTTGTTTTAATATAATTGCATCTGTCATATTGCTGGTTAATTCCTGCGATAACGTGTAAGTTTTAATTATTTCCATATCGTTGCAGGATAATAAATACTTTTTTCCTTTACTAAGCAAACGTTTATGCTCCTCAACAATAGAGGTAGATACAAACTTACGACGCACATAAAGTATTGCTTCGTTAATATCATGTCGAAAGAAAACTCCGTTGGTACCTGGTTTAGTTGTCGTTTTTAACGTCCGACAAAAACCAGGCAAAGCTTGCCTCACTACAAATTTTACGTTACAACCCAGGGAAATAAATCTATTCGGTTAAACAGGTTTAAAACAACACTGCCTAACATTATAAATTGCTTTGACTCTGTAACTATATTAACACGTTTTTTAAAGCCTACGTTTTTATTTTTTTAAAGTTATTTTGTACAATGACAGGGTAATAACCCTCATCAAGCAATAAATCACTCTTTGCTTGTGAGCTTGATAAAATTAGTCTTTCGAAATAGGCATAATATCCGAACTGGTTGTTTGCGTCAAATTTCTTTGTGTTATTGAGATAGAGTTTGCATTCATTGAACATTGCATGAAACAGGTTACACGGGCTAACCACGTCTGTTGCTGTAAGTACATTTTTATTTTGATTGCAAATTCAACAATTAGTATACAAGAGTATTTTACTGGGGTCGACGTAGTATCATGTATCAAATTCAAATTTCAGCGGATTTCAATTATCTCTGAAAGGAGGTTTTGAAAAGTATTGAATGTATTTACTTGTATTAAACAACAATTATAATTTTATTGCCTGCTATTACATAATTTTGATGAGGAGGGGTTTTGTTCACTGTTTACCTTTGCTTAGCTGTGATGTATCCTTTGGTTGGAGATAAAACGAATTAAGATTAAAAACAAAAGACTGCAGATTCCTTGTAGGTTGTCTAAAGAAATAAGTTCATTCAGTTATACGTCCTTGCAAACCCAATTATTATACAAAAGTTTTCTCTATTTTGAATTTTATCATATTTGCTGTGATAAAAGGAAACTTCAGATTTGTTTGTGATAATCCAAGGCAGTTTATATGTTTTTAGTCAAAATATATGAATGATTCTGGATTTGAATCTGTAAATTCTAATTGAGATTTATCATCGCTATCTCACAAAAACACAAGGTTTTTAGTGGCATACGTAGTTCTGTACCGCATATCCATAAAATACTTTTTAAAATCTTCATGTTCAGCTGATTGCAGTTTTTATATAGGTATTATGCCTTCAAAAATCTGAAATACCTCGACTTACTTTACGTCTATTTCCCATTCTTCATATTCTACTGCATACGCTGTATCCGTTTCTATTTGATCAAACGCCGCTTGGCTTGTTAATGTATTGGCACTGTAATACCCTGTAGGAACACGGGATTGATTGAATTCTAACAGACTTACAAGTTCATTTGGAATTACAATTTGTTGATTAGAGTTTTTAGAATTAATGTGAATCGTAAGTTGTATAATAAGAGAGTTTTCAGTTACAGGTTGCATCAAAAGAGCCAGAGGAATACCTGAATCCATAGCAAAGATGTAGCGTCAAATAGCCAATTCTTAAATTTTTGCTGTTTTGTTCTTAAAACTAGAGCTGTAAATTTAAGAAGTTTTAAATTTGGAAACAATGGAGCGGTTGAATTCGGATTTGTAGATTCTTGTGTTGTAACTGGTATTATAAATACATTTTTTCAGAGATTCAGCTGCAGTTGTTGGTTTATATTCTTCAGCACTATATATACTGCAAAGTAGACCAACTTCATACCTGTTTGTGTCAAATTTGAGGCCAGGCGAAGGTTGGTTTACACACAAAGCAAGAACTAGTAAGTAGTAGGATTATGTAGGTTCTAGTCCACCTACGACCTACGACCTATTTTTTTGAGAAGTAGCCTATTTTTATGATTTTGAGCTATTTCAATAGAAAAATCAGCAGTTTTAACACATGTTTTCTGTTTTATACATTTTGATTTTTGTATGGATTTTGTCAAGCCGATTTTGAGGACACAACTACGACTAAGAAAACGACTTTGACTTTAATTTCTTTAGGTGGCGTATTTTATTGATTTAATTAGGATAATTAGTGGTTTTAACACAACAATGTTCAGGTTGACGTATAATTAAATCATTCAGTATGGTTTACATTTAAAAAAACGTGTTACTCAATAATTTGTTTCTAATAAAATGGGAAACAATAAAATAAAATGTAATATTTGTAACGTGGAGAAACCATTGTATGAATTTAGAAAAGATCATACAACTAAAACAGGTCTAAGATCTGAATGTAAAATCTGTTCTAAAGTAAAAAAAAGTACACCTGTAACGTGTGAATGTGGTTGTATAGGAAGACGTGATAAAATTGCAAGATATAAAAATCAAATATTCATAAAAAACGTATGTTAATAAATGAATGATATAATTTGTATGAGATGTAAGGTAAAAACACCTGATAAAGAAATTGAACAAGTAATAACAAAGAATGATAGAACTATACTTAATGCAAAATGCAAAGTGTGTAATACTAAAAAGTGTACTTCAATAAAAACTACTAAAACAGGTAGTTCAAAGACCCTTAAACCGAAGGCGCCCCAAAGGGGCTTGAACCGGCTTCGCCTCCAAGGGCCTTTGGCCCGCACAGTGGTGGGTGGTGATATAGTTGATAAAATTGGTAAATATATAGAAGTACATTATCCAGGTAGTAATTATTTAGGTCCTGGAATTAAGTTTCAAGAAAGAATAGCAAAAAAAGATAAACCTGTCGATACAATTGATGAAGCAGCAATGCATCATGATTTTTTGTATAATATTTGCAAAGATAAAGAAAATAGACATAAAGCAGATAGGAAATTACTGAAAGACATAGATAAAGTTCAAAATCCTACATTGAGTGAAAAAGTAAAACGTGTTGTAACCAAGTGTAATTAAACCAGAATTATATCTAGGTTTAGGATTACGACAGTTCGAAAAACAACTACGTTCAAGGGTCTCCAACTTGCGTTTGGAGGACTCTGTGGTACCTAAAGAGCTAGATAAGAATGATAAATCATATAAAAAACTAGATTGAGTATATAAAAACCCATTAACTGGATTTGTAGGAATAAACGAATTAGCTAGAAAAACAGGAATAAAAGCTGAAATAGTTAAAGAATATCTAGCTACACAGGATACATATACAAAGCATTTAGGTAAAATAACAAAATTTAAACGTAAAAGATATTACACACCAGGAATTAATGCTATTTGGCAAGCTGATTTAGTTTTTATGCCAGAGAAATGAGTTAAAGATAATGATGGTTATAGATATATTAATTTAATAATTGATACATTTTCTAAGTATGGATAGGCTATACTTTTGAAAACAAAAAATGCAGATGAAGTAGTAAATAGTTTTAAAGTTGTTTTGAATTCTAACAAACCAACTCGAACGCCTAAAAAAATTTATTCTGATAAAGGAACAGAATATAGTGGTAAAGAGACTATTAATCTTTTTAAAAAATATAATAATACTTGGTACACAACTGAAAATAAAACAAAAGCAATGATTGTTGAACAATTTGCAAGACCAATTGAACAAAAGATGTATTAATATATGACAGAACAAGGAACAACTAGATGGGTTGATGTTTTACAGGATCTAATTAAAAATAATAATAATTTAAAGCATAGTAGTACTAAAATGTCACCAATTGAAGCAAGTGAACCAGAAAATGATTTAATTGTATATTCAAATCTTTATGGTTCAAAATCTAGATTAGGAAAGTTAAAAATAAATAAACTAAAGGTTCCACAAGGGCTTTATCCTGGTCAAAGAGTAAGAACACATTTATTTGATACTAAATTTGATAGAGTGTATAAACCTCAATTTGCAGAAGAAATACTGTATATTAGTGAAGTTTTACCTACAGATCTAATAAATTATGAACTGGTAGACTATTATAATTAATAAATTAAAGGAACGTATTATTCGAATGAAATAACACTGTATAACAAAGAAGAAGAAGATTTTGAATATGAATATATTATAGAAACAAAGGAAACAAATGATCCTAGTATTATAAGAGCTTTAGTAAACTGGAAAGGATATTCTAATAATTTTATTAGTTGGGTTGATTAAACACCAGAACAAATAAAAAACTTTGAATACAGAAAACCTTTTAAAACAAAGCTTGTAAAACAGAATATAGTCAAATCACGTGTTAAAAGACTTGTGGCTAAACAGGCATAGCAGGCTTCGGAAAAAAAATAATGTATAAAATAAACGTATATAAATGATTAAATCAGAACAAATTAAACGTCAAATACGGCTTATGAAAAAAGAAAATGAAAATATTAAAAAATTAAGAGACCAATTTATTATTAAAAAATTAGGAAATGATGCATTTACATTAGAACAAAAGAAAACATATGCACCATTAATTAAAGCTACACAGAATATTACTAATACAGTTAAAAATAAAGCTAACACAACATCAAAAGAAATAGCTTTACTTAAATCAGATGTTGATATTAAACATAAACACATGAGAAATATGAGTCAACACCAATACAATAAATTAAAAGAATATAAAGAAGGAAACAATCAATTGATAGAAAATCTAGCTTTAGCACATCAATTTGTGCAGGAAGAAAGAAGTGAGCAAATAGCATCTAAAAATGTCCCAGAATTCATTTTTAAAAAATATAGATTTGAAAAAGTTTTTATAAAGTATCTAGAAAACTTATCCGAAGACGCTTTATCAATAAAATTAATATTTAATGATAATGTTCAAACAGATGGTTATTATATTGGAAATGAAAAAATACAAGACTTAGGTAAAGATTTCATTGAAATATTAGGAAAAAAGAGACCTGTGTCTATAGGTTTGTGAAAATTATTAACTAGAAAAAAACCAGACAAAGAAAAATATTAGTCTTCAGACGTTGAGTTGTACGCTTGGTTATTGTTTAAAATTGGAGCATGTTATACTAAAGAAGGAAAATTAGAAAGTTCAACAGGTACAAAATGGGGGTTAATTTCACCCTATGATAAAAAATGGAATTTAATTGGTAAATCAAGAACAACTAGTGATGCAGATGAATTTGTTAAAGGTTCTGGTTAAAAGAAAAGTAATGTACGTTTTGTCATAGATGATCCTGAATCCCTTGTATTGAAATTAGAAACAACATTAGCTAATATACAAGCAGGACATACAAATATTGATAAAAATGATATAGCATTAGCAACAGAAATTCTAAATAAATTTAAATCACATTTTTCAGACAAGGCGTTTAAAAAAATATTGACTATACTTATGAATAATTTACATAGTAAATGAGTAATGAAATCATCTTGAAAGAAATTCTACAAGAAATCAAAATATTAAATAATAAAAGAGAATCAGATTTAATCTTACATACAAAAGAAAACAATATTAATGTTTACTATGACGAACCAATATTTACACCAAATAGGGCTTAAATGGCTCTGAAAAAAATATTTGCATACTATTCATTACCATATATTGATAAAAGAAATAATAATTTCAGATATAGCATAAATGATGAAGAAATCCAAAATATAACTATAGAAACTGGTAGTTATGAAATTGATAGTATTGGTAAATTATTTGAAGAATCATCACGTTTTGATGAAAATAATAATGAAATCCAGTCACAAGGTTTAAAAAAGACAATAAAAATCCAACAAGATGCTTCTATTAAAAAACGTTTAATAAAAATTCCAACTGGTTATGTTGTTGATTTAACACCATGTTATTCAATTGGTAAAACGTTAGGATTGACACTCAAAAAACTAACATCTGGTAGACATTTTTCAGATACAACAGTTGATATTAACCCTGTTAACTCTATACTAGTACATTGTGATTTAGTTTCAGGATGTTTTATAAACGGTAAACAATCTAGATGTATTTATATATTTACACCAAAAGTACCACCTGGTTATAAAATTATAGAGAAAGCCACCTAACCTGTTTTTTATCATGTAGATCAAAATTATATTAACAAAATGTCTGTATGGTTGACAGATGAAGAATTTAATCCTATCAATTTTGGAGGTAATGAAATAACAATTACTGTTTCTTTAAAATATTAATAAATGAATAAAAATACTGAATATATGATATTTAAAAATAGGCGTGTTACCGGTGATATTAAAGCATTAAATCATCACACTGTTGTTAATAATACTTTAGATGTCACACATTCAATAGCAAAAATTAAACAGCCTGGGAAAAAGGCAAGTTCTGTCTAAAGGAGCTCTGCTCTGATTCGAACAGTGAAATTAATACTATTTCAAATAAAAAATAAACACAAATTGTTTCTTTTAATAAATTAATACACAAAAAAAAATTGAAAAATATCTAGATCTCAGTCAACCAATTTCAAGCAATGATGCAATAAAATTTTGTAGATTTGAGGATTATTTACCACAAGTATCTTTTAATTTAAACTCGGCTTTTTCCACTTATATTCGAATTGATAATGTAGATAATTACTTCTTATTGGAAAAGAGTTTCTTTAATATTGAGGTTGATTTATTAAAAAAAGCTGATGGAACAAGATATGACGGAATAGAATTAATCACAATAGCAAATAATGGACCAATGTTTTTATTTGATGAGATTGCTTTAAAATTTAATGATACAACCATAGAAGAATACACAAACGTAGGACATACTAGTTTAATTCAAGCATTATTAAAATATAATGATGGATTTAGTTCAAATAGAGGACATGCTCTGTGTTGGTCTCTAGACGATGATCAATATTCAGAAACTACTGATAAAAACCTTGGATTTGCTAATATAACTGATTTATTATTCAAAAGTAATACAAACGCCGATAATAAAGGTAAAGCAAAATTTATAATTCCATTTTCACACATCTTGGGATTTCAGGGTAAAATATTATTAGGAGCAAGAGTTTCTGTGAAATTAGTTAGAGTTTGTGATGGAAATGCAATATTTAAAGCAAGTACACAAAACAGCAAAGTAGATGCTTTAGTTGATGGTAAAATTAATTCTCTAAAATGGAGAATGCTATATATTAAATTAAATTCAGAAATGTCTGTTAAAATATCTGAATATCTTACAACTCAGCTAAAGATCCCTTATAAATTTGTAACAAAACAAGTTGAACAATTTCCAGTAGCACAAGCTAGAATTTTAAAGCATAATTTAACTTTTACCTGTAGCCCCCCAAAGATTTTAGGTTTTGTTGTTGGATTCCAAAATAACCGTTCAAATAGTCAAAAAACGAATACTGCAGTGTTTGATCATTGTAATGTCCTAAATGCTTCTATTTCTTTAAATAATATAAGATATCTAGGTATTAATTTAAACGGTGGCACAGAAGGTTTAGATTATATGGAAAATTATGATAGACATTTAAAATTTATAGAGTAATTAACTAACTCAGAACCAGAAATAGCACCATTAGGATTTCAAACAGCTTATCTTCTTTATTGCTTTGATACATCGTTTCAAGAAGACCGAATTAGTGGTAATACAATAAGTAAGAAAATTAATTTTGAATTTGAACAACATATACCTGCAAATACAACAGCCTATGTAGTGATATTTAAAGAAAGGGCAATGTCTATGACTACAACAGGAAGTGAAAAATGCAGGTTGAATTTATAAATAATTATTAAACTTTTTTCTTTTATACGAATGATTAATATTTCATTCCAAGAAAGCCAATATACGGCTATTGAAAAAGCCTTTACTAACAAAAATGGTGTAACAATACATCTAAATAAAGCTCAATTTAATAAAGATGATAGTTACCCAATTAGTTTAACACAAGCTCAAATAAATCAAATAAATAAAGGTAATTTTAATTTAAAATTTTTAACCAATCAATGTAAAAAAGTTATATCAGATTTATCAAAACATATTAAATCTGGAGGTGCATTGCCTCTTTTAGCCCTAATTCCATTGATTACAAAAGCAGCTGCTATTAAAAGTGGTGTGGGGGCTGCAGCAGGTGGGGTTAGTTAAGTTGTAAATGCTGTTAATAATAAAAAGTCCCAAGATAAAAATTTAGCTGAAACAAAAATACATAATGTTGAAATAGAAAAGAAAACGGGCGCTTGTTTTTTTTTAAACCTTATTCGGAGTAGCATTAAAAAATAGAGAAATGGATAAATATTTTAGGACAAATATTAAAGAATAAACAAAAAACATATACATTTAGAGGTGTATTAATGAGAGATAATTTATATTTAAACCCTAAGAATATAGAACTTGGTATATAAAATCTTGATAGCAATAATAACCCGGGAATTCATTGGACTTTATAGTATAAAAACAATAAAAAACACTATTATTTTGATTCTTTTGGACATGTACCACCTATAGAATTATGTAAATATTTTAATCATGATATAGTTTATTTCACTTTTAAATTACAAGAAATCAGTACAAATGCTTGTGGCACTTTATGCTTGCAATTAATGTAACATATTGCTAATAATGATGATTTCATAAAAGCTTGTGTGGAACTAAATAATGTAATAAAATAAATTTTTCATAATAATGATTTCAAAACTAGGATATATAAGAAAAACGACTAATGAAATAACTTCAAATACTTTGAATATATTGAACAAAATACAAAGTAATGATGTTGAAATTAAAAAATTAAATATTAAGATAGATAAATTAAAAGATAGTTTAGCTAATAAAAACAGTGAAATAGGAAATCTTGTAGGAGTGATTGAAGAAATAAAAGATGGTATTACAAATCATACAACAGTTTTTGATAACAAATGCAAAATTAATAGTACAGCGTTAAAAATTAAACGTTCTCAGATAAACAATCTTATTCAAAACGATACTAATATAAATCTCAAAATAAATACAGAAATTACTAAAAGTAGAAGAAAACTAAAAGAAGAAAATATCAGAATTATTGAATTAATAGAACGTAATAAACAAGCTAAAATAACTTCTAAAGATTCATTATTTAACAATTTAGAAAGTCGAATTAATAAAGAGGTAATAAAAATAAAGATATCAGGCTTTAAGAAAACAAACATGTAGTATTACCAGGAGCTACACGTATACAACAATATAAACAATACGTTATTGGGGTCTTAAATTAACAAACCTTAATAATGATATACCATTTGTAACTCGTTTCATTCGCATTAATACATTATCTTTTAAGGCAACTAGTTTTAATCAAAAAGATTGTGATATACCTTTTATGAATTCTGCTAGCACATGTATTAATATGGAAACTAAAAAAGCTGCATTATTTCAAATATTGAATACAAGCTTACAAATTGAAGTAACTGATTATATACAAGGTACAATATATTGGTTTAATTGTATTCTTCAATAATATTTACCTATTTTTTCATTTTATTAAACACAGTCAATCGTTTAGCGTTTAGCGTTAGTGTTCGTGTTAGCGTTTGTTAGCGTTCGTTAGCGTTAGCGTTCGTTAGCGTTAGCGTTAGCGTTCGTTAGCGTTAGCGTTAGCGTTCGTTAGCGTTCGTTAGCGTTAGCGTTAGCGTTCGTTAAGATTGTAAATATTATTTTATCTCAAATTTATTTTATTATAAATGGGTTCATGTTTTACACATTTATGTCTTAACAGTAGATGTACTATTGTTTTAGAAGATATCAGTACAAAATTACCAAATATTGAAATTGTTAATGCTTTACAAGATGAAAAATTGAAATATTAGAAAATCAATTTTTAAGGCTTGAATCACGTATTGATATGCTTTTATTCAAAAATAAAGAACTTAATAATTGAATAATGAAATATTATTTGTTTGGAATAAAAACCCAAAATTTAACCATAATCCTAATTTCCTAATATATTTAGGGCTTTAGTAATTCGTGAAAATAATTGTGTAAAGAGTTGTCTAGTTATCAAATTTTTATTACAATAAGGGATATTAGACTATAACAATCTTATATTGGTGGGTGATAGTCTCCAACAAGATACATATCAAATACTTATTAAAGCATTTGAAAATAGTCTATCAAAACAATGTGTTGTAGATCTATTTAACATGAAGAATGAAATACAGAAAAGAGGTTTATGTGAGTTAAAACTAATAGAAAGAGTAAGTAAAGGATTAAAAATTTAATAAAAAAGCAAAATGAATATAACAATTTATAACACTGAAGATGCTATACTAGACCCTGAAGAGATTGATTCGAAAATAAAAACTGTTATAGTTTTTGATAATGTTATGAATCAAAAGAATTAGGATATAACGAAAAGTTATTTTAAAAGAGGTAGACATAATAATATTCGTGTATTTTATCTCAGTCAGTCATATTTTAAATTAGACAGAAGATCTATTAGAATGAATCGTAACTTTTTAATTTTATTTAGATTATCTAATATAGATATACAAAACTTACATAGTAATAGAATTGCTTTAGATATGGATTTAAAAGAATTTATGTTATTTTGTCAACAAGGTTGGAAAAAGGATTATTTCTTTATAACTATTGATTTTACTTCAAATCCTAGTGAAAAGCGATACAGACATAACCTAGACAATTTTCATATCTCTAGTAAATATCTAAAAAAATTATGTGAAATAAATCTCTCAGTTTAATTTTTAATATTTACTTCTAAATTTATTTCTTATAAAATGGAAATGGAAAATCGTAACGCTTTGCTCAAGGGCTATGTCAAATTGGGTCAGTTGCAAATTGGTGAGAAATATTCTATTTTAGATTGTAAAATAGTACATTCTAAAGTATATAAAGTAGATCAAGTTAAACTGCGTATACATATTAATGCTCAAACGGGCGAAGTCCTCAAGGACCAAAGGTCCGATAGTAAAAACATTTATTTACCAGTTCGCTGTAATAATATGCTTACACAACCATTAGGAAATAATGTTGGTAGATATTTAACGTTTAATGGTCGAAAACCTAGTAAAACGTATCAACATCATGATATTGATATTACTGAAACAAACATCTAATAATTAAAAAACAACATAATATTAATAAATATATGAAATCTATTTTTTTTTGTATTTTAAAATTAGGTGTCCAACATTATATTAATAATTTTATTCTTATAAACGACGGAATACATAAAATGTTTATCTTGTAAAAAGCAAATATTAAAGAAAAATTGGGGTCATCATCTTAAATCTGATACACATGTGAATATATTAGAAAAAGGTGTTGCTAAACTTGAATGTGAGATATGCAATGTTAAAATAGTAGATTTAATGAAACATTCATTGAGTTAATTACATAATAAAAATGAAAATAGAGCTCAGGTTTCTATTAAAGAAGAAAAACAATATTGTGCAGATTGTAATAATTATTATTCTAAAAAATATTGGAATAGCCATATCTAATCTATAGAACATCTATGTAAAGGAAAATACCAAACAAACAATTAAAGGATGATTTTTTTTTTGAAAATAATAATTTTATACTGTATGAATCCGAAAAAGCTTTGGAAGGTACATTTCTAACATTGAGTTTAGATTTTAAAAACAAAACAAAAATGATAGGAATAGATGATGCAGATGTATTATATAAAATTTATAATATTCTGAAAAAAAATCTAATAAAAAACAAATAAAATTACAATTAGTTTTAAATGGGACGTTTAAAAAATTTATACCTTCAACTGGGGAAAATTCATATCAAGATATGACTTATTCATCTACTAATCAAACAATATTAAAAATAGAAGATATTAATTCAGGTATTGCTGTATGTTTCATTAAACTTTGAAATAATATAGAGGGAAAAGACAATATTGAAGCCTATTACCATCTTGATAAGATTAACAAAATTGATTCCAAGCTGACAGAATATAAACAGTTCAAAGGATCATCTTATATTGAATTATCAGAGTGGATTTCTAATAAAAAAGCATGCATAAATATAAAAAATGAGGATCAGAAATGTTTTAAATATTGTATGTTATATCATAAACATCAGAATGAAATAACAAAACACCCTCAAAGTGTTTCTAAATATAATAATTCCGATTGGGATTATGATTTTGATTTTACTGGAATAGAATTTCCTGTGGGTTTAGATGATATGAAAAAGTTTGGATTACAAAATGATTTATCAATTAATCTTTATATTTTAGAAGGTAAAAGAGTTACGATTTATGATTCTTGTTCACATGAAAACAGAAAAGAAAAACATGTTATTAACTTTTATTAATCAATAAAGAAGGAAATAGTCATTATGTATGTATTAAATATTTATCAAAATTAGTAAAGGATCAGCTCACTAAACATGAAAAACAAATTTGTATTTGTGATACATGTTTTTACTATACTCATAATAAAGAAGCACTACAATCACCTTATTTAGCATGTGATTATTATTTTAAAAGTTGTAAAGCAAATCCAACATTACCAAAAACGATGGAAAAGCTAATATTTCAAAATTCAATAATTTTGGAAAAATGATAAGGTCACCAATCAGTGATTGTAATTTTAAAAAAGTTTCAATAGCAACAATTCGAGTACCAATGAGAAACAACATGATTCAAATATTATTAAATAAATGGATGTAAAAATATTTCAAATTTTAAAATAATTTTTTTATTTATTTCTAAAATATTTTAAACTAGTACTTGTTTATTTGAATTCCACTACTCGTATTTACAAACTTGCCAATAGTTTTGGTGTATTCAATTATAACTCGATAGAAACTTGATAGAAACTCGATTGAACCACAGTAAGTATTTGGTTTGAAATATCGAGTTTTGAGTTTTTTTAATTCAATTAAAAAGCCTGCGGTCTAAGATCACGATTCTGACGTCTAAAGGTCTTGTCTGAGGTACTTGTGTGCGGTTGTATTACTATTATAGATCCTGATTGCTAAAACAAAGTATATTGCCGATTAATATTGTCCCAATTGTTAATTACTCGCCATTTTAGTAATATTTAGTTCACACCAGTAGTGGTAAGTATATTAAATATATTCTATACTATACTATGAATTTTAAATAAATATAACATTATTATTATTAAGTAATAATAAATACGGATGCATAATTTCATACAGCATTAATATTTAAATAATAATAAATAACAATATAAAATTCCGACTGGTAACAAACTAGTATTAAATTATACCAAATTGGCGTAATTATTTTTGCCGTATTCGCGTTATGTATAAAATGGAGACTGACCCTAAATATACATGACTCATCAACATCAAACTTGCAAACTAGTTTAAATATTAAATTCATATTTAATAAATTTAAGCATACCATGTTTCGCAACTTTTCATTCGTTTAGATAAATTCAGAAAATCAAATACTTATTGAAGTTACACTCTCATAAAATAACGTAGAAATGCACCTACGTCAACTGGTAAACGTCAAAATACCATGATTTGAAGTGCATATCACATTATCATTACTTATCAAGGTGATTTAAATACATGTTAAATTTGATAATTGGAGTTAGCTGTTCGACTGATTATACAAAATCTGTACTGTGCAACATATTTGAGTTTATTTTTTAGTGCTAATATTGAAAAGTATCGTTATAGCTTTGAATGTGCGAACTACATTCCAGACCTCCCAATTTCTCTGGAATAAAGTTCTTACTGGATTTTTTTATTAAATTCCGTATCCAACAGTTGTTCCTAATGGCCAAAAGGAAGTTGAAAGAATGCAATTCCATAATTTAGGCAATAGACTGCTGTTTTAAAGTGCATAAAGTTCTAAATGCACAATGGGCGACTGAGTACTCTGTACTTTGAGAGATTTTGGAATCTTTTGTGTACGAAATTAAAACTGCTTGGAGTTTTCATGAGTGTTTAGCAGCGTTTTTTAAGTAAAATATGTTTTCTTATGATCATAGTTATCGTATTTTTTGTACTAACTCAAATAAATAATTTATTATATTTATGAACTGGTGGAATGACTGCATTTTTATTTATTCGGATGTATAGCAAAGCTAAACAACGAGTGAATTCGCTGAATATTTAACATTAAGTTAAGCAATATCTAACGGGCTGTACAGTAAAACTTGTATTGAATTTAGCCCCAAATAACTTAATAATTTGATATGAATATATATAAAATTATCAAGTTATTGGGGTCTAAAAACGGCACTTACGATGTTTTATAATTATTGTTAGAATTCAATTTAATTAATTTTAGCCAGACAGTGCCCAAAATAACAGCCGGCTACAATGCCAATTTAGGCAGCCGGCTAAAACCTAATTTTAACTTCAGTTAACTTCTTAAAATGGTAAGTGTACGGACTGCATCTTCATCGATTTTGAGCCTAAGTTAATACACGATCGACTTCACAATTTAAAAACATAGAATCTTTAATTTATTACTACCTATCTAAAGAAGTATATAACATATTTTCTGTAATTGAGATCGGGTGTCTAATAGTACGCAGGGGGTTGATGTCTCAGGTTGAATGGTACGCGGGTCTTTAACATTATTTTCCAATACTCTAATAATGCGCGGGTATCTAATTGTACGCAGGGGTAAGAAGCTCGAGTTAAATAAATAGTGTAATTTAATGTCATTGTGTAATACTTGACCAATTTCAAGAAGTAATTTATCACATTTTAAGCCATTGAAAGAATGAAAAAACTTTTTACATCTGACTTTACAGGGTTTAAATAAACATTTTTTTTTCAAAATGTAACATGCGACCGTGGGCCCGAGGTAGATGTTGAGCTTACAGTGCAGTGCCTAATGTGCTGTAATAAACCTAACATACCACCCATGCAGTAAGTTTTGCTAGTACAAATCACCATAGTACGATTAGTGCCAGTAGAAGTAGGGTAGGTAGGAGTTTTCGTATAACGAGTGGGCAAAGAACGAGTGGTGCTGGTACTAGTGAGCTCAGTAACAGCAAGAATAGAGCCGGTATGGCTGCAATAGGTACAACTTTTGCTGGTACCAAAGAGCAGGGAACGAGTGGTATTAATGGACTTGATAAGAATTTCACTGGCACGAGTGGGCTAGGTACGAGTTTCTGAAATTTAGAAACACATCCACGCCTATTGTAATTGTGAGTACCTTAGCTAGAGATGCCAATTACTTGGTGTAAAAAATTACTTCTACAAGACCAAGACTCTTGGGTGCCCAAGACTTGCATTCCTTGGGTATCCCAAGACTTAAAAATCCTTGGGCACCCAAGAGTACAATATTCTTGTACAAACCCAAGACTCTTGGATTCTAAACCCAAGGATTCCTTGAGTTTTTGATTCCTTAGGTGCACCCAAAACTGATGGGACTCAGAATACTGCACAGTAAGGTCCAGGTATAGGAAACTTTTCTCATGGGTTTGAATGTGCCTCTGCACTTGCTTTAGGCGAGAATTTATATAAACATGTAAATTTCTCACCAGGAAACCGTCACATATGTAAATATTGTAATGTTACCAAAAAGGAACGAAATTTAAGTACAATGTGCAGTTTTTGATGCTGATAATTTCTGCGTATGCTTAAAATGTATGTGACATTCACTTTGGGTCCGAGGTCAAGATATTTATTTTGGCATACAATTACAAGAAATATGCACAGTGTGCAGTTTTGGGTGCTGATTATTTCTGGGTATACGTTAATGTAATGTAACTTTTCCTTTAGAAGTGTTTAAAGGTCAAAGGTCACGATAATTATTATTGGAACACAAAAGATTTCACAGTGTGCAGTTTTGGTTGCTGATTATTCCCGTTTATACATACATTGGAGTATTTAATCAATTGAACAGAATGAACTTTACTCGATGCCAAGTATTTTTGGTTCTTTATTGTTTTAATACTATACCACAAACAATATTCAAAAGCTAAATATGGTGCTGCAATAATTGTCGTAATGGAATAAAATTGAACTCAAGCAGATTGACTTCATAAATCAGAATGCTGCGTTCAGCAGCGACACTAATGTTGGTAAAGACCACTTAGGGGTTGGCCCTTGTGAGTTATGACAATTTAGTTTAATATGTTTTCTGCCCCCCTCTGGACGTAATTTGTTTTAAACTGTAGCTAAGACTCGGGGCTATATTTTAGCGCAAACCTCTAATGCAATCCTCTGCAATCTTGTAAGTCATAAGAAAATCAAAATGGACAATCTACTAACATTGCGATTGAAACTAAAATGCCAGCTTTCAAATTTTATTTGACACAGTTTACAGTTTAAACAGATTTATAAAAAACGGCTACAAGATACGTAAGAAAGCGAAACTCAATTTAGGAAATTGAAAAGTAGAATTTCTGACAGTCGTGATTTGTCCCTAACGAGAACATTTCACTATGTGCGAGTTCCAGAGTGTCCTGGCAGTAATTTTTTTCAACTGGCGGTACACCAAAAAGAATACGTTCCATAAAAATTATCTCAAGAACCAAAACAAATTTTAAAAATTCTAATTTCAGATTCAGACTCGAAGTAGTTACATCTACTAGAAAAATAATTACCAGACTACATTTCGAAATTTAAAAAGTATATAAAAATTTTAAATTTTGCTTCCACGTGATTTATCTCAAGAACCAAAAGGATTTTCAGAATTCTAATTTCAGATTCAGAACTGCCGTAGTCATATCTAACAGAATAATAATTACTAGACCACATTTTGGAATTTTGAAAATATTTCAAAATATTGATATGATATATTCAAATTTTGATATGATATATATATTGAATTTGGCTTCACTATAATTTATCTCAAGAACTGAAACAAATTACTAAATTCTAATTTCAGATTAAGAATTGCGGTAGCCACATCTACTGGGAAAATTATAACCAGACCATATTTCGAAATTTTGAATATATTTCAAAATTTAAAATCTTGGTTCTACGTAATTTATCTCAAAAACCAAAACAAATTTTTTATATTCTAATCGTCGATTAAGAAACGCCGTAGTTATATTTAACAGAATAATGATAACCAGACCATATTTCAAAATTTTCAAAATATTTCAAAATTTTTAATCTTGCCTAATTGAAATTTATCTCAAGAACCAAAATAAATTTATAAATTCTAATCCGTGATTAAGAATCGCAGTAGCTACATCTACTGGGAAAATTGATTTAAAAGAATTAAAATTTATTAATATTTTTAAATTTTTGAAATATTTTTAAATTTGTGAAAAATTTTCAAAATTATAAAATATGGTCTGCTAATTATCTTGGTTGTGTATGTGACTATGGCGAATCTTAAACTAAAATTTTAAATTCGTTTTGGTTATTAAGATAAGTGTCGGGAGCAAGATTCAAAATTTTGAAGTACTTTTAAAATTTCAAAGTATGATCTAGTAATTATGTTTCTTGTAGATGTGACTAAGGCAAGTTTTAATCCTTAGAAATTTTAAATTTGTTGGGTTGTTAAAATAATTTTTATGAAAGCAAGATTCAATATTTTAAAATATTTCCAATATTCTGAAATATTGTCTAGTAATTTGTTTTCTGGTAGATATAACTACGGCAAGTCGTAATCTAAAATTTGAATTGTGAAATTTGTTTTGGTTTTTGAGATAATTGTTATGCAAGCAAGATTTTGAATTTTAAAATATTTCCAAAATTTTTAAATATGGTTTGGTAATCAATTTCCTGGTAGACGTAACTACGGCGAGGCTTAATTTGAAGTTTAAATTATAAATTTTGTTTAAGTTCTTGAGATAATTGTCATGGAAGCAAGATTCAGAGTTTTGAAACACTTTCAAAATTTTGAAATATGATCTGGTAAATCATTTCTTGTAGATGTGACTACGACGAGTCCTGAATATGATATTAGAATTTTGAAATTTGTTTAGGTTCTTATAGTAATTTTCATGAAAGCAAAATTCAAAATTTTAAAATATTTTCAAAATTTTGAATTATGGTTTGGTATAAATTTGTTCAGTAAATATGACTACTGCAAGTCTAAATCTGAAATTAAAATTTTAAAATTTGGTTTGGATCTTGAGATAATTTTATGAAACCTATATTTCTTTGTGGAAAACAATTACCGCCAGTGTTTTGAGTCTCATTCAAAATTCTTGCTTTGCCCTGGAATAGTTTCGTTGAGGTGACCTAGGAGTCTTAGGAACCCAAGTTAAAAATCCTAAGGTACCCAAAAAGTTGTGGGTACCTGAGAACTTAGAATCCTTGGGTACCCTAATTCTGTTAGGTACCCAAGGATTTAAATTACTTGGGTAATTCAAGATTCTTGGCCAAGAAAATCTGCATTTCTGTTTAAAGCATATGTTAAAACAATTTTACAACCTATGTTTGAGCTATAAACTTAGAATATTATTTAAAAGGTATTTTTATACTTCTGCATTTGTTTTATTTCCACCAATGTTATTTATATTTGATATTTGTTGTAGGCGTTCAGCTAATTTGCATTCAAAATGAGTGGCGAGGCTATCGAGCAACCTCCTATATTGCCAAATATATAGACACTTTTCGTTAAATGTGAAGGGCATGCTATATGCATTACTTGTGATACTAAAATTCTGACAAAAAATGGCAGTACCACTGCTCTTCATAATCATATGAAAGAAATCCACAAAATCACAACATTCAGAAGAAAACGAAAATCTAAAAGTAAACTTTACTTGTAATAACATTAAAAAAAATAAAATCTAAAAACTAATAATTAATATTATGTATATAGTTGTTGTTCAACCATCAGTGATTGCAAATCTTGACACTCTAAGCAATGCACATCCGTTGGAAGCTAAGCTCACTAGAATGACAGCAATTGATAGGTTGACGTTTAATCAGCTAAAGACAAGCAAAGATATTCGCGAAGGTATAACAGCCACAACAAAGGACGATGCGAAGCTTCCGGAGTCGGACAACACTATCAAGGATAAAGTCATGAAGTTTGGAGACAGAGTAAGAACTCTTCTTACTTTAAAACTCCAAGACCAACTCAAGCAAGAAGAGTTTTTCTCTGTCGACTTCGATGAGTGGTCCAGTTTACGAAACAGAAGGTACATAAATGTGAATATTTTTAGCAAATCAGAACATTTCTGGAATCTGGGTTTGATCCAAATAACCGGTAAAGCAACTGCCGATAATTTACTAAAGTTAGTAAATGCTAGACTTAGTAACTTTGGGCTTGTGACATCTAAGCATATTGTCAGTTTCATCACAGATGGATGCAAAGTTATGGAGGCTTTGCACAAACACTCTGATATTGAGCATCAGTTATGTTTGGTGCACGGTATTTAACTAGCGGTGACTGACGTTTTGTACCAGAAAAAACGTACCAAAAAGCAAAACCGTCATACGGAGAACGATAACGATTTAGGTAGCAGTTCTAGCAAAAGCGGCAGTGAAGATCAAAGCCATAAAGAAAATGAACTGAGTGATGAATCAGAAAGTGACAATGAGGCAAGCCCAAATGAGAATGACGATAAAGTTGACGAAGATAGCGCTCAGCTTGATATTGATACAAAAGAAGTTTTCGGGGACTTTCAAAACCCAGTGGTACTGGCCGCCATTAAGAAAGTAAGAAAAATAGTTGCTCATTTCAAAAGATCCAGGGTTGATCAGGAAAAACTTCAATTAGTATCTAAAGCAAAATTTGGACACGAGTTATCTTTAATTCTGGATTGTCGGACCCGGTGGTCAAGTTGATACGCCATGATTTCGCGTTACAATCAGCTTACAGAGTGCATTGACACCGTATTAAAAGAAGTCAGCATCAAGGATACTAAGATTGATTTGTGTAAAAAATTCGTGCTTAGATGTGTAGAACGCATGTTAAAACCAGTAATAATGACGGTCACAAATCTATGCAGACGTAATATCACCCAACTGGAAGCTGAGGAAGCACTGAAGGTTCTGTTCTACATCTAAGGTTCTCATGTAAATGGTCTGAGTAAACGGTTTGTGCAACGCTTGCTCATCAGAATTAAACATCGCTGGACCACGAACGGTGCCGTGATGAAGTATTTGCACACTGGATCCCTACTAGAGGAAGATTTTGATATAGGCTTGTTATCCAGATATGTTGGATGTGGTGATGATGAGGATAAGGATCTTTACAAGGTGTTTGAAGATCCCAAAAATTTCCCAGACTATGAAAAAGTGAAACGACAGACACTTAAACTATTTAGCTTTCCTGAAAAGAAAGTTGTTAAGGATCACTTAGCTAAGCTAATTAAAAGATTAGCTCCCATTGAACCAAAACCAGCTAGAGTAGTAGAACCTGTTGAAGTTGTAGTTGAATGTTCTGAGCCTCCAACCAAAACAGCTAAACTAGGATTCGATGTGCTCCAAAAAGCAGCAATGGAGAAGGTTCGCGACAAGAGCAAATGTTCTAATTCCCAAAAATCCAATCCTATGAGCACAATGCTAACGGCTGAAATTGCATTTTTAGAAAAGAATATAACAAGAGGGCACAACTTAGATGAGGTTTTTCAAATGCTTATAACAATTCAACCTACTTCGGTTGAAAGTGAGCGGTGTTTTTTATCAGCAAGCTTAATTTGTACAAAACTTTGGACAAGATTTAACGACTACACTTTAGACACCCTGAGCTTTCTGCGTTCAAACATAATAAATCCAGATTCAAGTCCCTTATAGGTTTCAATTTACACTACTCACAGATTAAAAAATATTAATAATAATAAAACAAGTTTTTTTTAAATGTTTTTTATTATTTTTCAGATCAGTTTAGATTAGCTCTAATGGAATGGCGTAAGTTCGACTGCAATAATATAAACTCAATACTTAATTTTATTCATTTATTGGACACAATTTGTATTATTAATTACCCTTTCAACCCATAGTTGGTACACGTTACTTACAAATAGTGATATTGTTGTCCTTTTAAGGATGTTAGTGTAAAAAATAAATTGTTTACAAAAATTGCCTTGTGTTATTATTTACTTAAACACTTAAAGTTTTGTTAGCAATAATTAAAACCCACTTATATGTGATGCATTTTATATAGTGATTTACTATATATTCTATATATATATATATTCTTGTACAAACCCAAGACTCTTGGATTCTAAACCCAAGGATTCCTTGAGTTTTTGATTCCTTAGGTGCACCCAAAACTGATGGGACTCAGAATACTGCACAGTAAGGTCCAGGTATAGGAAACTTTTCTCATGGGTTTGAATGTGCCTCTGCACTTGCTTTAGGCGAGAATTTATATAAACATGTAAATTTCTCACCAGGAAACCGTCACATATGTAAATATTGTAATGTTACCAAAAAGGAACGAAATTTAAGTACAATGTGCAGTTTTTGATGCTGATAATTTCTGCGTATGCTTAAAATGTATGTGACATTCACTTTGGGTCCGAGGTCAAGATATTTATTTTGGCATACAATTACAAGAAATATGCACAGTGTGCAGTTTTGGGTGCTGATTATTTCTGGGTATACGTTAATGTAATGTAACTTTTCCTTTAGAAGTGTTTAAAGGTCAAAGGTCACGATAATTATTATTGGAACACAAAAGATTTCACAGTGTGCAGTTTTGGTTGCTGATTATTCCCGTTTATACATACATTGGAGTATTTAATCAATTGAACAGAATGAACTTTACTCGATGCCAAGTATTTTTGGTTCTTTATTGTTTTAATACTATACCACAAACAATATTCAAAAGCTAAATATGGTGCTGCAATAATTGTCGTAATGGAATAAAATTGAACTCAAGCAGATTGACTTCATAAATCAGAATGCTGCGTTCAGCAGCGACACTAATGTTGGTAAAGACCACTTAGGGGTTGGCCCTTGTGAGTTATGACAATTTAGTTTAATATGTTTTCTGCCCCCCTCTGGACGTAATTTGTTTTAAACTGTAGCTAAGACTCGGGGCTATATTTTAGCGCAAACCTCTAATGCAATCCTCTGCAATCTTGTAAGTCATAAGAAAATCAAAATGGACAATCTACTAACATTGCGATTGAAACTAAAATGCCAGCTTTCAAATTTTATTTGACACAGTTTACAGTTTAAACAGATTTATAAAAAACGGCTACAAGATACGTAAGAAAGCGAAACTCAATTTAGGAAATTGAAAAGTAGAATTTCTGACAGTCGTGATTTGTCCCTAACGAGAACATTTCACTATGTGCGAGTTCCAGAGTGTCCTGGCAGTAATTTTTTTCAACTGGCGGTACACCAAAAAGAATACGTTCCATAAAAATTATCTCAAGAACCAAAACAAATTTTAAAAATTCTAATTTCAGATTCAGACTCGAAGTAGTTACATCTACTAGAAAAATAATTACCAGACTACATTTCGAAATTTAAAAAGTATATAAAAATTTTAAATTTTGCTTCCACGTGATTTATCTCAAGAACCAAAAGGATTTTCAGAATTCTAATTTCAGATTCAGAACTGCCGTAGTCATATCTAACAGAATAATAATTACTAGACCACATTTTGGAATTTTGAAAATATTTCAAAATATTGATATGATATATTCAAATTTTGATATGATATATATATTGAATTTGGCTTCACTATAATTTATCTCAAGAACTGAAACAAATTACTAAATTCTAATTTCAGATTAAGAATTGCGGTAGCCACATCTACTGGGAAAATTATAACCAGACCATATTTCGAAATTTTGAATATATTTCAAAATTTAAAATCTTGGTTCTACGTAATTTATCTCAAAAACCAAAACAAATTTTTTATATTCTAATCGTCGATTAAGAAACGCCGTAGTTATATTTAACAGAATAATGATAACCAGACCATATTTCAAAATTTTCAAAATATTTCAAAATTTTTAATCTTGCCTAATTGAAATTTATCTCAAGAACCAAAATAAATTTATAAATTCTAATCCGTGATTAAGAATCGCAGTAGCTACATCTACTGGGAAAATTGATTTAAAAGAATTAAAATTTATTAATATTTTTAAATTTTTGAAATATTTTTAAATTTGTGAAAAATTTTCAAAATTATAAAATATGGTCTGCTAATTATCTTGGTTGTGTATGTGACTATGGCGAATCTTAAACTAAAATTTTAAATTCGTTTTGGTTATTAAGATAAGTGTCGGGAGCAAGATTCAAAATTTTGAAGTACTTTTAAAATTTCAAAGTATGATCTAGTAATTATGTTTCTTGTAGATGTGACTAAGGCAAGTTTTAATCCTTAGAAATTTTAAATTTGTTGGGTTGTTAAAATAATTTTTATGAAAGCAAGATTCAATATTTTAAAATATTTCCAATATTCTGAAATATTGTCTAGTAATTTGTTTTCTGGTAGATATAACTACGGCAAGTCGTAATCTAAAATTTGAATTGTGAAATTTGTTTTGGTTTTTGAGATAATTGTTATGCAAGCAAGATTTTGAATTTTAAAATATTTCCAAAATTTTTAAATATGGTTTGGTAATCAATTTCCTGGTAGACGTAACTACGGCGAGGCTTAATTTGAAGTTTAAATTATAAATTTTGTTTAAGTTCTTGAGATAATTGTCATGGAAGCAAGATTCAGAGTTTTGAAACACTTTCAAAATTTTGAAATATGATCTGGTAAATCATTTCTTGTAGATGTGACTACGACGAGTCCTGAATATGATATTAGAATTTTGAAATTTGTTTAGGTTCTTATAGTAATTTTCATGAAAGCAAAATTCAAAATTTTAAAATATTTTCAAAATTTTGAATTATGGTTTGGTATAAATTTGTTCAGTAAATATGACTACTGCAAGTCTAAATCTGAAATTAAAATTTTAAAATTTGGTTTGGATCTTGAGATAATTTTATGAAACCTATATTTCTTTGTGGAAAACAATTACCGCCAGTGTTTTGAGTCTCATTCAAAATTCTTGCTTTGCCCTGGAATAGTTTCGTTGAGGTGACCTAGGAGTCTTAGGAACCCAAGTTAAAAATCCTAAGGTACCCAAAAAGTTGTGGGTACCTGAGAACTTAGAATCCTTGGGTACCCTAATTCTGTTAGGTACCCAAGGATTTAAATTACTTGGGTAATTCAAGATTCTTGGCCAAGAAAATCTGCATTTCTGTTTAAAGCATATGTTAAAACAATTTTACAACCTATGTTTGAGCTATAAACTTAGAATATTATTTAAAAGGTATTTTTATACTTCTGCATTTGTTTTATTTCCACCAATGTTATTTATATTTGATATTTGTTGTAGGCGTTCAGCTAATTTGCATTCAAAATGAGTGGCGAGGCTATCGAGCAACCTCCTATATTGCCAAATATATAGACACTTTTCGTTAAATGTGAAGGGCATGCTATATGCATTACTTGTGATACTAAAATTCTGACAAAAAATGGCAGTACCACTGCTCTTCATAATCATATGAAAGAAATCCACAAAATCACAACATTCAGAAGAAAACGAAAATCTAAAAGTAAACTTTACTTGTAATAACATTAAAAAAAATAAAATCTAAAAACTAATAATTAATATTATGTATATAGTTGTTGTTCAACCATCAGTGATTGCAAATCTTGACACTCTAAGCAATGCACATCCGTTGGAAGCTAAGCTCACTAGAATGACAGCAATTGATAGGTTGACGTTTAATCAGCTAAAGACAAGCAAAGATATTCGCGAAGGTATAACAGCCACAACAAAGGACGATGCGAAGCTTCCGGAGTCGGACAACACTATCAAGGATAAAGTCATGAAGTTTGGAGACAGAGTAAGAACTCTTCTTACTTTAAAACTCCAAGACCAACTCAAGCAAGAAGAGTTTTTCTCTGTCGACTTCGATGAGTGGTCCAGTTTACGAAACAGAAGGTACATAAATGTGAATATTTTTAGCAAATCAGAACATTTCTGGAATCTGGGTTTGATCCAAATAACCGGTAAAGCAACTGCCGATAATTTACTAAAGTTAGTAAATGCTAGACTTAGTAACTTTGGGCTTGTGACATCTAAGCATATTGTCAGTTTCATCACAGATGGATGCAAAGTTATGGAGGCTTTGCACAAACACTCTGATATTGAGCATCAGTTATGTTTGGTGCACGGTATTTAACTAGCGGTGACTGACGTTTTGTACCAGAAAAAACGTACCAAAAAGCAAAACCGTCATACGGAGAACGATAACGATTTAGGTAGCAGTTCTAGCAAAAGCGGCAGTGAAGATCAAAGCCATAAAGAAAATGAACTGAGTGATGAATCAGAAAGTGACAATGAGGCAAGCCCAAATGAGAATGACGATAAAGTTGACGAAGATAGCGCTCAGCTTGATATTGATACAAAAGAAGTTTTCGGGGACTTTCAAAACCCAGTGGTACTGGCCGCCATTAAGAAAGTAAGAAAAATAGTTGCTCATTTCAAAAGATCCAGGGTTGATCAGGAAAAACTTCAATTAGTATCTAAAGCAAAATTTGGACACGAGTTATCTTTAATTCTGGATTGTCGGACCCGGTGGTCAAGTTGATACGCCATGATTTCGCGTTACAATCAGCTTACAGAGTGCATTGACACCGTATTAAAAGAAGTCAGCATCAAGGATACTAAGATTGATTTGTGTAAAAAATTCGTGCTTAGATGTGTAGAACGCATGTTAAAACCAGTAATAATGACGGTCACAAATCTATGCAGACGTAATATCACCCAACTGGAAGCTGAGGAAGCACTGAAGGTTCTGTTCTACATCTAAGGTTCTCATGTAAATGGTCTGAGTAAACGGTTTGTGCAACGCTTGCTCATCAGAATTAAACATCGCTGGACCACGAACGGTGCCGTGATGAAGTATTTGCACACTGGATCCCTACTAGAGGAAGATTTTGATATAGGCTTGTTATCCAGATATGTTGGATGTGGTGATGATGAGGATAAGGATCTTTACAAGGTGTTTGAAGATCCCAAAAATTTCCCAGACTATGAAAAAGTGAAACGACAGACACTTAAACTATTTAGCTTTCCTGAAAAGAAAGTTGTTAAGGATCACTTAGCTAAGCTAATTAAAAGATTAGCTCCCATTGAACCAAAACCAGCTAGAGTAGTAGAACCTGTTGAAGTTGTAGTTGAATGTTCTGAGCCTCCAACCAAAACAGCTAAACTAGGATTCGATGTGCTCCAAAAAGCAGCAATGGAGAAGGTTCGCGACAAGAGCAAATGTTCTAATTCCCAAAAATCCAATCCTATGAGCACAATGCTAACGGCTGAAATTGCATTTTTAGAAAAGAATATAACAAGAGGGCACAACTTAGATGAGGTTTTTCAAATGCTTATAACAATTCAACCTACTTCGGTTGAAAGTGAGCGGTGTTTTTTATCAGCAAGCTTAATTTGTACAAAACTTTGGACAAGATTTAACGACTACACTTTAGACACCCTGAGCTTTCTGCGTTCAAACATAATAAATCCAGATTCAAGTCCCTTATAGGTTTCAATTTACACTACTCACAGATTAAAAAATATTAATAATAATAAAACAAGTTTTTTTTAAATGTTTTTTATTATTTTTCAGATCAGTTTAGATTAGCTCTAATGGAATGGCGTAAGTTCGACTGCAATAATATAAACTCAATACTTAATTTTATTCATTTATTGGACACAATTTGTATTATTAATTACCCTTTCAACCCATAGTTGGTACACGTTACTTACAAATAGTGATATTGTTGTCCTTTTAAGGATGTTAGTGTAAAAAATAAATTGTTTACAAAAATTGCCTTGTGTTATTATTTACTTAAACACTTAAAGTTTTGTTAGCAATAATTAAAACCCACTTATATGTGATGCATTTTATATAGTGATTTACTATTTTTGTAGATCGCATAGTATTATTTGGTACAACTACACGCAATGCATTCACCTATATTCTTTTAAAAATTCATCACATTCTTGCCTAAAATCTAAGGAAATCAATTATTAACGAATATAGTTTTACTAAAATCCGATTATTTTTAGTATTAAAAATGAATAAAAACTAGTTTTTATTGCTTTTGATAGAGTTACAGGCATATTTAACACATAAGATAATTGATGTGAGCGAGTCTTTTAAAAGAGCTAAAACAGAAACAATAAAGCATCAAATCTATAATTTACATACAATGGAAGACCGCTTTAACAGGTATTTATACAAATTTGTTGCGGTTCAATACTTCTTTCTTAGCTGTACTTTTAATACCTTTTTAATGCAAATCAAGACATTTATTAAAACTTAACTTACTAATCAAATTAACTAGTGACGGGGACCGGGGTTTTGATTTGCTTTAGGTAAGGTTAGGTGTGATCTGTGTAATACAAGTTTACAATAATTATTATTGTAATTATTGTTAAATACCTGATTTTCTGAAAAAATTGAAATTTTTGAAATTTCTAAAACCCAGAAATTACTTTTTAGATAATGTTTTGCGAATTACAAAACTACACTTTTTTTTAAAATCGGACAAAAATTGTAGGAGCTACAGGGTGCCAAAGAATTAAAAATTCATATTTTAGTCCATTAAATATGGCGCCCGTTTAATTAACTATTATCAAATTTGTACTTTCAAAAATCTGACTTAGCGAGTCAAAATGCCCATTCGCATCATGTTGTTAAGCAAATCTAGTTTATTTCACATGCTCTTTTCAGAAAAAAATATATGAGGTCAATTCGGGAGGACCACGTCTGACCCTTCCTTCGTAAGCTTATTAATATTATTTGGTTAGCAGAAATTAAGTAGCGAGTGTTATTAGTATCGGTTCACATTATTAATACCGTTGCCTATTACATAATTAATATTGTTGCATATTACATAAAACACTGAACTGTTGACTTACTTCTTCGCCTAGCCTAAATCTCATGCCTTTTAGTTATTTTAGCATTACTGTTGAGGCTACGTATTTTTTAGACATGACTTACCGAAGTTGGCCATCACTTACTGGCCTAGCCATTACTAACCGGTCTGGCCATCACTTATTAAAGAAACCCCCCATCTATTAATTGTTCCCACCCACCACATCAAAATTGCACACGGTGGGCTCCACCCACCAATGGTTAGGACAACCTTCCCCACTATCACGACTTTGTATTCCAACGATAGATAATGAGGATTTCCCATGTTCTAACTTGGCCTCGGTGCCTTACGTGTTTCTTATTGTATTGAAAGTGAAAACTTTGCAGGAGCATACGTAAATTGTAATACTATAACTATAATCGTAGTCGAAGGCGAAGCCGTAAGACAGTACCCATGCATGTGTGTCCGTAAATTGTATTCAATATCAATAATTGCAATAATTGAGTTGTATGACATTTGCTACCTGGACATTTGCTACCCAAAACCCAACATAGAACATTTGCTACCCATAACCTAGGACATTTGCTACCCACGGCCACGGCCAAACCTAGGACATTTGCTACCCACGCCCAAACCTAGGACATTTGCTACCCATGGCTAAAGTAGATAAAATGGATGGGCAATATTTATGAGTGTACCGTAATAACATGACGTCGTTAAAATAGTTTATTAAGGCTAACATTGATAATGATATAAGATGGTGCATGGTGAATGTAAGTGCGCAAGGTAGTAAATTTAATATTAAAACTAGAAAACTGTCTTTTCACCATAATTAATTCATAAAAAACAAATGTTTACATTTGGACTCATGTGCAGTTTTTTAAAATTTTATTTAAGAATACGTTATAATTTTAATTTAGTAATTAATACAGCGTGTCTGCAATGGCTTGTTAGATTGTCTGGTTCTAACGTTTATACTAATATTAATTGTGAAGATAATATATATATAACTTTTAAATATAATTTTTGAACGACTATCTACATCTACAAGTATACCATCTTCTATCATTATCAATATTAGCTTTAATAAACTATTTTAACGATTCCATGTTATTAAGGTACACTCATAAATATTTTCCATGCATTTTATATCTACTTTAGCCATGGGTAGCAAATGTCCTAGGTTGGGTTTTGGGTAGCAAATGTCCGGGTAGCAATTTTCGGGGTAGCAAATGTCCGTATACCAATAACTGCACCTACAGGTCGGTAGGTAGGTAACTTAGTTTACTTTTTCGCTTTTGATGCTTACTGATTTTGATTTCTATGTCCCATCCAAAATCCAATTATCCTCCGATTCTAACAAAGTAAAATAGCAATATCATTAAAAATATGGAGGGATAATGGGAATTATTTTGTATGCTTCTCTCAATTCGAAATCCCTCTCTGCTTTACCTTTTGTAATAATGACCGTTCAGCTCTGACCCGTCTCAATGTTCTAGTTCAACAGTTACCCCCCACTCCTCATTAAGTACTGTATTACTGTAATACTCAAGAGTCCAGTAGTCTAGAGTATGACAGTATGACATTTTTATGGTATATCTATATCACTGTAAAAAGAAAAGAATAGGGTTGGAGTTATAAATAATGCAGTCAAAAGTAGTTAGGTGAAATAGGGTATTGATTTTGTATCGCCGTTACCACCACTACAAACACTAACAAAATTATATAATTCCACCACCAGTATGGATAAATACTGCGGAATTCAATCCCCCACGACTATACCCCAACTAATTAACACTGTTGAATTTCACTACCACAATTTCACTTACAATTTTACTTTGTAAGGATGACAGTCAACAGTGGAATTCAACCGTACACCAACCTGAGCCATTATTTCAAACCACCCGAACAACTACCCACATTGGATGGAAAACATTTTGGTCATGTAGGAATTGGTCTATGCTCAAAAAAGTGCATCTCATTAGTCAAGTCGAAAACCGAAACAAAAGACACTCGTTTGTACAATTTCTCAAACAAGCAAGAATTCGTAAAATTAATAAAAAACTCAGACTTTAACGATATTTATGACGACAATGTCTGTATCAGTACTAAAGTAGAAAGGCTACAAACCTTACTTCAGACAGCTTATAGCTCCGCTTTCCAAGTAATTAAACAAACAATCTCACCAGCCAGACCCAGATGGGTGTCAAAAGAAATACTAAAACTTATAAAAGAAGTGAAGCGTTGCAAAAAGTATAATATCAGTGAGTATCGACAAAAAAATAGTGATCTGTCAAAATTAATCAAGAAAACCAGAGCTAATTTCCGAAAATCATTAAATGATAAAATTAAAGAAAACGGACCCCGTTACTGGTTCAAAATAGTAAGTGACATTTGTGGCATCAAATCCAGCGCTTCGTGCATCGATTCAGTCCCTACACTCCTTGAAAGCAACTCAAAATTAAATACAATCAACTTAATATGTCAGCATTTTACAGCAATAAATAACACTTATAAACCAATAGAAGATGTGTTCATAGCGCCAATCAATACCCAATTTAAACCAATTGAAGTCAATGCTCTCGAAATCACATACCAATTTGATCACCTGCGACCTAATAAAAAAAATTTAAGCAACCTAATACCTTCATCAATACTAAAGGAATTCGGGTACCTTATTGCAGATGTTTTAGCGTACATATTCAACGTTTCCTTTAAAAGCTACACAGTACCTACTCAGTGGAAAAAAGGTGTTATTACACCCATTCCCAAAAACTCAAGCATCGAATCTCTAATCGATCTCCGCCCTATCACTCAAACTGACATTTTTGCAAAAATGCAAGAACAATTTATGTATTCAAAGCTCATGAAACAAGTAGAAAATAAAATTGATTTAAACCAGTTCGGATCTATCAAAGGTTCATCTACTACTTACTACTTAACACAACTCACAAACTACACACTCAAGGCTTTGAACCAATCCAACTGATATGTGATAATTGTACTACTTGACTTAAGGAAGGCGTTCGACTTAGTCGATCATAACGTCCTAATAAAAAATTTAATCGAGATGGAAATAAATCCCTATGATATTTTATGGCTAGTGGATTTTTTAAAGTGCAGGACACAGTGTGTGAAAGGAAAACAAAATCTCTCTGATTCATTATGTATAAGCAATGGAACCCCCCATGGGGCAAAACTTGCGCCCCTTCTTTTCATATTATTAATCAATCAACTCCTCATAAAAATAAGCAAATTTTGTTCAGAAACTAACCCCAACAATCATAGCAATTCTGGTTTTGTAGACGATTTAGCCCTAGTGGAAAAAGTTTTGTATACAGCTTAGCCCAAAACGCAGGAATTACTGAATAACATTAGCAACTGGACCAGCGATCTTCACATGGAAATTAATCCACTGAAAAGTGCAGTTATAATAATTGATAACAGACCAAAAAGCAACCCAAAAAAACAGAGCAACAAAATTGATTTAACAATCAACAATGTCACTATTCCAAAAATCAACTGTTGTAAACTATTAGGTGTTCAATTAGACGACAAACTTAACTGGAAAAACCAAGTCAATACAGTAATAAAAAAAGCTAGTCAAAAAATTTTTATGCTATCAAAATTACGTTACTTCGGTTTCTCAATTCCTAAACTAATTAATGTATACAAAACATACGTGAGATCTAAAATAGAATACGCAATTGCAGTGTGGGGGTGTAATCTAAATAAATGTGATACGAAGAAAATATGTAAGTTAGAAAAACGTTGTTTAGCAATTATTACCAAAATTAAGATAAATTCAATCAATTACAAAAGTATACTCAATGATGTTAAAATGATGCCGATAATAGAAAGAATGACCTCTCTAAATTTACAACTAGGAAAAACGTTATTAGCCTCGAATAGATTCAGGCACATTCTAAATATAAAATCCAAAACTTACTGTGAAACTAGATCCACCAACCATTTCAAATCTGTACTATGTAAAACAAAAAGATACCAAAAATCTGTAGTTCCTACTATAATAACACATCTAAACAAACTAGAATCAGGAGAAATAAATAAATTAACAAGGGGCAGCCAAGAATCCGTCTGTTAGTCTTATGTTTAAAATAAGTACATTAATTTATAAATATCAAATATTACTAAGATTACTAAAGTCTGCTATCTTTGAAACATATTACTATTTACTACGAACTTTGTTTTATGTAAAACTTGGTGTTTGTTTCACGAATGCTATCCTGACAATAAATCATTATTATTATTAGATTGATATCTTACTTTCCTTGAAGTAAAATACGCTGAAGATAATGTCACGATATATAGGATGAGTAAATGTTTAAATTGAGTAGATAAATAGATGGACTTTTATTATGTAGAAATAAAAGTCTGGAAAGTCTGTATTTTCAGTGCTGTAATAGATAGATGTTGTCGAGAGCTTAGATACTGTTGGAGTGCTCAGATGAAGTGAGTGATTTATTCTGATTTCGACCTAATATATTATTTGCCTGTACATTCTGTGTGTGATAGAATTTGGGGCGAAAAATAGCATTATATTATGAGGTGTGTCGTTTAAGGAAAAGCAAGGATTTAAAATGTAGGGAAATAAATCCATAATAGAATGTAGGACATTTGGTTCTACTGCTTCAATGTAAGAAGCCGTAGAAATATAATCGAATTATATTGTAGTGCTTCCTTTGCGTCAGAACATAATTGTCATAAGGAAAGAATGACATTAATTAGAAATGTGGAATTTTGTTTTACATTATACAGTGTAATGTGAATAGTGAATATAATAAAATATTATTCTGCTTTAGGATTGCGGTATACGTATATCGCCATGCAGTATAGGTATATCGCCGTCCATTCTCCCACACGTTGAGTTACTGCAAAGAAAATCAACAAAACATCAACAATTAATATTTTTCTAAATAATTGGAATGCGAGAGGCAGAGATGCAGTTGGAACATCAGTTAGACCAATTTCTATGTATGGGCCTGATGTTGCTAAGAGGATGTGATGAGTGAACGCTATGATGCATTTGAATTGTAAGGGCCACTAGAAATTTGAATAAATAATCCAAGTCCGGTGGTTGAGATAAGATGAAATCCAGAATCCGTGATTACAGATCACTAGGACATTGCAAATAGATGACCTTTTGTTTTCATTGCTGAGGGAATGGAAATTTCGGTTGATGCAGTTAGATGACAGAACTATAAGTGTAGATTCTGCTGTTGGTGTTGATTGTAGATTGTATATGAAGTAGTTGACGAAGATTGCCGTAATAATTTTCGTATAGTTTCCAGATGCGCCGTTCCTTTGAATCTTGTCTCCCTTGGAAGCCTTTGTCTTAGAGTTCCTTAGCTTTCCCAATATTTTTGAGTAGGGCATTAGCATAATAGAAAATCCGAGTGTCCAAGCTCCAAATATCAGGAGAGTTGTAGTTCTTGATAAGTAATGAATAGTAATAGCAAAGAGTGTCAATATTGATTAAATCCATCGGCCGCAAGTTATTTTACTCACGTTCTGCGTTTGGTTAGTTGGCAGCTGTAAGTCAGGGGTTTTCTCCTTGTCTTTCGGCTTCTGGCTCTTTGTCGTTTTGATGGGTAGCTTGACTACTTTCGTAATAGAACATGTTAATTCCATTACTGTTTTCTGGAATTTGCCCTTGACTTGCCTGTACTTGCCTCCTGTTTTTAGAGTGTCTGCTTGTGCAAGTCCATCCGTCATATGGTCAGGTTCAGGATTGGTAGTCAATGGAGTTTCTTTGAGGAAATGCGCTTGTGTGAAGATGTCCAATTTTGTAGTATCAGTCGATGCTGAAGAGAGGTCTGGAGTTCCAATTTTGGCAATTGGCAACGTCTTTTTTAATTTGTGCTTTCAATAGATATGGGCCTGCCATGTCCATTCCAGTATGTCCAAATGGCCGGGCTTCAGTAAGTTGATTAGATGAGAGTTGACTCTGAGTTCAAATCAATAAGTGATGTCCAGGAAAGTTAGCTTGATGTGTTAGGGCTAACGGTAGATTAGAGTTTTCAAGCCTTCCTCCCACACGTAGAATCCCTTGGGGTTCTGCAAATAAACCTAATGTCTTAAAACGTCTATCTGCAAGTGGAGCATTGTTGCTAGTGTCCGCCATCGTCGATGGGTAGAAATGACTCTGGATCGATGACACAAGTGTACTTTCCGCTATTTTGATATCCCTGGGTGACAGAAGTGTGGCTGAGACGCCCTTAAAACTGCTGTGAGCCCAAATCTGGATGAATAACGCCAAGACACAAACTGCTTCTTTCCATGATGAAATGCAGTTGAATCGATCCAATATAGATGTTGCATAATTTGATGAGATAAGTAGATAGGTAGGCATCTGCTGTGATGTAGAAACAGTCAGAGTATTTTTTAATGGATTTTCTGGCTCTAGTACCCTTAATTTGTTTATTTCCAATTGCGTAGGTCTGAATGTAGCTACGTTCAGTTGGCCTAAGTCTCGGTGGGTTCCCTTGGTACTTCCCATGACTACGATTCCCAATGTCGTAGAATATCCACTGGGTGTCCCAGGGGCTCCAGTAATTTTGTGAGCTTTCCAAATTTGAACCACGATAGCAGCACCCAATAATATTTCAATCTGTCCAGGTTTGTAAAACTTTGAATCCGCATGTTGCTCGCCCTTTAAATGAATCCATTGTTGTGGCTTTATCGGTCTGCAAGGCATTTTAGTTGTAATCCTATCCAGAATGTAAACGTTTATGTTCATGGTGTGACTGCGATCGTATTTGGATTGTAGTTGAAGTGTTGCTTTGCCATGGCTTTAAAGAATCTTTCCTCCAGCCATGATAAACTTTAGATTAGATAAGATGAGTGGTAACTTTGGATGAGACATCAGCTTCTTTGTAATGAAGTTACAGCTAGCACCTGTATCCAGTAATACACGGGCTGTTGATCTTTTTTCATGGTGAATAATGTCAACTTCAGCTGTAGGGAGAACGCTAAATGTGTCTGTTGATTAAATGTGATGAAGCGGTTGTTGATATGATTGATAACTAGACTGTTCAGAGTTATCGTCGTCTAATTCGGCATATTGATGCAGAATTGTGTGATGTCTATTCTTGCAAACCATACAAGTACGTGGAGAAGTACAAGCACTGCTGAGATGATCTTCTAAGCAGTTGTAGCATCTTTTTGTTTCTTGAATCCAGTTTTGCCTTTGTTGTAATGTAAACTTCTTCATTTTTGGACATTCAAAGAGCTTATGTCCCTTGCCTTCACACAATTTGCAACTGTATACAAATTGACTTGAATGTGAAGTTTCAGCTTTAGACTGGAGATGCTTTTCCTTTTTGTGCGGAATTGCCATCTCGTCTGTCGCTTGAAGCTTTATGTTTCTTTTTTCGAACCTTGGTCGAATATTGATTTGATGCTGACTCTTGACTTGACTCTGACTCTTGACTTGATTCTTGACTTGATTCTTGACTTGATGCTGACTCTTGACTTGATGCTGAGTCTGAAGATGAATCTGAATTTTTGATTTTTTCTTGGTTGTCATGAGTGTCACTGTGAGAGTTTGATGATGTAGATGTAGAGATGAGATGATTTTCACGCATTTCTTTGGATGTGGCAATATTCCTTGCCATGTCTTTCAGTTTGTCAATAGTAAATGCCAAATGCGGAACATTTTCATCAGGTAGTGAGGCATTGAAATCTGCCAATGTCGGAGAATCCAGTTGAGATAGTATAAAGTCGTTGAATAAGATTTCATCGAGTGTCACAATGGCTAAGTCGATGCATAAGTTGAGCTCGAACTGTTCTTGCGATATTAATCAATCGAAGCAGGCGTGCTTGGGTGAGCGGTTAGGACTGCAGACTGTAATGAAATTTACAGCCTCAGACCCGGCTTCAATCCTCGGCCACTGCTTATCGTTTACGGCTCGGTGTTGTACGGTAAACGTCACTGGATGGTTGATTAAAACCCAATCTCCTTCGGTGCTCCTTAGTGACCACTACTTACTGTAGGGGCCTAGGGAATGAGACTCCTTTACTGTGGAGGAGGGGACGGGGATGGGTGAAAGGGTACAAAGACCGAGACGATCTAACGCGGTAGCCTCCTATTTCCTCACCCTCAGTGACTGGTTGAGTCTGGTTGTATGAACTTCGGTTAAATCGACCCAATGAATAAATTATTATTATATTATTATATTAATCAATCGGAAGATTTCATTGTCTGATTGATGTTTCATGGGATCCCGTTTCACCATGAGTTTCAGTGTGGCAGTAGCAGCTTGTCTTGGGCTGTGGTACCGTTTTTCAAGTCTCTGCCAGGCTATTTGCCAATTTTTATTAGATATAGCCAAGTCTTCGATGTTTTCGATAAATAAGCTGTCTTTGAGAGCGTCATGCAATAATCTTAGTTTGTCAACCGGAGCATATTGCGTAGGTTGAATGACAAGTGAAGTAAATTGAGATTTGAAGGTAGGCCACAAGCTGTAGCTACCGTTAAATGTAGGTAGGCTCAGTTTTGGAGTCTTCATTTTTGTTTCAGTTGTCACCACTGCTATTGTTTGAATGATGATTTCCAATTCTTCTCTGACCCTGGTATAAGCTTCATCCAAGTTTTTGTGAGTTCTCAATGAGTCAGTAAAAGCAGTATTTGCTGCTCTGGAATTATCTTGAGAAGCTGGTTCATCCTTGTGATGTTGATAACAGCTTAACCGTTGAGCATTTATGTCAGGAGCTAAACGTGTCAAATCCTGACTGTAGATTTCAGCTCGGACAATGGAAAGTGGTACTGGGTCTACTTCTGTTGAAGTATTATTTTGGTAATTGATGACCAAACCATTGTGTAGGTCCACCTTTATTTGTATGTTATGGATGCTATCTATAAGTGCATTGTGCTTTTGCACATGTAATTGCGCCATGTTGATAGAAGGGCCGCCTTGGCCTCCCCCACCTTTGCCTCCTATAGATATAGGGGGTGGTGGGATTTGATATTAGTGGAGGTTCTTTTTCCTTTTCACTTTCTGTTGGCTAAGGAAAAAGTTGTCCTCGTTCTCAGAATTTCCAGACTCTCTTCCTTGTGATGAGCCTCTGGAATTTTGATTACTGCCTTCCTCGTCGACGTCTGAACTATCGCCGCTAGATGGTTCGGAAGGATTTTGAGTTGTATTTGGAGTCTCAGCCTTACTAACTAATGTTGAGTTATTAGCTGATTTTAATGTCTTCTCAAATGATATTGTTGCTCTGTACTATAGGTACTTGTCACCATAGAACAGTAGATGTATGAATGAATGAATGAATGAATGAATGTGGCAGTATTGTATTTTCGACCCATTAGGTATAATACACTGCAGTTTCTATGAGAGGTATGATTCATTGAGCCACTCATGAGATGAGATGGTTCAGTTTGAATCTGCCTCTGTTAAATTCAAGGATATCAGGATATAAGCTTTCTTACCGCTGTACTGATTGCGAGAGTATATTTATAGCTGGACTACTCCAGTCATTGATACCAATTTTTCCCCGTTAGGGAGGAGCAGCTGACAGAGTAGACCAAGTAGCGACAGCTGTCTCACGGCCGCCGCACCTTGGATACGCTCCACCGCCGACCCCACTAGTGGCCGCTCATTTCAACAGAGAGACGGTGGTGATGCTTGTAGTAGTCAGTAGGAAGAAGAGCCTGTACTGTATCTTGGACTTATGTGAAATCACACAGAGAAGGGCAGATAGATACCTATCATTAAGCCATCTGCATCTCCGTCTCAGGTAGAAAACTACCACGGATATATGCAGACAGCACCCAAACTCCTTAAGCCCTCACAGCACCCCACTCAGCTCCCCACTGATCTACCAAGCCCGGTCACCCATCCAACTCTCCATTCAGAGTGCCACCAGCTCCCCGACCCAGTAGTAAGCCATGCCGTAGCTTGTCAGACCACTGAGCCGGGTTATAGAACAGTAGATGTACTGATATGATACGTCTCAATAAGTCCTCAAAATAGTCTTTGAGACTCTATGAGCCCTTTGAACTTACGTCAAAGTAGGAACAGATGATAGTCTGCGTCGACTAGCTTGTAGATGAGAAATCAGTATTTTGTAAACTGATATCTAAAGGTTGTTATGCGTAAACCTCTACTGTATTAGATGTGGGTGGTTGCAATACCACAAGTCCAGATAGCACTATATAACTTTGAGTGCCTCTGACTTTAGATTATAATGAGTGACTACTTGTTGAGTCACTAATGAAAAACTAGGTGTGGTTATCTGTATCCTTAAGTACTCAATGATGTAGCAATTGAGAAGGCTTTGCCCCACTTCACTTAATTAGTAACTGTCTAATTAAATTATAGGCCTACACTATTGTATAAAGTGTAGCTTATCTTTTGTGAAGTTCTAGTTTTTCTGTACTTAATTATTAGTTATATATATATCTTATATTTATAATTTAATTAAACTGACTTACTAGTTTCTAATTAAATTATGCTTACTCTCTATTTCCTTTAATTATGCTGACACACTCTTGTTATAAGTGTGGCGTGACATGGTGAAGTCCTAGATATTCTGATAAGTATTGATAATTAGCTTACGTCTTCCTGTGCATAAGGTTGGCCAATGTAAAGACCTAGACTGTCAATAAGCTGAAGTTCTAGATATTCTTTTACTAAATTGATAATAAGCTTACCTCCACCAATGCTTAAGGTTGGCTTCTGTAACGACCTGGATGTCAATAAGCTTTCATATATTCTCTGTCTTGAATAACCGTTGTAGCAGGTTTGTCTTTTTTGTAGACTTGCGTTATGATTTATTTCGCTGTATTACTTTATGCATAAAGATATGTCTTGCATAGACTCAGCCTGACTGTATGCTGTAGCGAGAGGACACTGTGATATGATAAGTCTATGTGATCATTAGAAATGCTTGAGAAATTGTCCTTTTATCATAAATTGTATTATACCTAGATTATTATTAATTACTTCTATTTTATATATGTCCTATCTATGCGCAATTTCTTAAATAAGGATGTAACGATGTACTTCAGTACATAGGAAAAGGAATATCGACGGGTGCAAAAGGATGTATCTGGATTGAGTACCTTCAAGAATAAATTCCCTACCAGTAGCTCGGTTAATGTCTATATGCCTCGGTTGGATGAGAACATAAATTATTTAGGAAAGGAAATTATTGAAATTGGCAAACAATTCTAGGTATTTTTCAATTTATGCAATTACATATGGCCGTATATAACGCAAATGAAAGATGTAGGTTGTCTAGAAATTGTACATACCGTTTTGAGTCGATACCGAATTTGAGCTATGGTTTGTGTTCATGACTCCCAACCAAATCTCGTTCAATAATATTTCCCCCTTGGTTGTCCTTTACATTAGTCCAGAAATACTCGGCGCCTTTCTTTCCTCATGGGATGGGCTGTACCGTACTTCCTTCTGTTAGGATGGGCCTTCACTTCCTTCTGTTGGGATGGGCCTTAGCTTACGTCATTATGGGATGGGCCAGAAAGTATTTAGATAAGAGTTCCGCTTTAGATTTTCACGTTAAAATGGAAATTTGCTCAATGGGTTCTCTTTCTGGCTGCGTAATCTTTGTTGTTTTCTACTCGTTCCAGGAACTTACAGATGTAATGTAGATGTCTCGCACACGCACAGAGTAAGGTTCGTTATGAGTGCAAAAAACTTATGTAAAATACTAGGCACAGGCGTAAGTTTATAGTTTATAGTTTGTATGTAAAATTGTTAAAACTGTTTTTAAGTGCACTGATTTATTGTATCTGTCCTCAGTATCACTGTTAGATGGATTAGATAAGATGAGCACTTGAAACGCAGGATCCCCCACACACAAAAATAACTTTTTGTATAAATTAGATTGAAGTAGGAAAAGAAACCACTCAAATGCGGAGGGCCAAAATTGCAAAAAAAAATGTAAATAATTGCAAAAAATGGCTACAAAATGCTATGAATGGGTTTTTACTTGTTAAAACTGAGTATAGACCCCGGTAAGATTCGTCGGGGGGCCAAATTGATTGATATTTTACTTTCCTTGAAGTAAAATACGCTGAAGATAATGTCACGATATAAAGGATGAGTAAATGTTTAAATTGAGTAGATAAATAGATGGACTTTTATGATGTAGAAATAAAAGTCTGGAAAGTCTGTATTTCCAGTGCTGTAATAGATAGATGTTGTCGAGAGCTTAGATACTGTTGGAGTGCTCAGATGAAGTGAGTGATTTATTCTGATTTCGACCTAATATATTATTTGCCTGTACATTCTGTGTGTGATAGAATTTGGGGCGGAAAATAGCATTATATTATGAGGTGTGTCGTTTAAGGAAAAGCAAGGATTTAAAATGTAGGGAAATAAATCCATAATAGAATGTAGGACATTTGGTTCTACTGCTTCAATGTAAGAAGCCGTAGAAATATAATCGAATTATATTGTAGTGCTTCCTTTGCGTCAGAACATAATTGTCATAAGGAAAGAATGACATTAATTAGAAATGTGGAATTTTGTTTTACATTATACAGTGTAATGTGAATAGTGAATATAATAAAATATTATTCTGCTTTAGGATTGCGGTATACGTATATCGCCATGCAGTATAGGTATATCGCCGTCCATTCTCCCACACGTTGAGTTACTGCAAAGAAAATCAACAAAACATCAACAATTAATATTTTTCTAAATAATTGGAATGCGAGAGGCAGAGATGCAGTTGGAACATCAGTTAGACCAATTTCTATGTATGGGCCTGATGTTGCTAAGAGGATGTGATGAGTGAACGCTATGATGCATTTGAATTGTAAGGGCCACTAGAAATTTAAATAAATAATCCAAGTCCGGTGGTTGAGATAAGATGAAATCCAGAATCCGTGATTACAGATCACTAGGACATTGCAAATAGATGACCTTTTGTTTTCATTGCTGAGGGAATGGAAATTTCGGTTGATGCAGTTAGATGACAGAACTATAAGTGTAGATTCTGCTGTTGGTGTTGATTGTAGATTGTATATGAAGTAGTTGACGAAGATTGCCGTAATAATTTTCGTATAGTTTCCAGATGCGCCGTTCCTTTGAATCTTGTCTCCCTTGGAAGCCTTTGTCTTAGAGTTCCTTAGCTTTCCCAATATTTTTGAGTAGGGCATTAGCATAATAGAAAATCCGAGTGTCCAAGCTCCAAGTATCAGGAGAGTTGTAGTTCTTGATAAGTAATGAATAGTAATAGCAAAGAGTGTCAATATTGATTAAATCCATCGGCCGCAAGTTATTTTACTCACGTTCTGCGTTTGGTTAGTTGGCAGCTGTAAGTCAGGGGTTTTCTCCTTGTCTTTCGGCTTCTGGCTCTTTGTCGTTTTGATGGGTAGCTTGACTACTTTCGTAATAGAACATGTTAATTCCATTACTGTTTTCTGGAATTTGCCCTTGACTTGCCTGTACTTGCCTCCTGTTTTTAGAGTGTCTGCTTGTGCAAGTCCATCCGTCATATGGTCAGGTTCAGGATTGGTAGTCAATGGAGTTTCTTTGAGGAAATGCGCTTGTGTGAAGATGTCCAATTTTGTAGTATCAGTCGATGCTGAAGAGAGGTCTGGAGTTCCAATTTTGGCAATTGGCAACGTCTTTTCTAATTTGTGCTTTCAATAGATATGGGCCTGCCATGTCCATTCCAGTATGTCCAAATGGCCGGGCTTCAGTAAGTTGATTAGATGAGAGTTGACTCTGAGTATAAATCAATAAGTGATGTCCAGGAATGTTAGCTTGATGTGTTAGGGCTAACGGTAGATTAGAGTTTTCAAGCCTTCCTCCCACACGTAGAATCCCTTGGGGTTGTGCAAATAAACTTAATGTCTTAAAACGTCTATCTGCAAGTGGAGCATTGTTGCTAGTGTCCGCCATCGTCGATGGGTAGAAATGACTCTGGATCGATGACACAAGTGTACTTTCCGCTATTTTGATATCCCTGGGTGACAGAAGTGTGGCTGAGACGCCCTTAAAACTGCTGTGAGCCCAAATCTGGATGAATAACGCCAAGACACAAACTGCTTCTTTCCATGATGAAATGCAGTTGAATCGATCCAATATAGATGTTGCATAATTTGATGAGATAAGTAGATAGGTAGGCATCTGCTGTGATGTAGAAACAGTCAGAGTATTTTTTAATGGATTTTCTGGCTCTAGTACCCTTAATTTGTTTATTTCCAATTGCGTAGGTCTGAATGTAGCTACGTTCAGTTGGCCTAAGTCTCGGTGGGTTCCCTTGGTACTTCCCATGACTACGATTCCCAATGTCGTAGAATATCCACTGGGTGTCCCAGGGGCTCCAGTAATTTTGTGAGCTTTCCAAATTTGAACCACGATAGCAGCACCCAATAATATTTCAATCTGTCCAGGTTTGTAAAACTTTGAATCCGCATGTTGCTCGCCCTTTAAATGAATCCATTGTTGTGGCTTTATCGGTCTGCAAGGCATTTTAGTTGTAATCCTATCCAGAATGTAAACGTTTATGTTCATGGTGTGACTGCGATCGTATTTGGATTGTAGTTGAAGTGTTGCTTTGCCATGGCTTTAAAGAATCTTTCCTCCAGCCATGATAAACTTTAGATTAGATAAGATGAGTGGTAACTTTGGATGAGACATCAGCTTCTTTGTAATGAAGTTACAGCTAGCACCTGTATCCAGTAATACACGGGCTGTTGATCTTTTTTCATGGTGAATAATGTCAACTTCAGCTGTAGGGAGAACGCTAAATGTGTCTGTTGATTAAATGTGATGAAGCGGTTGTTGATATGATTGATAACTAGACTGTTCAGAGTTATCGTCGTCTAATTCGGCATATTGATGCAGAATTGTGTGATGTCTATTCTTGCAAACCATACAAGTACGTGGAGAAGTACAAGCACTGCTGAGATGATCTTCTAAGCAGTTGTAGCATCTTTTTGTTTCTTGAATCCAGTTTTGCCTTTGTTGTAATGTAAACTTCTTCATTTTTGGACATTCAAAGAGCTTATGTCCCTTGCCTTCACACAATTTGCAACTGTATACAAATTGACTTGAATGTGAAGTTTCAGCTTTAGACTGGAGATGCTTTTCCTTTTTGTGCGGAATTGCCATCTCGTCTGTCGCTTGAAGCTTTATGTTTCTTTTTTCGAACCTTGGTCGAATATTGATTTGATGCTGACTCTTGACTTGACTCTGACTCTTGACTTGATTCTTGACTTGATGCTGACTCTTGACTTGATGCTGAGTCTGAAGATGAATCTGAATTTTTGATTTTTTCTTGGTTGTCATGAGTGTCACTGTGAGAGTTTGATGATGTAGATGTAGAGATGAGATGATTTTCACGCATTTCTTTGGATGTGGCAATATTCCTTGCCATGTCTTTCAGTTTGTCAATAGTAAATGCCAAATGCGGAACATTTTCATCAGGTAGTGAGGCATTGAAATCTGCCAATGTCGGAGAATCCAGTTGAGATAGTATGAAGTCGTTGAATAAGATTTCATCGAGTGTCACAATGGCTAAGTCGATGCATAAGTTGAGCTCGAACTGTTCTTGCGATATTAATCAATCGGAAGATTCCATTGTCTGATTGATGTTTCATGGGATCCCGTTTCACCATGAGTTTCAGTATGGCAGTAGCAGCTTGTCTTGGGCTGTGGTACCGTTTTTCAAGTCTCTGCCAGGCTATTTGCCAATTTTTATTAGATATAGCCAAGTCTTCGATGTTTTCGATAAATGGGCTGTCTTTAAGAGTGTCATGCAATAATCTTAGTTTGTCAACCGGAGCATATTGCGTAGGTTGAATGACAAGTGAAGTAAATTGAGATTTGAAGGTAGGCCACAAGCTGTAGCTACCGTTAAATGTAGGTAGGCTCAGTTTTGGAGTCTTCATTTTTGTTTCAGTTGTCACCACTGCTATTGTTTGAATGATGATTTCCAATTCTTCTCTGACCCTGGTATAAGCTTCATCCAAGTTTTTGTGAGTTCTCAATGAGTCAGTAAAAGCAGTATTTGCTGCTCTGGAATTATCTTGAGAAGCTGGTTCATCCTTGTGATGTTGATAACAGCTTAACCGTTGAGCATTTATGTCAGGAGCTAAACGTGTCAAATCCTGACTGTAGATTTCAGCTCGGACAATGGAAAGTGGTACTGGGTCTACTTCTGTTGAAGTATTATTTTGGTAATTGATGACCAAACCATTGTGTAGGTCCACCTTTATTTGTATGTTATGGATGCTATCTATTAGTGCATTGTGCTTTTGCACATGTAATTGCGCCATGTTGATAGAAGGGCCGCCTTGGCCTCCCCCACCTTTGCCTCCTATAGATATAGGGGGTGGTGGGATTTAATATTAGTGGAGGTTCTTTTTCCTTTTCACTTTCTGTTGGCTAAGGAAAAAGTTGTCCTCGTTCTCAGAATTTCCAGACTCTCTTCCTTGTGATGAGCCTCTGGAATTTTGATTACTGCCTTCCTCGTCGACGTCTGAACTATCGCCGCTAGATGGTTCGGAAGGATTGTGAGTTGTATTTGGAGTCTCAGCCTTACTAACTAATGTTGAGTTATTAGCTGATTTGAATGTCTTCTCAAATGATATTGTTGCTCTGTACTATAGGTACTTGTCACCATAGAACAGTAGATGTACTGATATGATACGTCTCAATAAGTCCTCAAAATAGTCTTTGAGACTCTATGAGCCCTTTGAACTTACGTCAAAGTAGGAACAAATGATAGTCTGCGTCGACTAGCTTGTAGATGAGAAATCAGTATTTTGTAAACTGATATCTAAAGGTTGTTATGCGTAAACCTCTACTGTATTAGATGTGGGTGGTTGCAATACCACAAGTCCAGATAGCACTATATAACTTTGAGTGCCTCTGACTTTAGATTATAATGAGTGACTACTTGTTGAGTCACTAATGAAAAACTAGGTGTGGTTATCTGTATCCTTAAGTACTCAATGATGTAGCAATTGAGAAGGCTTTGCCCCACTTCACTTAATTAGTAACTGTCTAATTAAATTATAGGCCTACACTATTGTATAAAGTGTAGCTTATCTTTTGTGAAGTTCTAGTTTTTCTGTACTTAATTATTAGTTATATATATATCTTATATTTATAATTTAATTAAACTGACTTACTAGTTTCTAATTAAATTATGCTTACTCTCTATTTCCTTTAATTATGCTGACACACTCTTGTTATAAGTGTGGCGTGACATGGTGAAGTCCTAGATATTCTGATAAGTATTGATAATTAGCTTACGTCTTCCTGTGCATAAGGTTGGCCAATGTAAAGACCTAGACTGTCAATAAGCTGAAGTTCTAGATATTCTTTTACTAAATTGATAATAAGCTTACCTCCACCAATGCTTAAGGTTGGCTTCTGTAACGACCTGGATGTCAATAAGCTTTCATATATTCTCTGTCTTGAATAACCGTTGTAGCAGGTTTGTCTTTTGTGTAGACTTGCGTTATGATTTATTTCGCTGTATTACTTTATGCATAAAGATATGTCTTGCATAGACTCAGCCTGACTGTATGCTGTAGCGAGAGGACACTGTGATATGATAATTCTATGTGATCATTAGAAATGCTTGAGAAATTGTCCTTTTATCATAAATTGTATTATACCTAGATTATTATTAATTACTTCTATTTTATATATGTCCTATCTATGCGCAATTTCTTAAATAAGGATGTAACGATGTACTTCAGTACATAGGAAAAGGAATATCGACGGGTGCAAAAGGATGTATCTGGATTGAGTACCTTCAAGAATAAATTCCCTACCAGTAGCTCGGTTAATGTCTATATGCCTCGGTTGGATGAGAACATAAATTATTTAGGAAAGGAAATTATTGAAATTGGCAAACAATTCTAGGTATTTTTCAATTTATGCAATTACATATGGCCGTATATAACGCAAATGAAAGATGTAGGTTGTCTAGAAATTGTACATACCGTTTTGAGTCGATACCGAATTTGAGCTATGGTTTGTGTTCATGACTCCCAACCAAATCTCGTTCAATAATATTTCCCCCTTGGTTGTCCTTTACATTAGTCCAGAAATACTCGGCGCCTTTCTTTCCTCATGGGATGGGCTGTACCGTACTTCCTTCTGTTGGGATGGGCCTTCACTTCCTTCTGTTGGGATGGGCCTTAGCTTACGTCATTATGGGATGGGCCAGAAAGTATTTAGATAAGAGTTCCGCTTCAGATTTTCACGTTAAAATGGAAATTTGCTCAATGGGTTCTCTTTCTGGCTGCGTAATCTTTGTTGTTTTCTACTCGTTCCAGGAACTTACAGATGTAATGTAGATGTCTCGCACACGCACAGAGTAAGGTTTGTTATGAGTGCAAAAAACTTATGTAAAATACTAGGCACAGGCGTAAGTTTATAGTTTATAGTTTGTATGTAAAATTGTTAAAACTGTTTTTAAGTGCACTGATTTATTGTATCTGTCCTCAGTATCACTGTTAGATGGATTAGATAAGATGAGCACTTGAAACGCAGGATCTCCCACACACAAAAATAACTTTTTGTATAAATTAGATTGAAGTAGGAAAAGAAACCACTCAAATGCGGAGGGCCAAAATTGCAAAACAAAATGTAAATAATTGCAAAAAATGGCTAAAAAATGCTATGAATGGGTTTTTACTTGTTAAAACTGAGTATAGACCCCGGTAAGATTCGTCGGGGGGCCAAATTGATTGATATTTTACTTTCCTTGAAGTAAAATACGCTGAAGATAATGTCACGATATAAAGGATGAGTAAATGTTTAAATTGAGTAGATAAATAGATGGACTTTTATGATGTAGAAATAAAAGTCTGGAAAGTCTGTATTTCCAGTGCTGTAATAGATAGATGTTGTCGAGAGCTTAGATACTGTTGGAGTGCTCAGATGAAGTGAGTGATTTATTCTGATTTCGACCTAATATATTATTTGCCTGTACATTCTGTGTGTGATAGAATTTGGGGCGGAAAATATCATTATATTATGAGGTGTGTCGTTTAAGGAAAAGCAAGGATTTAAAATGTAGGGAAATAAATCCATAATAGAATGTAGGACATTTGGTTCTACTGCTTCAATGTAAGAAGCCGTAGAAATATAATCGAATTATATTGTAGTGCTTCCTTTGCGTCAGAACATAATTGTCATAAGGAAAGAATGACATTAATTAGAAATGTGGAATTTTGTTTTACATTATACAGTGTAATGTGAATAGTGAATATAATAAAATATTATTCTGCTTTAGGATTGCGGTATACGTATATCGCCATGCAGTATAGGTATATCGCCGTCCATTCTCCCACACGTTGAGTTACTGCAAAGAAAATCAACAAAACATCAACAATTAATATTTTTCTAAATAATTGGAATGCGAGAGGCAGAGATGCAGTTGGAACATCAGTTAGACCAATTTCTATGTATGGGCCTGATGTTGCTAAGAGGATGTGATGAGTGAACGCTATGATGCATTTGAATTGTAAGGGCCACTAGAAATTTGAATAAATAATCCAAGTCCGGTGGTTGAGATAAGATGAAATCCAGAATCCGTGATTACAGATCACTAGGACATTGCAAATAGATGACCTTTTGTTTTCATTGCTGAGGGAATGGAAATTTCGGTTGATGCAGTTAGATGACAGAACTATAAGTGTAGATTCTGCTGTTGGTGTTGATTGTAGATTGTATATGAAGTTTAGGTTTAGGTAGTTTAGGATTTAAAATGTTGGGAAATAAATCCATAATAGAATGTAGGACATTTGGTTCTACTGCTTCAATGTAAGAAGCCGTAGAAATATAATCGAATTATATTGTAGTGCTTCCTTTGCGTCAGAACATAATTGTCATAAGGAAAGAATGACATTAATTAGAAATGTGGAATTTTGTTTTACATTATACAGTGTAATGTGAATAGTGAATATAATAAAATATTATTCTGCTTTAGGATTGCGGTATACGTATATCGCCATGCAGTATAGGTATATCGCCGTCCAATTATTATTATTATTATTATTATTATAGTGGTCGTAATCGTGTGGTGGTAATGGAGGGGGGAAGGTAACGGGGATTCAAAAAGCAATACCTTGATATTACGGTTACTAATGTTTGTTTTTTATTATTAGTTTTTTTCGTTTACCTGGATTAACAACCAGTAATTTGACTCAGATTTTAATTCTTTCTAAATTCACTTCAGTACTTTAGTTCTTTGCTTGTGTTACCGACTGTACTCGGCCCTGCTGCAATCTGCAGTACACAAATAATTTCAACTATAAATTCGCCTCTACTTTTGACTTTGACTTAATCTCTCTCAAATCTCTTACTCGCATTGTGTATTGCTTGGTTCCAAATTCCAAATCTTGTGTAAGTAGTAATCTTGTGTAAGTAGTACCGGCACTGATTTCACAAATTAACATTAGTTAAGCCCAAAGAAAGTTTATAAATTAATAATTAATATTTATAGGTATATACAAATGGAGTAAACACCCACAGCACTAGTTATTATTTTCGCGTTGAAACTTCAAGAGCGACTAGAAGCGTGAATTCCAACACCCAACCGACGCACCACTTCAGCTTGAAATGTTCTCGAACGAAATTTTCTCGAGTCTGGGCTGAGGTTTTCTAGGTCAGAGCAGTTGGACTTTCGTATATAGGGGTGATCTGCATATGCCATCGCCATTCGTTTTGAGGGCTCTACAATCCCACCCTTACCTTAACCCATGCATAAATGTCAATCTTTAACATGGTATGTCATAAATAATTATCAACTTGCCCCATTAACCCTACCACTAACTTCAATTATGGGTGGTTCCTACGGGTGTCAATTCTGAGGCTTGGATTTTAGAATGAATTTTGTTTGCTTCGTGGTTAGAATTTAAACAACATCGGGCGGGAGCAAGTAGTTCGATTGCTGTTGCCATGTCGACTCTGAGGTATTTCTTGATTCTACTCGACACCGACATTCGGTGTCGGTCCGACACCATAAGCAATAACAAAAGGGTGCTTGCAACTGTGACACCCTGCGAAATGTTCACCCCTCCTATCCTTTTACATGGGCGTACATATCAAAAAAGGGGGGATACGGGTTCAAAATTTCGGATTTTTGTACCACGTAATTGTTGCACGCTCCTTCCCCTTCCTAAATTCAGGCGATTCAGTATGTATTTACATAGTTAATGCAAGATAATATTTTCCAGACCCCAAAATTTATGGCGCTATAGTTGGAAGCTCCCAATGGGATCAATGAAGTTAGCGAGTAAACTACAGCAGATTTCTCAGTAATAAAGGTCAACCTGGTCGAAATCGACAGACTGACAGATTTATTACAATACAATAACTACTGTTGTGGGTGTTTATTTCATTTATGTATACCTATAAAAATAATTTATACACTTATTTCTTTTGGCTCAAGGAATGATAACTAGTGATATCAGTGCCAGCACTTCACAATTATATTTGGAACCCAACAATACGAGCGAGAGATTTGAGAGAGATTAATTAAAAGTCAAGTAGAGGCAAGAGGCGAATTTATTCATATACTTATGTTACGGTACTGTTTGAACCTCCACAGTTTGGTACGTGGAAGTACACGTAGTATAGTCTGGAAGTATATCCAGAAGAGCATTGGAAAATGAGAGTGGAAGAAAACCAAAATGCGATGCCCTTATATGGTCATCGCGGGATTCTGAAACGCTCATTAGATAAAGCTCACAGTAGATTGTTAAATAGAATGTAAGCATAAAAAGATGTAGAGGAGAATGAGAAGAGAGATGAGGAGACTTGTACTTTTCCACTCAACGCTACAATATTATATTGAGGAACAGAGAGCTCAGAGCGTCACTTGGTTGCGAGACTTGGTAGCGAGAGTTCGTGTGTACAACTTGGTTTCCAGGTTCTGTCTGTTCACTACCTCTGTCCTGATCTGAACGTGTGGTTATCGAAAGACGGTCTCAGCTCATGTTTCCTTGATATAAGTTCTGTACTTTTCCACTCACTCCTTGGTAAAGGTTCGTAAGATTTTGTATTTGAAACGTCTTGTCTCTCAATTTCTTGTACTCCTGAATCTTGTAAACTCGATTAGTTTATTGTATCAGACTATTTGTACCATCCGATTTTACTTGACTAATTGATCATTAAACTATTCTCCTTTATTATTAATCAATTTGTACGTATTTCGTTTGTACTCAGAGTTACTTATTTTCCACCATTTAAGTAATTATCTACTTTCAACCGTATTATTTTGTCAATCAGTCAGTCATACCGCTTATTTGTTATAGTATATCGTTCCGATTCATTTCTTATTTTATTCCATGTAATCTCGATCATTGAAGTGCTAATCTCAATTCGCCCTCATTGAATCTCAATTATTCTTGGTTAAGTCTTATTTCGCCCCAGTCTCACATTGCCCCAGTAGTCTCACATTACCCTAGTACCCGAGTCTGACCTCACCTCAATCAACCTATTTCCCATCGCCTCCGGCCATTTGTACTATTTCTACACTTGTTCCTATGTCAGGACCATGTTAGAACACTTTCCTATGTCAGGACCATGTTTGAACACTTTCCTATGTCAGGACCATGTTAGAACACTTTCCTATGTCAGGACCATGTTAGAACACTTTCCTATGTCAGGACCATGTTAGAACACTTTTCTATGTCAGGACCATGTTAGAACACTTTCCTATGTCAGGACCATGTTAGAACACTTTCCTATGTCTAGACCATGTTAGAGCACTTTCCTATGTCAGGACCATGTTAGAACACTTTCCTATATCTGGACCATGTTAGAACACTTTCCTATGTCTGGACCATGCTAGAACACTTTCCTATATCTGGAGCATGTTAAACACTTTCCTATTGTCGAAACGTGTATAAGCTCTGGCCTATTCCACAACGTGTATACGCTCTGGCCTATTCCGCTACGTGTAAGACTCCTCGTCTATCCCGCAACGTGTATTTCCTATAACTTTATATACCTACTCCTCGTACGTACCACGTCTGTGCTCACCTCTCATTCAATCTATCTTCCACTGTAACTTTCCGTACTTCTCGTCCCTCGCTCAATCTACCTTCCTCTGTAGTTTTCCACATTCTCATCCGATTTCCTCAGAACTTGTTTTAATCAACTCTTCAGAGTTTGCTACAAGACTTGAAGTATAAACTCAATCGCTTAATATCACACACACATTCAGAAATACCATTTATTAGTTAGGAGTGAACTCCAACTAAGAAGATCGAAGCGCATTAGCTATCGAGCTCAATCCGGTTGAACTCATTGAAGTCATCCACTAAGCTGAAGCACCAGATCTCTGTTGATTATTACTGAGTGTAATTCAACCGACAAAATGTAAGAATCATTATTGAAGTTTACTTTGGCATTCTTTCTATTTCCTCCTTTCGTATCTAAGACTATGAGTAATATCAATCACTCTGGGATTTGGGAACTTAAAGACTTCCACTGCACATACGCATCAACATCGCGTAATCTCTCATATCTCAGTCAGCACTCTGTTAACGAATATTAATTGCACCTCCATCCCACTCCAGTCTTTCCCCGAGACTGTGAGTTGGAGGGTAGCACTTACATATTTATTATTTATCGCATATTTAAGTATGCTCTCAAGTACCTGCCTACAAGGCAGGTCATAAGACTTATGATACTGATTTAATTTTTACTTTTTCAAAAATACGTGATGTTTTTTTTTGTTCTGGATTCTCCGCTTCAAGTAAAATTTTCAATTAGTTTATAGACAGTAGACACTCTGTAATAATTGCAATTTCAATAAAGAAAACATTACACAACAAACATTGCAGTTTGCACATTGCATGTCAGGAAACACTCGAGTGAATTTCGAGGGATTTGAATGTAAGTAAGGAGGTAGGTTTTATAATTTATTTATAGGATGAGAATGCCTAATTGTGGCCGGTGTCCTAATTGTGGCCTCCGGCTGTATATCTGATACGATTCGATGTATAATGAGATTGCATTTTTGTTTGTAAAGTTCGGCTTTCCATCTACTGATTCTTCAACTTTGAGTTTCAAAAGTTTTCAGCTAATACGAATTTAATCAGGCGGCCACAATTAGGACACCTGCCACAATTAGGCACCCTCACCCTACATAAATAAGAATATTAGTATAGATGCTTAGGCTAGGCATAAGAGCAAGTAACGTATTTTCATATTATGTTACTAGTTGTTAGGAATGTTTTCAAAGGGTTCGGTTCTTGTATATATTTGGTACATTAGAAATGGGAACTGATCCTGGATTGTTTTTGTTGTTAGCTTGAGTCTTTTGGCTAAGGATGTGCGTTAATATATTGGAATTAAGTCTTGAAGAATTTAATTTATATTGAGATTTTATGTACTTGTTATTATAGTTGGGAGCGTTTTAGCTTAGAAATATAAAGACACATGCACTCCCCTCTCTGCTACCTACAGTGCAGGGTAGTGGCTATCTCTAATGCTTTATTCACTCTTCAAACTTCAACTTGGTAGCTTACATTTTTTATTTTTACCATTTTTTCTACATTTTTTTTAACTCTCCAACACATTACATACTGTCCACTGAATTCGCAACAAGTCAACATTATTATTATTGAATATCATCAGCTTTAGATCAGCTGGTAGATTCAATTTTAATTCAATTAGACGAAGAGGCTTCGGCTTCCTAACCTAATCCCACAGTCGCAACAGTCTTTTTGTCACGTACCTCTACGCGTCCAGTGCCCTGAACCGATCATATTTAAAAAAATAAAAAGGCAGAGAGTAAAAATATATAGGGAAAATATTATTCTGAGAGTGAATTACGAATTACGAAGGGAACTTTCGAGCATCAGATCAGTTCTTGATCTCGAGTACGAGGAACATGTAATCAATCACAAATTAAAATCCTTCAATCTAATTTGTACCTGAGAAAGTAGAAAACGGGGGCTCTGAGCTGATTCCCTACTTCCTGGAAATATTTAATATTTATTGACGGGATGAATGCCGAAGTGCTGAAATCCCTACTATCAAAATAAATATCAAATAACCTTTTATGTGAGAGGACGATAATTTAGGGGTGTGAAATGTTTAAGACCCTGACCTGATTATGACCTTAATTATTATCGGACGGCATAAACGATGGATGCCATTAAATGCAAAATGCGTTAAATCGAACCAATGAATTTATGTACCAAATATAAGTAAATATTGATGCAATATAAATTATATAAGCTAGATGCGAGTAAGTACACACATGAAATAATTTTGTATGAATGTAGGCAGAAATATATTATTTGAATATACGAATTACGATTATTAATTTATTCAATGAAAACGAAAGGAAAATGGGAATTGTCTTTTCCCAGAAACAAAATATTACTTTCCTATTTGAATGATACTTTTAAGTTAATCTTTTCAAAAACAAATAAAATGAAAAGCTAATTGTTTTAAATAATGGTTTCGTCCGAATGTTTCACAATTATTAATGTATAAAAGATACGATACCGAATGACGTACTCGTGTCAGAATTTGGTCTCACTGGATTCGGGGTTGTAATCCGCAACGAGAAACTTAATAAACGAAGAATGTTTTATTAATTGACCTACGACCTGTTCAATTCTACGGGCGACTTGAAATTACGAAACTTTAAAACGGAATATCAATTTTCGACAAACAGAAAAACGAAAAACGAAAGTAAAATATGAAACGAAAATATTTTACAGATACTTTTATAATCACGAACAAAAAGAGTCTACGCTCGATATAATTTCGACTGCTGCTACTGCCAATTAAACTCCGACTGACTGGGACAGAAAATCTCAGTCCTGAGGAAAGCTTCAAAAGGACGCTTCCTCTTTTGTTCCCTACATTCAATCTCTGTGGGGTTTTGGGAGTCTTTTCCCTCGATACAAATTCTGACGAGCGAGTCACGTGACACTCGGATCCTTCACGATCTGCTTCGCTTGAAGTTTTCTCGAGTCGTCAATAATTCTTCTTTCAAATCCTCACCCAAGGGTCGACGTCCGCGCTCGACGTCCGAACGGGTAAGAAAAACCGGAAGCGGGTAACTGCAAATAAACTGATGCGGAAGAAAATACACCCACGCATTTAATTAATCTTTCCTACTGTCAATTTTATTAATAAAATATTTGTCGATACACCAAATCCGCCAACGGATTAAATACAAAATTTTAAACAGAAATTACACGAAAAGGGAGGCCTAAACATAATTTGCCTCATTGCAAAATATAACGATTAATTTGTCAAAGTTAATTATAATAATAATAACAAGTCTATCTTCTCGGAGATCGATTTATGGTAGGATATTTTTCAAAGTCTTATGATTCAAAACAATTCACTCGCTGATGAGTGGATACAAAATTTTACTATTCTACTGTCAATCATTTTAAATGCCCATAACGATAACAGGGCGAAACATAATAATACGTTTTCAAGTTACTGCAAAAATGCACATGTATAAACTAAGTACACGGCAAACTACGATAAATCGTAAGTACCCGACACGGCACAAAACATCTACTATAAACTAAAGTACCTACTGGCACACCACAAGTCACAAACGTCAAAAACATTTACAAATTCGTTTCGGCTCAGCCAATCAACATAAGGTTGTGGCAACAAAAATACGATTTAATTTCCCTCAGGGGTACGATCTTCGTACACCCCCACACGTTTACGAATGAGCCTACCAGTTACAGGTGAAAGAGCCCATCCAAATTTAATCACTTTTAATTTGGCTGGAGCCACGACCGGAGGGGGACAGAGTTCGACTTCTGTCGCTACACTACCACACTCAATTATACAAATTTTCGGATCCTTCGGATTCTCAGGCAAACCCTCCAGACTTTTTCGTTTAATACGAGGATAAACAACGGGCAAAGGCAACGGCCTATGGATCCTATAATTGTGATACGGTCTAAACTCTAATTTCATCGCCCGGAATTCAAGTTTGAGTCGACCGACACGGTCTTGAAGAAGATCATTCTGATCCAACGCAAACCATCCAACATCTTCATTATTTTCGTCCTTGTGTTTTCCCCATCTCTTCGGAAAACCGGAATATTGTTTGCGGAAATATCTATCTTCATCGTGGAACATAGTTTCGGGTACAATTTTCTTTTCGACTTTTTCTTCTTCATCTGCGTTGAAGGATGAAGATTCTCTGTAAACTATAAAGAAAATCTCACACCAATTAACCTCCTACGTGCATTAATTGTGCTTCTACGTTCATGAAAATTATTTATTTACATTATTTTACAGAACTACGTACTCTGAAAATTGACGCCGGAGAAATCAACTTCCACGGAGTCCATCTCAAACGCGCCTTCGACTATCGCAGCTATAGTTGGAATATTTTCCATCTGGGTGCAACGGAAGGTGAAGGAAAAATAAAAAAAATAAAAATAAAAAGTAAACACCCTTCAATTATATCCATTGGACACAGAACGGATAAATATTTTGATCTACTTTCGTGTCGCTATTATTTACAGACAAAACCTAACGAAACTAAAGTCATGAAATTCAAAATTTTATTATTTTTAGAAAAATGAAATTAGTGCAGTTTTATGCAACTCGTAAATGTGTATGTTTATAACTATTTTGATATTTACACTTCGACAGAATCTACGCTCTTCTACATGCTTTTTCACGGGGATTTTAATGTCGATTATTTGGACAATTACGATAGAGATGTGGTCCCTGACAAGACCAACACAGTTTCACATTTGGCGAAAACGGCTGGAGCCGTTGGGTTCGCTTTACCGGGCATTCATCGAAGACATGCCTCAAATTTTCACGGAGACCTCGATTAATGCACACTGGGCACTCACAAATTTTGGGTATGTTAACTTTTGGTGCCTCCTTTTCGACTTGAACTTTTTCTGCTGGATTTTCACTAGCTTCCGCAACTTCCATAAATCGGATGGCACGCTCCTCATCCTCAATTTTTCGATGAATGTCTGCGAATGTTTGTTTCAGAACATCCAATGCTGTTCGTCGCTTTCGGTGATCCTCCCCCAAGTTTGGATCCTGGTCTTCCAACATCTTTTCCTCTGGACTATCGGGAGCCTCAGAATTTACTTTCTTTGGACTGTCATCGTCAACGTCCATCAACAGAAGATTTTCATCCTCACCCGGAGTGAGAATTACGGTCTCGTCATCACTTGCCATTAGGAGATCGTCCTCGCTAATATTAGTCATCTTAGAATGCACGCACACAGTTAATCAAACCTTTAATTATTTACATATTTTCATTCGTTCGAATTTTGCATTTAGTCGCTATTTTCCAAACTACTTGCGGTTTTACTTGCAAAGATATTATTTTGGACTTGAGACATCAAGTCCGTAAATTGCGCGAAGGCGAGACTACGGTCAATCTCTCGAATCTGTAATTGTTTTAGGTCATATATTTTTGGATCATATTTAGAATTCCACTTGCGATCTCTTTTGGGTCGCTCTAATTCGGCTGGGACCGGGACGGGTATAAAGGATCTGGCGGGTCCTGGTAAATTGGGAGCTACAGGCTCTATGTTCGTAGGACTTTGTATATTATCCTGTACAGAATTAACATTAGTTTTAGGGGAATAAAATGGAGTCTTTGGAGACCTACTTACAATTTTCGGCGGAGTTTTGGATTTCGCAGTCGCTGGAGAAATTGAATTTCTCTTGGGAGATGGTGAGGCAAAACTTTCCTGGGCGCTATCGAAGCAATCCCATACACTACAAGTTCTGTCCCTAGGACTAACTTGTCTACTTTCATTCCGTGTCTCGGCAGATACGGAACCACTCCCTTCTCCCCCCGGTGGGTCTGGAGAACCTTTTGATTCGGGCGTTTCGATGATCGTCTGGCCTCGCCAAGAATGATGAGACGCGTCAGTACTATTCAAAGATTCGGTACTATGTACAGAATCTGTGTCATCAGAGTCTGATAAAAGATCGTAGGGCGGAGCACTCGGAGTGGGCTCACGCGGAGGAGATGCGCTAGTATTATAAATACCTCTCGGGACAACGTCGGGAAAAACATTGGAACCATCCTCATGGGGTTCCTCTGTGGGGTCGATCGTGGGTTCGATGAAGAATACATGGTCGGCCGCGGTTGGCTTGAACAAATTAAGCCATTTCAAATTTTGATCGACCTCAGGCGGAGGCTGATCAAGAAGGGAAGGAATGTACATAATTAAATTATGTCCATGTACCATTTCCACCTCAGTAGGTTTCTCAGGCGACGATAAATCGAAGTCTGTGGGACATAGGAAATAAACGTGCTCATTTTCAATGAGCGAATAAATTTTATAAGGACCAGAATAACGTACCATAAATTTGCTAGGGGTACCCGTCTTACGTGTGTAATTTCGCTTGAGAACCAAGTTACCAATATTGTAATTAACATGCGGATGCCTACGGTCGAAGTCAAGCTTTCGTTTAAGCTGATTTTCGCAGGAATTTTGGTGGGCCTGCATCCTATGCTTAAATAGCTCACCGATTCTAATTAAATGCCGCTCGGGGTCATCATCACTGGGCGAACTTTCATTTATGGCCTGATCGTAGGGATGGGTAAGAGATCGTCCATACATTAAGAAGTATGGGCTATACCCGGTACTGCTGTGCTTGGCAGCATTGTACTCGTTAGCTACATGCGGAAGGAGAGAATCCCATGGATCATTCGTTTCAAACTTCAACTTTTTTAGAATTGAGCCGAATGTGGAATTGCTGCGTTCCACGAATGCATTACTACTTGCATGTCGAGCAGAAGTAGCAATTCGCACAATTCTATAATTTTCACAAAAACGAAAGTACTCATTCGAAGTGAAAGCTGCTCCATTATCGGAGACCAGTGCTTGAATCTTATGTTTCTGGACGAGAGGCTCAAGACAACGTATCGTTTCCGCAGTTGTAGGTCCTACTGTCGGAAACAAATAAATATATCGAGTACACTGATCAATGCATGCAAGGATATATTGATTTTCTGACTGTGTACGATTAAGAGGGCCAAGATAGTCGATGGACATTTTGGCATACGGCAATTGCGGCGTGATCATGACATGCAGAGGACCCGATCGCCTTTTACGCTGAATAAAATGTCGTTGACATGTGTCACAGGAGCGACACACCTCCATTACAATTTTATGCATCTGGAAGAACCAGTATTCTTCCCGTAGGGCTGCATAAATCTTTTCATGACCTAAATGCGATTTATCATGCAAATATTTAATGGCCTGACGTGCTAATTCTTCAGTGAGGACGCTCACCCATAATTTACCTAAAGGTTCACCGGAGAGCCTTTCTAAAATGTCGGAGTCAGGATTGAGCTGAAAATTTTTCCTATACTTATTGTATCCTAAAAATTTATTTTCGATATCTTTACACAAAGAAATAATTATTTTACTGATGCGCTTATCGTTTAGCTGTAAAGTTTTGAGTCGTATGAGGTCGGCTTTGATACGATCGCATCTCTTTATAAAGTCAGCATCGTGTAGGGACCTAATGTGGATGGATCGGATTTTCGGTTCGATTTCAGGGGTACGGACATGGCCGTTTCTCGGAGGACGACTGAGACCATCTGCCATCTCATTACATTTACCAGCGACATGGTAAATCTTTAGGTCATATTCACTGAGCTTCAAGCTCCAACGAATAAGGCGGCTGTTACATTCCGAAGTATGTAATATGGATGTGAGGGCCGAGTGGTCAGTGTAAATGTGCACCTTCCTTCCCAACACAAAATTACGAAATTTTTGCAAGGAATAAATTATAGCGTAGCATTCCTTGTCGGTGACAGACCATTTCCTTTCGGCCGTCGTTAGCGTATGCGAAGCGAAACCAAGGGGGCGACGAAGCTTCCCTACTTTCTGGACGAGGCAACCCGCTATTTCAAATTCGGATGCATCTGTCCACAATTCGAGCTGTGCACTTTCATCGGGAAAGGCAAGGACTGGAGCGTTGGTGATAGCCGACTTTATTTTATCAACTGCCTCACGGCAGGAAGCGTCGAAGACGAATGGCACATTTTTCGTGAGTAGTTGGTACAATGGTCGGGCTAACCGAGAATAGCCATGAATCATACGCCGAAAGAAATTAGAAATTCCAATAAAACGACGAATTTCAGTCGTGTCGGTGGGATAGGGGTATTCAACTATTGTTTTGATGCGATCTGCATCAATGGATACGCCTTCCTTACTAACTCTATGCCCTAGGAATATAATGCTAGGAAATCCAATGTGGCATTTGCTAGGCTTTAATTTTATGTTGGCCTGTACGAAAAGCCAAAAGAGGAGTTCAAGCCGATAAAGCATTTCATCGAAACCTTTTTCTCCGAAACCCGAATCGTCTACATATTGGCTTAGCCATTTATGGTTATATGGTTTAGTGATTTTTGACATTGCCGATTGAAAGAGTGCGCCGCTATTAATGAACCCAAATGCAAGTCTACGAAATCGCCATGTGCCGGTATGATTTATGTAGGCCAAGTAATTTCTACTGTCCTCATGTACTTCTACCTGCTGGTATGAACTTGCCATGTCGAGTTGACAGTAATGCGTACAGGCGGCTAATTTGTTAATTTCATCTACTATCGGTGGTAAGGGAACCGCGATCGGTTTAACCCGCCTATTTATCTCGCGTAAATCTAGAACTGGGCGCTATCCGTTTTTACCCTTCCTAACAACTCGCTGTTGGGATACCCAATTCGAATGACAGGGCTCAATAATTTTTTTCATGAGCAAATCGTCAGTGTCGTCACGGCATACAACTTTAAATAAATTCGACATCGGTGCCGGGGCCTGAATTAAAGGTGACGGATCTAGTAAGTCTATGGAAACTTGAAGAGTTTTCCCTGTCAACGGATCCACAAGTGAGGAATGGAAATCCTCCGGTTTCCAGCCAAAAATAGAATAATATTTCGATAATAAAATGCGGACTTGTCGTTTTTCAAAAACGGACAGTCCCTCAAAAATTTTAAATTGGCTCCATTCGTCATCTGTGAGTTCCTGGCTACCTAGTATTGTATCTGGGAGAGGCTTCGTTTCATCTCCTACTGGACATTCTTGGTCATCGATATTGACCTTATTACTACGCATATAACACTGAGGGATGGCACGGTATGTCGAAAATAATCCCTGACGTGGGAGGATAACATCCTCATCTAAACTAATGGCATTACAAAATCCTACACCATTTATTATATTTATTCGATTTTCCTCGATTAATGCCCCATATTTATTATATAATTGAAGATTCGGCTCGACTACGATCGGTCCGGTATAATTTCTATTCGCTGTGTAGATAGGAATTTTCGTTGATCTATCTACTTGCAGTTTCACGGGATTAATAGTAAATAATCTCAATTTGAATTTAGGGAGCTCGGCTTCGGCAGTGCTTGACATTATTGAAGTGTCAATACTCTTCACTTCCTCGTCAAAGGAACTGGTGGTTTCGACTTCTGGCCGAATAGTATTGGCACCTCCATAATGTGAAGATGTCCTGCGGTCAGGAGTGACTACGGATACAAAAGGCAAATTAAGAGGGTTTAACATTTGCATTGTTGGCTGTTCTATGTGGGAATTACAGTCAACATCCCTACTTTCAGTTTCGTCAATTTTTGATTTATGAGCCTGTATGCGACTATGTTTTATGATATCATGTCCCATGTCCCTTCCTACACGACTTTTATTATAAACCATATGATTAGGTTGCCGGTCTAAAATAAATTGTGGTTTCGTATTCACAAAATTTTCAACTTTCGTAAACTTCACTGTACCCAATCGACAGTGTACCATTGCGTCATACGCAATGAGTAAATCCATCCCAAATACAACGTCATTGCTTGGGGTATCTATGACGAAAAATCCCCAAAGTATCCATTCGTCCAACTCCGGAATTTGTACTTTTAGAAAAATGAATTTGTCAATAAAATGAGGAGTTCCCGTATCTATAGATAGAATAGCCTGTATGGGACGACAAGGCTGAATTAATTCTGTCATGCTGAGACATGCGACAGCGAACGGGCTAATGCTGCTTATGGATGCGCCAGTATCCGTTAGTACATTAATATTGAGACCTTTACCATTCATGTGCTGGAATGTGAAGTCCCGGCGAATATCATTCCCTGAAATTCGGTTCGACCGAATTAAATGTACTTCGTTGGTGTCAGGATACTCGAATAGTGATTCGGGTATGACACAATTTGTAGGGTTTCTACTATCAGTCATCGCGTGGCCCTGCAATTTACGCAATGCAATTTCAGATTGAATTGCTTCGTAAGTTAACACAGGTGCTACGTTCGGTAACTTAAATTTTATCATACGCATGTGAATTGTCGAATTATTAGGTTGATTTTGCGACATGCGATTCCTAACCTAATCGATGTAGGGAACCATATCCGTTTCATGGTCCATCTGAGTTATTTGTACATTGTGATCGTTTGAATTATTTTGGTAATTCGGATTACCATTAGATTGTAGGTACGGCGTAAATAATTGGACGAAACGCATGAATTCCTGTGGAGTTGGCGGACCTACGTTCATATTATTATTATGAGAATTGTTCATGTGACCGGAATTTCGATTCTGGTTATAATTATTACTGGAACGATTATTATAATTATTACGGTTATTATAATTATTTCGAGTTTGATGATGGTTTGAATTGTTATTTTAATTACCGGAATTATAATTATTTCCACCACTGCGATTTCTTTTCCATCCATCAGCCTCAGGTGGGAGTGGGATGTTATTTTCATCCATAAAGAGCCAACACTTCCACACACTGTGCCGTGGGCTTTGGCAACGGTAGCAAGTTGGTCTCCCATCTGGGGTAACACAAGTTGCTTTATGAGCGGCGGAAAAACTATTAGTGAACTGGACGTCTGTATATTTATTTGTTTGTCCTCGCTGCGAATTGTTATTATTTCCATTTCGATTATTCTTATTTCTATTCGCGTTGTAATTAGGATGCCCGGCGAAAGTATTAGCATTATTGATGTCGGGGACGTCTGCGACTGCATTGCCACGAGCGAATGCTGGCTTCTGAGCCACGGTATTATATGTGAAAGTCTCCTGTGCTTTCTTCGAATTGATTTCGATATACCGATTTAATGTTTTAGTCATGTTGTCAATGCTAGAGCATGACATGACTTTGTCTGCTAATAAATCCGGAAGCCCTTCGATTAAATATTTTATTTTGGCTTCCGTTCCCATATTAGGATCGATTTGAGCCAAAATGTGCAGTCGGCCTGCAACATATTCGTTTCCTCCCATACCCGGACGGTAAATAGTTTTTGGCAACTCCGAAGTCGCTTTACTAGACATGTGAGCACGGTCGAATCGGAGCACCATGGAATCCATAATGCGATCCCATATGTGGTTACACTCCTCGACATCGCCTTCATCTAAGGAAGCGAAATGCAAATTCTTTTCTGATGACCACCACGTCTTGGCAGGTCCTTCTAACAATTGATCTAAGGACATTATTGCTTGGTAGGAAGTGATATTCCTACGCAAAATTTCCTTTTTATATTCTATGAGCCAGAAGGCGGCTTTGCGTTCGCCACGAAAATGTCCTATCGGTTCTATTAATTTCTGCTCGTTGATGAGCTGCATTTGAGTTCGATCTAATCCGCCGGAGCAATACTCGTAGAAAGGCTCTACGATTGCACGGATATGATCAGCAGTCATCCCGGCAACTGGGGTTCCAGAAGGAACACCCGTGGGTCCATGAGGAGCTCCACTACCTTGTCCTACGTTCACAATATTTCCCGAACTAATTTGCTGCGGGGCTACAGTAGCTCCCGGGTCAACAGTACCACTTACGACAGTCGCAGGATTCGTCATCCTAGCTTTGAAAAATGTCGACACGGATTTAGTTACGTCGTCAAGGCGTTTTAATCGGAGAACAGGCTTTCCTGATTCTGTAGCCACGAAATTAGGGTCTACCTCGAAAAACAAATCTTTGACAGGTTTGACAGTTTCGAAAGCAAATGCGTCGTCACTATGAAATGCCTCGTCAACGTCCCTATGAAACTTTTGTGCTTGGTCGTTTAATCGGGCCAAGTAAGTTTCCTCCGACTCTCCCTGTAGTTGTTGCAAATCGGGCGGAAGACTGTCCAATGTAGTTTCTCCGTGAACAGAGAAAGTACTAAAATTGGAGTCGTCTACGATTAACGGAGACTCAGCTTTAACGTCTGCTGTGTTGCTCAGAGGATTTCGATTTTCCTCGATTTCTTGTTCTTTCGAAGTTCCGGCTTTGTTTCTGTCCTCCAGGATGATAATATCTCGGAGATATTACCTGGAAGGCAAAATAGAACAAAATCGTATTACTCACAAGTTTTAAGAATGATATTTTCTACGTGCGAATAATTAGGAATAATAATTCTACCCTAATTTATAATTAATTGATTGATGTGGTTACGAATTTATTATTGGCAAAATGATATTTGCTTTTATGCACGTGTTCGCAATATACGTACTAATATCGAGGTAAAATTCGCAACAGTCGGGCATGCAACAAAATTCTCAGCCCAAGTAGTTGGTAGGCCTTCAATCAAAATTCGAATTTGAATTTCTTCGTTTATGTCGACTGCAATTATAGCCAACGCAATGAGGCGTTCAGTCACGTACGTATGTGCGTCTTGACCAAAACGGTACTTAGTCAATTCTAGTAAATGAGCTGCCATAAATCAATTCAATGTTGGGGTTCTCTTTCGTATGGGAACCTACTTGCATATATTCATATGTATCGAATTGTAGTTATTTTCCTATGTACTTTCTTGTAGGGCTCGTTGCAATCTTAATAGAAATATTTCGATGGACGGACAGTTGCCTACTTTCCTGGCAATATCGTTAGGTAATCCTTCTTTTAAAATTCTAAGCTTGTCAGACGTCGTAATTGTTAATTCAATCACGGCGATAATATGTAGTCGTTGTAGAATGTATGAACGAGCGCTCATGGACGGCTGAAATCTGGTCGTGTAGAGAATACGGTCATGCATTAATTAAGTACATACACGGATGCACTATTACAGATACTTCGAAGGGTTCTCTTTAGTTTGGGTACCTTTTCTTATCTAGTGCCTATAATGATATGAAAATTTTTATTTCGTACGTAGCTTGAATTTTCTCTTTGTTTAAAATTTATTTAAGCTAATTTGAAAGTCTGATTTATAAATAAATCGTCCTTTCTTAAATCCCCGCTGGTTCGTATTTGAAATCTGGTATGACTTCAAGTCATGCCATAAAATATTAATTATTATACTACGAGATAATTTTCATTAGCCTATGTACTTATTAGTTGCTATTGAACGAATTTTCAAAGGCCCGAATAGATTTCGAAAATGATGAGAATACAGCACGGCTGTAATCTGATTCAATATATATTCGAGCGAGTGGAAATTCCTTCCTTTTGTTAAATCTAATTTATTCACTGTTAAAATTTCAATAAACGCAATGAATCCTCAAACTACGAGGTTAAATATAATAAAATCTCAGAGAGTTGAATTTCTTATCTGCAACGGCAGGGTCAACGTACGTATACAAAAGAGAAACCTTCGGAGTTATCTCAACTATCTTAATAGTAAGTCTAGACGGTCGGCATTTATTTCCTTAATGGAAAATTTATTCAAATTTACGCGACGGATTAAATAGTTTTGGATGAGACGATTTGGTATGGCTCGACTGGGGTCACGAAAGTTTACGAAAGGAGAATATGTTTCGTTGTATAAATTCTCGTCTAGAATGGCGTGGCGATGGCTATGTATGTATATGTGAAGAATGCAATGAATGCTGGGATGCCTAATATCAATGCAGCCCTACGAACATACAATGCACACAATATAATACACGCAAAATTATAGCCTTGAATGTTTTATGCTTAGAATGAATTCACAAAATTATTATTATGCACGATGGGGTCAATACTTGGCAGTGAAGGTAAAGGCAATTCGTACACACAACATCCACTAAATACGATGCAATATAGAAATATGAATTAAAGCATCTACGAAGCGATCAAAATACTACGTTCTGTATATTATTAAGTAATATATATAATATGTATTTATGTGTAGTGTACCTCGATCAATATCAACACTTTTGGTTGACTCGATTATAATCACGGTTTAATCTTGAATCCGGAGCAAAATTCGATGGCTACTTTCGGATTAATTCGGAGTCACTTCTTCGAAATCGGATACGGCTACGTTCGAAATAATGGAGAAACGATACGATGGTTCGTTGAGTCTTCGGTCACGACATAAAATTCGGCAATTTGGGCAATTTCAAGCCTACGTACGGTTCGAATGAAAAGGCGACTATCGAATCAGCCTTACGAGTCGATGTTCTAAAATACTAAACAGAGCAAAACATTCAATTAGTTATACATTTATAATATTCGATCGAAATGCTTAATTTTTGCGACTTATTCGACTTTGACCACTTTAATTTCGTATATAATGACCTCGCACATTAATGTATGCGATTTACGAACGAATAATTGACCTTTCATAAATATACGACGACGACGACGAGGTAAACTTTGTTTCAGTCAGAATCAACTGATGGCTGAGAGGTTTACTTATATGAAAACGAACGAAAATAAGTATACGAAAATGAAAATCTTAATTCGAGAATGCTATGTGCATGAAAATACGGATAATTTAACTGACCTCAAAAAAAATATTACTTATGATTCTTTTTTAGTTTACTTTCAATCGAGTAGGTTACACGGCAAAGTTCTACGAAAGCCTCGGTATGCGTGGGTATGATTATACCTATAATGCCGATAATAAATTATCCTACGCGGCCTAGTCTTTCGCAGCAAAGACTTGCAAATATGTCTCTTAGGAATAACCTTTTTATAAATACGTGGTTGCACTGAAAAATTGCAAACTTTAATAATAATCACGAAACACAATAATAACACCAGATATACGGGCAAAAACTGTTCGTGGTGCAATTTATAGAAGCCCACGAAAATGTAAAAATCGAGAATAGCGTTCAAAATATCAGCAGCCAAATGCTGAGTCACAGGATGCATAAAGGAAAACTGGCAACTTACTGATATGCAATGCCTTACCGACGACTATCGTTGAGTTTCGTTTTCTTTCACTTTTCTTGAATTTCCTAACTTGAAATTCTGTCAATGAACACTTTGTTCTACTTTCGTACTGTAACTGAAGGTATTTCGACTTTACCTACTTTCAACTATCGAAATTATGAACTTCACTTTTGAAAACTGACAAATTGCTCGGCGAACTTGCTGAGTACTGAGCAGTGCTGAAGGCGCGGTGTGGTGCTGGAACAAGAATGGTTACAGCCACACAGAAATGTAACGGACGAAAAAGTGAAAGTGAGAGCTGTGCTATAATAGCCACTACCACTGTATACCCTTAAATATTACAACTTTTACTATTCGATTCCCTATAATATAGCACTATAGGCCTGAAGTTACCAAAATATGCCACAAAAGTCGGACAAAGCTTTCCGTGGTCAATTATTAAAGCTACGATTTTTGACTAGTTTTAGTTATATATATCTTTCAGACTTCTAACTTTAACTAAAATTACCTTAATTATATTTAATTATTGCCTACTCAGGACGCAAGTGCCGCTTTGGTACAATAACTACTTGCTACGGATTAACGCACGTGTGTGCCCGTACTTTTTATAAAATCTATAATAATTATAGGTCGTTGTCTCTTACTTTCAACGCATGTGTCGATTTCAAACTTTCAACTACATGCAGTGTATCAGTTGACACTCGGTTTCGACTATTTTATTTTATGCTATAGTTTCTAAACTAACTATTGATGACTCTAATTTTATTTTTACGGGTCAAATACGGGCCACGGGGTCAGTTTCACGATACCCCGCACCTTTAAGAAAGTAGAAAACGGGGGCTCTGAGCTGATTCCCTACTTCCTGGAAATATTTAATATTTATTGACGGGATGAATGCCGAAGTGCTGAAATCCCTACTATCAAAATAAATATCAAATAACCTTTTATGTGAGAGGACGATAATTTAGGGGTGTGAAATGTTTAAGACCCTGACCTGATTATGACCTTAATTATTATCGGACGGCATAAACGATGGATGCCATTAAATGCAAAATGCGTTAAATCGAACCAATGAATTTATGTACCAAATATAAGTAAATATTGATGCAATATAAATTATATAAGCTAGATGCGAGTAAGTACACACATGAAATAATTTTGTATGAATGTAGGCAGAAATATATTATTTGAATATACGAATTACGATTATTAATTTATTCAATGAAAACGAAAGGAAAATGGGAATTGTCTTTTCCCAGAAACAAAATATTACTTTCCTATTTGAATGATATTTTTAAGTTAATCTTTTCGGAAACAAATAAAATGAAAAGCTAATTGTTTTAAATAATGGTTTCGTCCGAATGTTTCACAATTATTAATGTATAAAAGATACGATACCGAATGACGTACTCGTGTCAGAATTTGGTCTCACTGGATTCGGGGTTGTAATCCGCAACGAGAAACTTAATAAACGAAGAATGTTTTATTAATTGACCTACGACCTGTTCAATTCTACGGGCGACTTGAAATTACGAAACTTTAAAACGGAATATCTATTTTCGACAAACAGAAAAACGAAAAACGAAAGTAAAATATGAAACGAAAATATTTTACAGATACTTTTATAATCACGAACAAAAAGAGTCTACGCTCGATATAATTTCGACTGCTGCTACTGCCAATTAAACTCCGACTGACTGGGACAGAAAATCTCAGTCCTGAGGAAAGCTTCAAAAGGACGCTTCCTCTTTTGTTCCCTACATTCAATCTCTGTGGGGTTTTGGGAGTCTTTTCCCTCGATACAAATTCTGACGAGCGAGTCACGTGACACTCGGATCCTTCACGATCTGCTTCGCTTGAAGTTTTCTCGAGTCGTCAATAATTCTTCTTTCATACCCATTTCTTTTTAATGTGCAAAGGTGAAAGGTGGGCCCATACCTACAAAGTAAGCTTATAAAGTAGGTAAGGTAAAAAAATTAAGCTAAAAAGTAAGGTATTGGGTTGGTGAGGAAAAACTAACTAAAAGTAAGTTAAACATATTTCCTTACCTCTATCTTACCAACACCTCTAATAATTGTATAATTCATTAATTTTTCTTAAACTCAAATTTCAAAATTCAGTTGGACAAAAATATAAAATCACGTGACTTGTTGCAAGTGTATTTTCCCAAAGGCAAAAGTATGGTAAGAAGTGGGTAAAGGTAAATATTTGCCCAGCTATACAGCCTATGTATCAGTATGCATATAAAATAAACAAAATAACTAAGATACCTACCTAAGTACTTAGGTACGTACAATTGCAATTATTTAGTACAATTTACGGACACGGATAAGAAATTATTTTTTTTAAATGCAACTTTAATTGTGATGTTTTGTGCAAGTTTACCTACCAAGGCAAGGTAGGTAGGTTGACGGTCTCCGGATTTTAATTTATGCCTAATTAATCATTTGTATCTTTACTTTTTGTTAGATTTAGTTTTCTTTGTACAATTCAATTCGGAATGCTAGCAAAGTTGAAAAATATTGTTAGATTCCATCATTATTACTAGTTTCAATTCTGGCTGAGGGAATTTGCTTAACCTGAGGCATTATGGCAAGGAGTTCTGGCTTTTTTTACACGGTGCTTTCAGATCTATAACTTTTATGTCCATTAATTATTAAATTAGTTTATTTTCTTGAACGCCTCAATTTAAAGCTATTAAGCCAAATATTAACAATACATTTTTTAAATTTCGCAGTCAATATCAAAACCCGAAAATTACTGGAACCAGATTTAGCTCCATGACTGGCAACCTTCGAAGTAGTGGTTTCGACATTCGAAATGATTGTGTAAACGAGCGGATATTATATGCTGGAGAACTGAGTCAAAGACTGGATATATTTTGGATCCAACTATTCGAATGGAAAACAATTCTAGTCAGGCAGATGAGGTCAACATTGAAAAACAAGATCATTAACAACCCCTGTATACCATACTTTCTCGAAAAATATCAACTTAAGAAATTAGAAGTTTTTGGATAGCTAGTTGGACCTCGAGGTACAACTCCAGCCTTTTTTTAGTCCTTCCGGAAAAAGATGAGGCTTCCTTTTACAATGATTCATGAAATAACCAATAGCTACTATCCGAGGCTCATACCATTTTTCTTAAAATTGTACGTTCTTCTTACTGTGTCTGTATGGCAAGCGTAATTATTGTAGCGCCAGTTGTAAATAAATGTTAACGTTCTCTATTTTGAAATTCATTATTTTAAAAAATAAAATTAGAACTAGTTTAAAAATAAAAGAATCGAGAAGATGCAATGCATTTGTTCATTCTATCTAATAGGATCTGTACGACAATTTCTTAGACTGCTGCATATTATTTATTACTAGCAGGTTAGCCACCCGATGGGTTGCAATTAATTGTAGGTAATATCTATTCTTTACTTTTAGCTGTTACATTAAATAAAATTTTCCATTGAATCAAGGTAAAATCGACTTGAAGGCTTGTCCGGTATAAGGTTTATTTAATGTCTTCACTGGGTTAAGTTATTACCTTATTGGGTTGCTAGGGGTAAGTTTTGACCAGATACTTGCCCAGAGTAAGATTTAGTCTCAACTTTGTGAGGGTTGAGTTTTTCCCATGGGCGTGCTATGAGTTAGTTTCGACCAGAGTCTTGCACGGGTTACACTATGTAATAGGACTTGTTTGGGGTAAATTTTGATAAGTGACTTGCCCGGGTGACGCTGTAGTAGAAGACTTTGGTCGGAGGCTAGGATAAGGTTTTACGGCACTGTTGTCTGGGTTAAGCATTTACCAAAGGCTTGCCTGAAATTAATGCTTTGCCCATACTTTTATGTTTGTTGAGCTTTACCCACAGACTTGCTTAGGGTAAGTTTCGACCAAAGATTTGCCTGCATTACGCTATCGTCATGGACTTGCCCTGGATAAGCTTCAATCCAAAAGTCTCACCCAACCTATATTGTAGGATAGGAAATAGGGTAAAATGTAGGGTGAAACAATTTTTAGGGGGAAAAAAGGGGTAGGGTGGAACAATTTTTTTGAAGAAAAAAACGGTAGGGTGTAGGGTGGGTCACAGCGGGATTAAAAAAGTAGGAAGGGTACAAGGGTGCTGATTTCAAAAAGTAGGCACCCTTGAATGGTTATAATTTTAATAGAAATAAATTTGCTTTGATTTCCATGGTTGTCCTAATAATGAGCGCTTATTTCAAGTTGAGACGATTATTGCTTTACTGTACTGTAACTGTAAAACGAGTTAAGCTAAAACGGCGGATTTTCATGTTCCACACAACCAACTTCGTCGGCGAAGAATAATTTTGTTACAAGCCCAACGGAAGTCCATTGCACTTAGGACAAAATGATTCCTTAATGATACTACTACAAGGAGAGTTGAGGAAGTGCTCAGTAGGTTGTAGAATAGGGTGGTTTTGGTGGTGGTGGGGTAGGTGGGGATATGGGAAATGAGAAAGACCGAGTTGGTTGGATGGGAAGATATCCGGGAAGGTATAGGGGAAGGAAGGGAAAAGATATGAGGAAGATATATGGGCAGATATCATGTAATGTATTGGGAGACAGACAGATTAGCATGGATTTGTACATTCCGCTATGCCATAATATAATAATTTAATAATTATATGAATGATTCCGTGTAGGTAGGTAGGTACGTACATAGGTAGTAGGTAGCTCCCTATGACTGGATATTATTCTTGTGGTGTCTGCTAATTGTAGGAATATAAGTAAAATGAACCAGGAGAAATGCAAATAAAGTGATTTAATTAAAGTATTTACATATTTACACTTTATTTTTTTTTGAAATTTTCTTGCTAAACCGACACAATTTACATTGATATTTACATAATGGTTTTTAGTACTCTGAATTAAACTTAAGTTAAATATTTACACAACATAAAAACAATATTTACACATATGTACATCTTATAATACAGACGTTTCACAAATAATTTATAATTTTTCAAATTTGTATTTATAGTATATTATTAGGCTAACATTAAATACATAGGGCTACTCATAACTAAACTAACAACTACATTTTTATATACAAAATTTTTATGCCTAGATTTACAAACTAAAGTAAGTTTAGTTTAACCTTAATATTTATTTACAAATTTAATATTTACACAAGTTTACACATACTTTCATTCTGTTTCTTAACTAAAGCTGTTATTTAAAAAAATTGTTTTTACAATATTTACATATTTACAAGTTTTTTTTCACGTATGTGATGTTGTAAAACAAGTTATGTCTTAAGTAAATCAACATGACCAAAGGGTGAACTATAATTATAATTAGTTGGATCCGGAAACACACGGGATAATTCTATAGAATTATATGCTAATCTAGTATAGTTTACAGTGTGCAAGTCGTGATCTTTTGCTTTTATTGTATTTATACTTATTTTACAAGGTTTGTTTGTTTCTAACATTTTTTTATACTTAAAGTGTTTACACTGCCTCATTGCAATTGCTGAAATTCCTGTACACTTTTGTTGTTCAGTGTCGTTTAGGAACAATGAACTATACATTTTAGGTTTTAAAATTATTAGTTCTTTCAAATCCAAGCTTTGTATTCTTAATTTCCCGCTTTTGTCTTCATAAGGACTGTGCAAGCCTGGGTACTGGTTTTCATAAATCTTAAAAAACTTGTGGTCGCGAGGAATTTTGCTGAAATCAAACTCCATCTTTGCTTTGAAAATATCGTCCCAAAATGTGTTTAGCTCGTCAATTGTGTGCATTTCATATCCATCGGTATAAGAGTAATCCAGATGTGCTTTGTCATCGAATATCTCACAATCCATCCCATTTTCCCACAATCCCATTTTGTATAAAAAAACACTTTTGCAAAGTCTAAAATTGCTACTCCAGTTAAAGGCAAGTTAGTAAAGCGATACTTTTTCAATTCTTCTGTAAATATGCTGAGATCTTTAGACAATCCTTCAAAGTCTTTGCATTGAGGTGAAGCTAATGATTTTTCAGCTTCTGCTGCACTTTTACAAATATGAGCATTAACAAATTCTAAGATATTTGTAATTGTTTTTCCGTAAATAACATTTTTATTTTTTGTTAGTGCTTTGTTCTCAAATTCGGTCTTGGCTTCTTTGCGTTTTGCCAGGTTAACATCTATGTATGGTTTAAAACAGCGTTGTTGTTTAAACCTTACCCCACAATGAACTTTTAATAAAACTAATCCCTTAGACAAATAATACAGAGCCTTGAAATGCACTGTATACTTGTACTTGTTATGAAGAGTTAACATTAATCGGGGTCGGGAGACTTGTCGCTGCAACTGGGCAGCTGTAGATTTATTCGGGCAAATGATAGTAGCAACGTCTTGCAGATTTAATGTTCGCTTTTCCATTGCAAGAGGCAGGTTTTTGTCTCGCTTGTGTAAATGTACAGGGTATTCTAAATCCACTACTAGTATATAGCTATAACTATTTTCTTTGTTGCCAAAGTTCAAATCAGCCCAGTTGATATGTTTCAGGTCTTCTGCTTCCATATACTCGTAATCCGACACTGGAATTAGCTGTTTTATGCTATGTGCATATAAACTATTGATATCAAGTGACAGCAATTGCTTGCGAGGCTTTGACTCGTCAAATCCTCCTGGACATCGCTCATGATTGGCAACTACATGCTTCTGAGTGAAAATACACTGACCGCCGCGTATTCCTTTTGTCGCAATGTCTAATATTCTTTGGTCTCGTATGTTATCAATTTCGGCATCCGTAAATTTCAAAAAACACTCCTAAGAGAAGCTGGGCAGCGTCATGGAGTGGGTTGGGTCCAGTTTGTAGTTTTGAAGTCCTAGCCTTATTAAGTTTTGCCATACTTTAGCAAGCAAAAGTGTTTCTATCATACACGAAACCCGAATATAATCGCGCAATGTTGTAAGTTTGAATTGAGTACACACGTTTTGCACAAGTTTCCAATCGGTATCAGAAATTGGTTCGTCGTCCAGTATTGATCGCTGAAATTGTTCTCTTGAAGACAGTTGCTTCACAAATGCAGAACAGTTGTTTAATGCCTTAAACGGAAAGCACAGGGGCGTCTGTAACAGTTTAATACATTCTTTTTAGCTTCTGGGTTTTTTGATTTTATTTAACATAAGGGAGCAAAATGCTGTACACACTGCGACACAAGTTTTAGACCTTGTTTGTTTTGCGATTTTAAAGATTCGACCAAATCTGTTAAATTTGAATCCATAAATAAACTGGAATCGATGAAACAAACTTTTACTTTTGAGTTAAGTTTTCATCCAGTATACTGTTTTCTAGTGTTCGCTTCTGACGGATATTGGAGATGAAGACTTGGTAGCCAAGTATCCTTTGAAGTTATTGTTATGGATTTTATGTCACTTGCGGATTTTGCAATAACTTTTACATCCTTGGCTTTAAAGTTATTTGTTTTTATCGCACTTATTAACAGATGGTAGTCAATTGTTTCCCAACAGTGTGAAATTATGGGTATTTCATGTTTGTATTTTATTTGTAGATTACATCGGCTGCATGCTGCAAACTCAAAGTTCCCCTGGTGGTGGTTATGGTGGAAATTGTTATATATATTCTTGTTGTTGTCAAATTCACGTTTGCACATGTGACAATGTGTTGCTTCATTAAATTTTTTCTTTACTTCTTCTGATGGCTGCACAAAGTTGTTGGTGTTTCTTATTTTAGACAATTACTTTTTCGCCCAAGCAAATATTCGTTCAAAGAAATGATTCATTAAATTCAGACCAACAAAATACTCCACTGCTTCAACTTTATCGTAGTCTTTCATTTGACTGATAACGACAAAGAAATATGCGGCTGGAAGAATCTCATTTGAAATGTTGCTTTTTGCAGATCTTGCATCTTTAATGGGATTTAAGAATTTCGAGAACTTGTAAACAATTATATACGGATAGGAAAGGGTTTGCCACAGTTTAGAAAACTTGATTCGTTCGTGTAATTCTGGAAACACAATGTGCTTTGAGACAAGTGTTTGGCAGTTTTCTAGATGCTGATCCAAATTCTGTTCTGAATTGAACGATCTGAAACATAGCTGGCAATAATATTGCTTATGTGATCTTCCGTTACAAAGAAATTTAGCCAAATCAGTAATCAACACTAGATGATAAGCTTTGTTTTTTTCATTTGCAGAGTTGTCCTGAATGAGAAATAAATTACACTTTTCACTTATGTCGTTATTTTGGCATCTTCGTACTTGGATAATTTGATCTTCGCGGTGGCTCCAAATGTTGATTCCGAGTTTATTTTTTATTTCAAATGCTTTTAATCCAGCTATGTCATTTATTTGAAAAGGACATTTAACATCAGTGAAGTCAAATCTTGAAAAGTATGGTCTGTACTGCTCCGGGTACTCTTAGCTTCGTTTCATATTGTTGGCTCTTTGCACTCTGTTTTGTAACTTTAGTTTATACACTTTAGTGTCTATGATTTCTTGTCGAAACTGATGAGCAGCAACACAGAACTTAAAACACTCGTTGCATTTATTTTTAATGTTCAAATATCCTTCCTTTCTTGGTTTCATTTTAAGAAACTTAATGTATCCTTCTGCTGCTGCATTTGCAAATAAGTTTAGTACACCAATTTTAACCTGAACTGATTCAATTTCTCGAAGTACCCATCCAGTTCCGTACTTGTTAAAATCAGTAAGTCTTTCCACGCACTCATTTGTGCTGTTTAATACAAACTTGTCAATTTCACTTGTATTAAAGATATCGTAATTTTTACCTGAAAAGGTAGGGTTACGCACTTTTATAGTTTTTTCAGTTTCCACTTCAACTCCCAGTTCCATTGTAGCAGCAATTATAAGCTGAGCTTTAATACCACTATGTACACTTAGGTTCTGTGTGAGTAACTTTACAAAGGGATCATGCAATTCTGCCATTATTGTTTCAATACTCGCAAATGTTTCAATTGGCTTGTGAATGTAGGTAACAATCATTCCCTTATGATATCTTGAATATTCTTTGAACACGTCCAAGTCTATTTGAGGTAAACGGCGTAGTTTTTTTCTTGCTGGTCGACTGGTGCCGCCCCCTACAAGTTCTTGGCTGCGGTTCTCAATATGCCCAAGTCTTTCACCAACATGAGAGCATTGGTGGTGCTGTTTGTTTAAACAAAACAGTTTGCAGTCTTCACATTGATGAACGTGTTCCACATGGGACTTATACGGTACGTGATAGTAGCACTTAAATACACAGTTAGGGAAAGAACACTTGAAGGGGTTGGGGGATGATCCGAGCACAGTAGGTAAAGGGTAATTTTCTTGTTCGTAATGTAGTTGTGCGCCCACAACTCTTGTAGAGTAGGATGAGGTAGCTTGAGGATCCATGTTAGTAAAGCGATACACGTATTGGAATTAAATGTACAGGAGGGTAATTTGAAACACCACGGTTGGTTTTCTGGTACAACTGTGGAGTCCTGCTTGGAACTGTGTACGCTGTGGAAGTCTGGCTTTCAGACGTCTTGGAGTTTTTAGTTAGTTGCGTGAACTGCTGCTGCGAGTAGTATGAGGCTGAGTCAGTTGGATACCAGTATTTATAACCGAATCTTTGAGCCGCTCTATCACGCCCTTGATTTGTTGGTCTCCGCCCTCTTTACTAGGGGACCCAGTTTTTCCTTTTCTGAACAGCTTGATGATTTTGAATACAAACAAGAGCAGGACCAGGATGAATGACACGTAGATGGCTGCACATGCGCCGAAACAAGAAAACAAATGTTATATATTAGTATTTGTATATATATATAGTTCTAGTTATACCTATAATAATTATACACAAGACTTTACTATGTAAGATATAAAAGTAAAGCTTACAAGTGAGTGAAAAAATTCATTTATTCACGTACATATGTAATCAAATGTGTTGTGTACCAATGGCTCAGCTTCAGTGTGTTGAAACTTCTCGACTACGTCCATTATAATTCCATTCTGGGCATTTGAACTTTCAAGCATATACTTCAATGCCTGCAGCATAAATTAATGGAATGAGTTGGTTTGAATTAGAGGAAGTTGCGTTGTATTAAACTGCAAAGCTGATTTATTGCCGTCAATGTGCTGTTCACTGCTTTCAGGAGATTTAGTGGCGTGTTTATCTTGTGTATCCTCAGTCATAGGTGGCGCAGCTAACACATCAGCTGCAGCTACATGGACGAATGCAAGTGCAAGTGCAGCAAGCACAAGCAGCACTGCAAAGCAAATGCGAATTGAAGGCATTGTTGATCTTGAGTATTGAACGCTGTGAGTTGTTATATGCAACTGATGCAAATTAGAACTTTGCGACTGTTTATATAATTTGATGCATATATTTACGCACTTATAGTACGCCGTTGTCGTTTAAAGGGTCTTGAAATTATTTCTTTGTACTAAATCCAATTTTTTGTTTAAGGCTTTCCTTGTGATTTTCTTTTTCATTGCCAATTTTTGTTCCTTGCTGTTCTGTAATGTCTAATTGGTCACGATGGGGAGGAGCAAATGCAGCATTGGGTTTATAGGCAAGTTTATTTGTATTTTGTTTTGCACGTATTTTCATAAGCTCAGCATACAGCTTGGGCTCAATTGCTTTCATAACTGTTGCCATTTTCGTTTATTTGTTGGAACGTAGGAAACTAGTCACAAATTATGTCAGAAAATAAAGTAGTACGACAAATTTCACTTTTGAACACCTTATAAAATACGGTAGCTAAAATTGCTTGAACGAGTTTATGATACTTGAGTAAATTTTTGCGCAGGCGTTGAATATCGTCACAAGTTAATCGCTTAATAGGCGTCTTTATTTGAGTGTTGTGTCCTTTCACTGGATGTTTGCAAAATTTATTTACGTTGTATATAGTTTCGGCCAAAGCATATAATTGCTCAGATGTTGCACTCGTAATAAGTGTTTTGTATTCTTTAGACTTGAAAAATGTTAAATTTGACAAAAACTTGTAATGTTGTTCAAAACGACAGCCAGTATTGTTTGTTTGAGCCATTTTGCTTGTTAAGTTGGTATGTAAATGTCAGTTCCATTACACGGAAATACGTTATTTGGCACATATGTTGTAGGATTGGGACACTTTGGATGCAAATGAAGCATTATGTAATTGTGCTGGCGTGAACTGCATGCTTTTTCGTATGCGTGTTGCAGACATTTTGGGCGCCCAGGGTTAACTGGTCTTGAAATTTGTTCAATAATACTTCTGTCTCTTGGCACGTCGAACAATATCATGTATTTGGTATTCAAGCTTGTGGTTCTCAACTCCTTGGTAAACGGGTTTTGTAGAACAAGTATAACACTAAAGTCCATATGATGAGACAACTCGGTAAATATTTTTTGAACTAACAGTCTGGCCTTTGGGTTTGATTCTATAAAGTTTAAGTGGTCGTCTAATATTAGTAGACACGGGCTGTTAATATCGTCTAACAATGCTTCAATGTTATTTATATCTGAAACTAATGTTATTTTACTGTCCGATGCAAAATCAATGCCAGAAAACTGTTCTAGTTTTGTGTGTACACTAACATATATCACTTTATTTATTTTTTCACTAATAATTTGTTTTCGGTGCTTAACAATTTCTAGACAGAAAGTACTTTTTTCTGATGAACTAGGACCACATATTATGGCCGTAAATGGGTAAATTAGTCTAAAGTCGACAGTGTTTGCTGTTGACATCATAAAATCTAAACTGCTACTGACAAAAGTTTTAACATACAATGCAATTTATATTAAATTTCTTATAAATTTTTTATAAAGTAAGGCTACACTTCTTACACTATATTACAATATTACAATAATAATTAATACTACATTATTAAACTATGGCAAAACTCTGGACACGAAACTTTGAATTTATTAGACTGTAACTTAGGCGGTACGCTATACATATTTGGTATAACACTAGAGATCATTTCTATAAACTTTCTTACTTTTCTATCATTAACTAATACAGAGCTTGTAAATATACTTAAAAAATCTGTATAACTAATTCCTAAGGCTCTAGAGTAGAGATAATATATACAATACATTCCACACACTGTAGATCTGCCGCTTTGTAGCGCTGTGCAGTTTTCAGCCGAAATATGTTTTCCGGGCCATTGCAAATTTTTATACCGTTGAATCGGATTTCCATACGAGTAAAAATATTCAAAGTTGTCCTTTGAAGTCACCCAGTAAGATATCTAGTGCTTGCCAGGGCTTTCCGACTTGTCTGTATTGTGAAAAATTGCAACAGGGTAAGTAATTCCATTGTTTCTTTTTTCTGCGTTGAGCAAAGTTGACAGCATTTGATCTACGGCAATTACGTAGTACTTTACTTGAGTTTCTCCAAGTAAGATTTCGAGACATTGCTGTAGTTCTCCCGTGTTCATGATGTAAACGTTGTTGTTTGTTCAACATCTGTAAAGAAACAAACAGATTTGTTACATATACATTAACATATATAGTAGGAGCTAAATGTTTTTTTTGCACAAACTTGTTTGATACTTTACATTTTAACGGTTGATAATAACTTGTTTGTTGCGGTCAATCTCTTCAATAATTTGATATTGGCTATATAGTATAGCTGTCACTGATTTAGTCAGTGCGGTTCTAAACTTCAAACTTATTTCGACCTGTCCAGTTTTGTTCACGCTCAATGCATTAGCTTGTGTAGGTACAAGCTCAAATGCAAATAGGACTCTTCCCTTTGTATAATTGTTTCTATTTACCCCGTTACCAAGGCTTGGATTTGCTGCTGTTTTCTTGAGGGTATTTAGAGCCAGCAAAAAGTTTTCTTCTCCTGATCCATCTTCATTCTTAAATTGTAAAGGCAACGTCTTGTACTCAATTGCTTCTTGGTTCATTGAGACAGTAATTTCACTCAAATTGAAATGTTGAAAGTTGCAAAAGGATTTTGTAAGCTTTCCCAGATACGCTTCAGAATCCACTAGGCCAAACACAATAACTTGTGGTAATCTTCCGTTGATGCAATTATTCAATGAGTGTGAACTCACGCTAGATGGTTTTTTCAAAGTTCTTCACTTTGGGTTTAAGGCAAGGATACTTGAGCGTACCATTAGTAAGGTTAAGTCGATGCTTTTCTATTGCCAATGAATAGACTGTCTGTCTTTTTAAGTACAGTACAGCATTTACAATGTCCACACAAAACGGACACCTAGAGAATCCGGTTCTAGTTTCAGTTTCAGCATTTATGCAAAAGGCGGGGTGAGATCTTCGCATAATTATTCGGATATCAGTTTCTCCTGGTAACATCTGAGTCTGTGTAAAAAATGGCGATTCAGGTCTTCCCACCATTGTAAACGGCTTTGATTCTCTGGAAATATTATATCGAGCCATAAATCCGTCGTCTGTTTTCGCAAATGTGTCTGGGGTGGTGTTAGGTATGTACAACTGGTCCAGCATTCCGTTTTTCTTTTCAATTGGATTTGATGAGAGTTCCTTCTTCAAGTAAGAGCTAATGACGTAATGGTTTGAGTTGTCACTAACAATCTGGCCATTTGAGTAGAACTCCATGTTGTTAAATAATCCGTAAAACAACATTGAACACGGAGCCACCATATCAGTAACTGCCAGTGGCTTTCCATCTGCTAGCATTACACGGCATGTTAGTTCCAAATGGGATTCGTTAAAGTTGTAATACTTGCCCGGGGATTTCAGTATTTTAAAAATGAGGGGATTTTCGTTATCACGCGGGCTAAGTACAGGATAGTATGGGTAATACTCGGGGGCATCTTCAACGCTGACGTTGGTTAGGGGCAACTTGTCTAAGATGAGGTTGTTTTAAATGGATTTCTCGGAACCCTCGTAAATTGTAGATTCGTCGTAAAATCCTGGTGTGGAATTCATTATGAGACAGAGCTGATAATTCTTTGTAGATATTGCTTGGTTGTAGGCTCAATGATGAATGAAGTAGAATCCAACATACACGAGTTTATAAGTTATTTGCGTCTGTATGCTTTTCTTCGTCTTCCTGCTCCAGACTGAGCAGATGGTCTGCCTCCTCCACGTTGCTTAGTATGCGTAATTGGATTTCGTCTAAGACAGCCACCAGTCTGAACGCGCCGGCGAAAAATGCGTTTTCTGGAACCTCCAGACTGTGCTTTTCTACGAACTACACAACGGCCACCTGTCTGAGTTTTAGGCATATTGCGTTTTGCTACTGTTTTATTTCTTTTAGGACACATTGCATGGCAATGAGTTACGCGGCACTTGTGAGAACTTGGACGGCGTTAAGATGGCTGTCGCGATTTAAGAGGAACTAATTTTTGGGTATTTTCTAGCCCTAATTTACTGTTTTCACTGCTGTTTGCTATGTTTTCAGGACCAACTCCTACAGTATCTTCTCCAGCTCCCATTTGTTCGTCGTCTTTAGTAGTAATGTTTTTAATTAGTTCAAGTGTACAGTATTCCCCAAGTAAACTGTCTTTTAAAAGTTCTTCGTCAACGACTTGAAGGTTTTTACCGGCGTCAGATTCGTAAACGTTTTTACATACAATTTTACGCATTTTTTACAACATGTTAGCTCGTGTTGTACATAAATTGGAGCACTGAACTGTTGTTTGAAATAGTTTTGCAAGTAACCTGACTGACGTTGTTGTTGCTTGAAAGTTAAATTGAGAATGACTCGCAAATTACAAACCGTGTCTTTTTATATTATATATTTAATTTATACTTTCCGGGGCTTGAACTGAAGTTTAATTATAGTTTGCGAGTTCTCGGGAAGTGTGACAAGGCTTCTGTATTCGTTTAAAAGTGTTATTCGTATTACTTGCTGTCCCTGCTGTTTTAGTGGCAAATATAATATTGGCAAAAAGATGTGCACTGTCACTTTATTATACTCGCTAGAAATGTCCACTGAGCGCAGTAGCGGTAGAGCATGGGTAGCGTAGAGCTGGTTTTCAATCAAGTTGCATGTTATAAGCATTCGCTTAGCTGGTTTAGTATGCTCAGGCTCTACATCCTCTTCAAATTCTTCATTTTCTTTTTCTTGTTCTTCTTCTTTAACTAATTCCGGCTCGAGATGGGCAACGACACTATCTTTGAATATAAAATTGTCATCAATCCTAAAGAATCTATTAACAAGTAGGGGAAGCTGTACAGTAATGTCTGCTCGTAGGTTTGAAATACTGAGCTGTCCGTCTTCATGTTTAAACTGTACTGTCGTATCATCCTACAGCTGTTCATTCAGAGTGCGGTTAATTATGTGTACTACGTGGTCCAAGTCTATTTCTTCTGGTTCTTTCATTGGGATATAATTTGCACACATTGTGAACAGGCGTATGTTCATGTACTCATAGTCTACAATTTCATTGTATTTCTCTTCGTCAAAGTCAAATTCTGATTCGTAGACGCCATCATAGAACTTGTCGTGTTGCTTCAAGCCTGAGAATAGTGTTATTGGTTCCGGTAGGATAACATAATCACCTTCTTTTCCTTTAAACGTTAATTTTCATTTTGTATTGCTGGTATCAGCTAAAAACTCAATCTTTAATTTTGTATTATTATTGGCTGGATCGCGCATCATAGAATTAAAACGTTCAAAACATTTACGATAGTCAGAATCTCCTGTATTTATTTGCTTTCTGAAAATAATAAAATTCTCAAAGCCTTGGTATAACTGTAATACGTTCTCCATATTTTGTATTTTTTCAGCCTCAAAGTTAGTTTGCGCCCATTGGAATAATATCAAAGTCTGCTTGGCGTGCAAAGTCATACGGTAAATGGTTTCCTGACATAAACTGTGATCTGCCTTGCTTAAAAAACAATGAGAGAGTTTTGGGAATTTCAACAATTACACTATTTAATTTTGACAAGTTTAAAAGGATCATATGTATTTGCTCAGGATTTAGGCTGATGGCTTTTTGTTCAATTTTGAGCGGAATTTTGTCTTGATTCAGCTTTAACTTTATGTTAAGTTTGGTCATAAACTCGTGTACAGTTGTCTCTTGTTTCTGGATATTAAGAAATGTCTTGATCGTTGGTTTGTAGTTGGGAAACAGTTTTTTAATAGGACACGGGTCAGAAACTTCAGCGCTGCGAACGCTACGTATTGGGGTGGCTGGTACATGCTGAGCTATAGCTGGCTGTATGCTGCTTGTGTATCTCAAACTCACTAGTATAACGTCGTAATTTTCAAGGTTTAAAGGTGAAGGGAGGACAGCAACAAAGTTAGACGGGGTGTTTTAGTATAAATATTGTTTTGCTGGTCACTTGTTATCGTTATGTAGATGTTTTCGGTACCTGCGGGGTCTCGATCTAATGGGGAACAACAGTGTTTGTCCAATATCCTGCGTTTGTTGTTGATATGCTGTTTGATAGCATTAGTAAAATATGTAATAAACGGTGTAGAATTCATGTTGATTCTTCAACTCTACTGAGGTCTTCTTTATAAAAAGATCCAGTAATGCTGTTGTGATTTAAATCTTCCAAGTAGTATGTTATTGGTATGGTTTCCAAGTTGACAGCCTTGACAATTAACCACTCAGCACTGAAATTCTGGTTGTAGCCTGAGTAAAGGTTAGAAATACATTAACTCGATTGTTCGCAAGTCGCTCTATTTATACATGTTTTAATATCTGTAATTCTAACTCACGTGATACGCTGTAATATACTTAACTTTCTCAAATGTTAATTTAGTACGACTGATTCGCACACGGTCCCTAGGCTCGAACACAGGTCTACGTTTTGTAGTGTCGTTAATAAGATCTGAGTACATGGTTCTCCACACATCATTTTCATTCAAACTGTTCACGCTATTGGGCGAAATTTGGATTTTAGAATGAAATGTGTTGTTGTACGTCCTAACAAATGCAGAAAATATTTCAAGGATGCGGTTTGTTTGCTTTTCAGTTATGTATCTGGCCACTTTCTCAAAAATTGTCCTAAATGAGCAAATATATACTGTGTTAAAGCATGCGCATGTACCTAATATTAACTTTTTAATTGTAAAATTGTTGTTATATGTGTATTTCAGCTGACCTTATGACTCTTTCTACTATACTTGATTTGGTCTTACTATAGGTATTATAGTATTTTATTCCTTTGCTCTTTAAAAACTTGCGAAACGACTCTGCTCAAAATTCCGTGCCTATAAGAAACAAATTATTATATTTATATCGTAGTTAGCCCTATATACGTTTAAACTATATTTACTTAAAACGTTTGAGTTAGTTGTATGGTACCTTATTAGCTTTATTTAGCTAACCTTGATCTGTGAATAAATAAATTGGTGTTATTTTTGCTTCTTGGAATATACTTTTCATAGCTTTAATCACTGTTTCTGGTCTTTTGTTCTTTATGAATCTACAATAAAGCTTCTTGCTAAAAGTATCAATGCAAAATAGTATGTTTTTAAATCCGGAATTCGCTTTTGATAAGACTCAACCTAGAATTTTTAAATCTGCACAGAATATTTCTCCTGCCATATTAACAATAGTTCTTCGGCGTTTAAATTTTTTCCTAATAGGCCTGTGTAGACTAAATGAATGCAGTTGGCTTAATTCTTTATCAACTTGTTTCTTGTCGTGAAAATGCTTATTGTTTTTAATAAACCCACTTAGGGCATAAAATGAGCCCTTTAGCCTAGAATTCAAGTATGATTTACGAATTTCTGCCATCGTATAGACACAAATGTTTGCGACTGTCACTGAGTTAGTTGTAAATGAAACTGCGCGGTATTTTGAGAAACTAGACGTTTTAAGTATTTTACAATTTACATATATACAAATTTTTTTTACTGTTTACTTCAATAATATTATTACATTACATTAACTAGCTATCAAAAGCTGCCGAAATCTGTTTGAGTATATACATTTCACTATTGATTTTTTTAAAAGTACAAACTCGTTACAATTACATTCTTACTTCAGACAGAGCTTTTTACATAAACCTATTAACTTGCAATTTAACATTAGCTTTGCGAGATTTTCTGCTACTAAATTCTAATTCCTTCAGAAATGTTTTCTTCGTTCCATCGCAATTGCATTTCATGTTGGTGCTGAATTCGAAGAATACGTAAGGGCTGAATTATATCTTTATCTACAATCATTATATTTTAAAAAGATTTAAATCGAGAAAGTGCTACATACGTTGTACATGCAATAGTTTCACGAGTATCAAGATAAACACATCCTTTTTTAAATGTATTTCCTTGAGATTTATGTATGGTCATCCCCCAATTCAATACAAGGGGAAAAGACTGCACTTTAATGTATTGTTTGGTTTCTAAATCTAATTCGTTGTAATCAATACGAGCTATTTTTACACCTTGGCCTCGGGATGTCACAACAAGTTGATTTCCTCTATATTCTGGAAAGTGCACAATAATCGACTCAACAACGTTGCTTTTTGTGGCCACATCAATATTGCGCGTCAACATTACAGAAACTCCGTAATCCAGTTCTAATGGGTCTTGAGAAAACGAGCTATTGATTGCTACAATAGATAAAATTTGGATTATATTTCCGGATCATTTCTCTATAAAACAAAAAACAAAATAAAGATTATTAAAGGATTTTTGTCATGCAAATGCAACAAGAAGCAATCAACAATACACAGCACCACATAGGTAAGTATCAGTAACACTGGTGTGATATAAATTACGCACTAGGCGTTAATAATTACATTTTCGTCCTCGTCACTGTCGGAATCAATTTCGTCGCTGTCTAAAGCTAGCAAGTGCATTGGTTTTTTGTATTTTGGATTAGCAGGTTTAATACGCTGATGAATGTAGTGGCGCTTCGATAACGTATGTAATTCTAATCCAGACTTGTTAATTTTCTGTAAACTAGTAGAATTGTGTACACGTATTTGCTGAGGATCAATATGTATTGCTGAAGTCTTTTTCAAAAACTTTAAAGGATGTTTACTAATAAATTGACAGTTGTAACAACGAAAGCGCCCTTTAACTGAACGAATAAAGTAAGAAACAGGAACTCCAACTAGTTGTATGCTGCAATCTGCACAGTTGTATTCTTTTGTTGGTCGTTTTTTAAGCACAGGACAGTTATATGAACGAAAAACTGGGTCTACTAAATATTTGCTTCTATTTTGGTTCCATGCCGCTAGATTGCAAGAGCTACAATGGAATTTAGAGTCTATATCAGATACAATAACTATAAGAGGGTTGCACAAAAGGCAATAAGATACGTGTTCCCTACACGGGGACAACACAGAGCCTTTACAGCTAATTGCCCAGTGGTCCTTTGATGGCTGCTTCATTTTGACTGTGAGAAATTCATTAAAAAGGTTACGGATAACATGATACTCTAAGGGCGCTGACACGACAATCTAAACTAAGGGGCCAACATTTTGCCTCCCACTTTTGAAGTTAATATTACCTTATGATTGCTGTTATTTTAGAAGATGCTACTGTAATATAAATATTAAAATATATACACTTACAAACTGAATTATAAGATATAATGTATATTATACTATAAATTGTAAAAACAACGTACTTATAATGGTTAGCAACGTCCCTGTTAAGCTCGTACAGATGTATTGAATGTTCAAACTCGGTTATCTCCTCTGCGGTAAGAACTCGGTCCAGAATGTGATGCTGCCTCTGTTGAAGTTTAAACAGATCTGCTGGTGTACACTTCCAATAACGTAATCGCATTAAAAACTGGTAGTACTCTTCTTGATCAGGATTAGTACAGCTTTGGCGAAATGGCTTATCTAGTACAAACGCAGTATCAAAAGATTTGTAAACATCTACTGCTTGTTGTAAATCATCTGACGGCGTCAGTACAAATTTTGTGTACAACGGATTGTCCCCTATACATGAACAATGTAAAAAATCTCTAAAGGCTACCACTGTTCTTCCCCCAAAAGGTAAATTAGCTCAAGAAGGATCAACTAATCTTAAATATCTATCTACATAATGAAGAAGACGCAAGCCTATTGTAGAAATTTCGTCCAACAGCAAAACTTTGACTTTACGAAATGCAATCTTATCTGCAACTGAAATTCCATTAACCAACTGATCTAATAAAGCTCCGTTATTATACGGTCATATTCAAAAACACGAGTGCAGCGTAGTTCCCTTTAAGTGAGACGCACAACTCCCAAGAAAACAACAAGTTATGAATGCAAACGTTGGGTCTTGAATTTGTTTTTGCGACAGTATGTGATGAATTATTTTTAACACCTGCGACTTGCCGCTGCCGAAAATGCCACAGAAAATGAGGCGTAAAGGATTCTGGTAAAAATTTTTATTACTTAATTCAATTTGAGTCCTGACTAAGTCGACTATACGTTTTTGTTTAGGAGACAGAAATGTATATGGAACTTCAGGAGAAGCATAATACTGCATTATTGCGTTTTGTGTGATAATATTAAACTGTGTATTGTCATTAACTGAAAAAGGTTCAGACAAATTTGTTTTGTCTGATATAGCTGTACTTAAATCACATGCGCAATCGCAGTCAATATTATCTTTTGCTGAAAGACGTTTTTTACGAAAACAGACTGAACCCAAACAATGATTTAAATTGAATGCATAAAAATAAGATTTTGGAACAAGTGGTACAAATGGAATCGACAAATTGTAGCGTTCAGACCCAGGCTGATTTGCTTCTCGAAATAATGCAAGTATTTTTTCTCCGTCTTTTGCAAATTGGTCTGGAGTTTTTTTACATGCGCAACATTTAACGTGTCTACAGCAAATTATTTTAATTGGCTCTAAAGCGTCTCTTTTACTAGATTTATTTTGCTTTAACACTTGATCTGATGCAGTAAGCCATAAAGATTTATCCCTGGTATTGTTACAAAATAATCGCTGGATTTGCGTTGAAAGATAAACTATATTACTATGACATGCTCTGCATGAAGTTCTAAGTTGTACTTGGCTATACGTATTTGTACTTAAACGCACATTTACGTGTCTTTTGAAATATTTGCTTTCATTAGGTCTAGACCAAAGGCTTTTCTTATTAAAAATGTTGCGCCGCAGTATTCACAATTTACCACTGCAATCATATTAAAACAGTACATATAGCTACATTTTCATTATTTTTACTCCTTCAAGTTCCATCAAAAACTAATTAAAGCATGCAAGTAAGATTTTGTTGAAGTAAAGATTTTGTAAAGAATACTTTTATATTCGTGTATACTGGATTTATGTTTATGAATTTATAATTCAAAACATTATCGAAGCGAC